>CM061921.1:18143962-18456211 GCA_031002005.1 Vandiemenella viatica
ATCAATATTCCATTCAATTTGGGTCTGTGAGGCGCCCATAAGTTACATGCTCGCCCTAGTCCTTGGCTCTATCTCTAATGTTGTGTTATAAAGCCAATTAAACATTGTAGATATTCACATATGCCATCAGAAATTGCTCATGTAAATAAAGGTGTAAATAGGTCATTGCCATTTCCAGTAATTTAACCTCCATTCCTATGTTAATATTTGAATGTACTTAGCCATAAAACTTGTCAGGTGTTGCAGTAGGAACCTATGACGAATATTAATTTCAGAACTATGGTCGATCTCCTATGGTCAACCCTTATCCATGGCTCCAGTGGAAGTTACCCTGTCTGGTCTTATCAATAAGCTGGCAGGGATACTGCAAGAAGGGGTTAAAATTTGTGGCTGTCAGGATGTGGGGTGCACTTGCACGGGGTGCAAGTGGTTCGTAAGATCGCTGAATATTTTGTCCTAAGAAGGTTCATTACACCAGTGAAGGTTTCTGTCCTTTGGCCAGCCCTGCATCATACAGACAACACGGCTTGGGTATAGTTATGGTTAGATTAAGCAGCAATAGTTAATCCACAGATACTATCCACTATCCCACAGGAGACGTCGTAGGAGGAGGAGATGGTCTGGTTGCGGAAGCGGCCGAGCGGAGTTGGAGGTAGCCACAATGCAGCTTTCAGCAGGCATGTTTGTCGACACGAGCCATCGCTGCAACAGCAGGAAATCGTCGAGTGAGCAGTTTGGGTCAGTAATCTTATGGAGGCCACAACACTGAAAGTAAGTGTCGCAAGCAGTAGGCGGAAAAAATAATGCAAGCTCCAAGTATCAATGCCTCAAAGAAGCCCCATTAATTAAATCAAGAAAGTGTTCATGCCCTTATATTATCAGAATTTAAATCGCAAAGGAACAGTGATGCAGTATTAAATTTTAAAAGATGTATAACGCTACTAGTTAAAGCATAATTTCATGAAATTAGTTATGTAAATAAGTTGAATTTAATGTTAAGAGTCTACATTCAACTGCCAGAATTATAAGTTATAAATATGCGATTATGAGACATCGAGGAAAAGCAAATCGGGAAAATGCTATAATCATAAAAATAATTTTGTTAATTAAATCCCCAAGTGAAGGTGTGTAGTCTTTGTTACTGTCTGAAGAGCAGAAATAAATGTGGAAATGTACTGTTGTGAAAATAGATCCCAGTAATAAATAGAATATGCTAAATTGTTCAAAGCTTTACAATTAAACTCCCGCATATTATGTAAATCGGTGGTCTAATGGTTTACCCTTATCATGTAATTAATATTAGAAGTTTTGAAATATAATTTATATGTATTCTGTAATTGTGAATAAATAACTGAAGGAGAAGTTGTGTTAACTAGAATAAAATATTTCTTGATGTCGCGATGTTAATTGTTACAATAAACATTGAAACTAATGCGATAAGTTAAGATGGAGTAATTATTTGATTATTGAATCAATTTTAGTAGTTTGGTAAAAGTGTATACGAAATTATCAGTAATTAAATGTGATTGAGCAGTACATATTAATTAAGATTATGATAGTTAAAGAAACCGCTGGGAACAGCAAGCTTTATAAAATAATGTTTCAAGTTCATGTTAATGATTAAAAGGAAATGTACAATGAAATTGATGGAACCGGTGCTTAGAATAAGTATTGCAGAAGTATGGCAAATTAAAACAGACTAACAGTTATGCATGATTTCATCTACTTGAAATGTGTAATAACGTAAAAGTGTCTTTAATAACAAATAGACAGAACATCAGCGGTGAATAAAATTTGGAAGGCATAAAGGTAAAATTCAAAAGAAAACTAGCATGTCAGTTAATCATGAGAAGTGGAGGCGTGATCGTGAAATTTTTTGGTGGTTAAGTAAAGACACTCAATTGCAATACAACACAAATGAATGCGTCAATTGGAAAAATTGATATTAGAGCACTTAATATAGAGAAATTTACAAGAGATGAAAATACAGAAACGTTATAAACGATGAATTAAGAAATTGGAAGGTGCCGAAACGAAGTATTGGTTTTTAGCCATAATGCTAAAGAAAACTTTGTGTCTATTGTAAAGACTGTCGTTCGAGAGTTATATAGGGAATTAGTCATGATAAAGTTTTATAAGTGAAGATATAAGAATAAAAATTACTTACAATTGAAACTTCAAAATAAGGTGGAACAGTGTTTTAAGAGATCAAGAATGTGAATATGGGGGAATAGGAGAGAGCGCATGCATATTAATTGGTATCACCAATAACTTGAAAGGAGTTTAACATGGATGTATGCAAGTAAAGGGCAGTAAAATAAATTAAGTTATAGAGAGGGGCAGTAGCATGAGGCACAAATGTAAACGTAATGCATAACCGAAAGAGCTAGGGCCGATGATCAATTATATGAGAAGTTATAGAGGTTACGTTCCTAGGATGTGGAACGAGAGAATGGTTAGGAGAAAAAAAAAATGTAGCTAGGAGATTATAAGGAGAGATATAAAATTGGTCTCCACAATACATGGAAGAAAAATTAGTGGTGTTGGTTGCAGTGTTAAAAATAAACCGGTAGAGTTTAAATGAAGTCGCTCAGGGTGGCAAAAATTGCAATAGAGGGGAGTCGTCCAAGAGAAGTGAAACTGGGGGAGAATTGAAGGGGTTAGATGATGTGGCTGGGGAGGCGAGATTTGAAGAGAAGTGAAAACTGGCGAGATTTGAAGAGGTTACATGATGTCACCTGGGGAGGCAAGATTTTAAGAGGATTGGGTGATATTAGAAAATCTGGTGCAACACACTTGAATCCACTTTAAAGCGGGAAGTGTATGTCTAGGGTGCTTGTGAGGAAATAGGAAAAGGTGACTTGGTGTCGCCAATGTTAGCATGTAGTCAGTGGACTTAAATGTCCCTATGCTGACGAAGGAATGTTGTTCAAAATAAAAGGTAGGTTGAGTGAAGCAGTATTATAGAGAGGGTAGAACTAAGTTGTATAAGATATAACGCGTGGAATGATTTGGAGGGTATAGCATAGCCATATGATAGAGGCTGCTTCCAAAGTCGGTGGCCCGGGAGATCGAGAACCGGCTGTGCTATTTGGAATACGGCCGAGTGGATGTTAAATTTCCCGCCGGTCCGTGGGAGTACCGTGGAAGACCCCGGAGTGCATGCCGGCTACCGGAAGTCAATTAAAAACGCCCGCGAACCCAACATGTGGCACCGGCTAGTCTTCCTGGTGCAGCCGAGCTCATCGGGCACGCCACCCATGTGCGAGTTTTTCTCGAACTCCCTTTTTTAATGTTGAACTATTTTCGGTTAGAGTTGTGAAAATGCGAGTGTGATTTATAAAGGATTGTTAATGTGAACCGTTTTTAACTGAGGATTCTGCAACCTTCGGGTACATATATATATATATAGAAGTCCGACGTAATATATGATCACGACTGGTGTGGGTTAAGATTTGAACTCTATTAAACTTACAAAAGTTAATTTTGTTATTCTTTTGTGTGATTCTTCTTGACACGGTAAAGTGTGTTAATAAGCTGAATCACTGGCGACCGCGTCAGCAGAATTTGCTGCTTCAAACATTTTCGTTAATGTACTAAATCCCACCATCCGCGAGCATTAGTGTGCTTTTCTAAGAGAAGAAATGCAACATGGCTACCTATGGACAGGACTCTCGCGACCTACGAATAAAGTGATTTATTAAGTAAACCGACGAGAAAAAAGTTAAAACGGTACATCAACAAACTTGTGAAGTGATAACAGTGCGCCAGAAGATCCAAAACCAAAGAAGACGAGGAGCGGAGATATTTTACGCGGCCCGGCAGCGATAATTCGGGATAACCACTAACAACTGATTGGAGGGCTCACAAGCGGCGCAGAACGTCGAAAGATAAGTGCAGTGCAGATAAAATTGAACAGTTAAAGGGAAACCCATTGTAGGCGATTTTTTTTTCTCCTCTTTTTTAAATTTTCACCATGAATAAGGAAAGCAGTTTTGAAAATGGGGGGAGGGGGCGGGAAGCTAGTAAAGAAGATTCCCCAAGCCAGGAACCTTTGTTAGTATTTTTAAACACCGAGATACCAATCAATGAAAGTTTGTCACCAGCTCCTGAAAGCAGTCCACCAAACTCTGAAACTTGCTCTCCCATACTCACTACAAATGCATCAATATTTGAAGGTCCAGCAGATCCTGAGAAGGATAATCCAAACCTGATAGTTAAGATTTTCACAATGTTATCAAATTTATCAACTGATATCCAAACTAAGTTTGAAATACAATCAACTGACATACAAAATAAATTCAAAAGTCATGCAGAAGATGTCCATAAAAGGTTCAGTAATGGACTAGCAGCTCTGGAGTTAAAGTTAGAGGGTAAAATAAAGGAGGAATTAAAAGGGGTGACACAGAAACTTGATGAAGTCTGCAGTGAGATAGAAAAGTGTAAAAATTCATGCCAAGTTGTTAGACAGGAGACACAGAAACAAATTGAATGCCTTGAAGTAAATGTCGGCAAAGAATTGATAGTAATGAAAACAATATAGCAAATATCAAACAGCAAAATACTCAGTTGAGTATAAGACTTGAAGGAGTTACAGAAAGAGTAGATGAAGTTGGTGAAAAGTATATTAAATTGGAAGCAGCTGTAGATGAAGTTGCAATAAGCTGTGAAACATTGGATAAGCGAGTGGGGAATTTAAGTGAGGAGATGAATAAAATTCCCAACTTCGAGAGTCAAGTAACCAAAATTGGGGAAGAATTACAAGAAGTGAAGTGCCATCTAAAGAAATCACAGGTGCAACATGTAGTTGGTGTGGCAAACCCAATGTCCCTGGCTATACCCAGAAAAAATAGAAATTGAGAACTTTAGTGACAAGGGAGGTATCCATCCAGTAAATTTTATCAATAGTTTTGAGAAGTACAGGATTTTCAGTGTTTATGATGACAGTGAAAAAATGAACAGTGTATATCAAAATTTAAGGGGTAGTGCTCGAATTTGGGGAGAAGGCAGCTTCAGATTTGTAAAACATATGCAGAATTCAAAGCAAGTTCCTAAATAATTTCTGGTCAGAGGAAAGGCAACATGAAGTTAAGAGGGGTCTCTGGTATGGCAGGAAATATCAACCTGGGAGGGAATCACTCAAAGATTTCCTTTTAAATGAAACTTCCAAATGTTATTACCTGAATAACCCACCACCTGAAAGAGAAATTGTGTTGGATGTTGCTCACAGGATGCCAGGGGAGATTCAAAAACTTTTGGTCATGCATGATGTCAGAACGATTGAGGCAGCGAGTGAGTTTGTGCACCGATATGAAACCCAGTGCGTCAGAGATAGATTCAAGGAGAGCTACCAGAGCAGGAATCAGTTTAAAGATCAACGGGAATTCCGTCATGAAAGGCGAATGACATATGATCAGGAAAGAGGAAGAAATCAATTCCACACCAATGGAGGGGGGAGGAATTCTCCACCACATAGAAATAGTGAAAACAATGTTCGAAGAATTGGAAGAAAGGGAAGTCCTAAAGAATACTTTAGCCCAACAACGGTAGTAAGTAGTAATGATGTCACAAATGATCCCGGTACAAGCCAACAAACTAATGGTAGTGATACAAAAAACTGAAGACTGCCGAAGTTTTTGGCCCGACTGAGGCAGATGGGTTATAGGGTCGATACAATCAAAACAGAGGAACCAGCTTAGAAGTATTTTCCACAACAACCCGAGTGAAGACTTAGCAGAGGAAGAGTTCCAGAAGGAAGAACAGTTGGTCCAGGCTCCCATAATCTTAGTGACATGTCGTGGAAAACAAATTGAAGTATTGTTGGATTCAGGTGCCGAAATTTCATGCATCTCAGAAAATTTGTTTGAGAGTTTACTGGAAGTTGCAAATCAAAGAAACTATAAAGTGGTTTCCTTACCAGTAAGTGGGATGTCAGTTATCACTGCCACAGGGGGCAAGAGCAAATTAGTGAAAACGCAGATGTTGTTAGAAGTAAAGTTGGAAGACTATTTCTTTGAGTTTGTTGTTTTTGTGGTGCCAGGGCTTACGATCGATTGTATTTTTGGCATCGATTGGTTGTGTGCTTTTAAAACCATCTTGTATTTTGAACAAGGATTATTGGATTTTCAAGTTAATGGGTACAAGGGAAGAACTAGTATGAAGAAATGTTGGAAGGAGAAGGAAATGGCGTCAGTTAATGTACTATCGTGGGGAAATGCAGTAGCCAGTGGGAAAGAACCCCAATTCCTTCAAAAGTTTATACGGTTTTGTGTATTGTCAATGCAACCAAGCAGACAGGTGGAGAAGAATGAGTTAAGAATAGTGGACAGTGTTAGCAGTGAACACCGTACAAAGCTAAGAAATCTGATAGACGAGTTTAAGGAAGTATTTTCTGACCAGCCTGGACTCGTAAAAGGTTATGAGTGCAATTTTACTGTCAATTGTGCGACACCTTTCTTTGTAAAACCTTACGTCATTCCAGTTTCAAAGAGGAAGCAAGTCGATGATGAGATAAACAGGATGTTGCAATGGAAAATCATAGAAAGATCCAAGAGTCCTTATAACAACCCACTAGTTATAGTCACAAAAGCAGACCAATCTGTCAGGTTAGTTTTAGACTGCTCGCACTTTAAATAAAATTCTCGTCACTGAAAGGGACCATCCGCCCCCGGTTGATGAAATATTACAAAGCTTTCAAGATAAGAAATTTCTAACTTCCTTGGATTTAACTGCATCCTATTGGCAAATTCCAATTGCAGAAACATCCAGGCAATATACTGCATTCTTGTACCAAGGCCGGAGTTACCAGTTCCGAGTTTTGCCATTCGGCTTGAATAATGCAGTCGCGAATTTCATCCGTGCTTTGGATCAAGTCCTTGGTAAGGAATTATTGAGCAAAGTACATCTGTACGTCGAGGATATATTAATTGCAAGCTCAACCATCGAGGAACATTGGAGTACATTAAAAGAAGTATTAACCGCTTTAAAGAAAGGGGGGATGACTATTAAAGTGAAGAAGTGTGTTTTTCTGACAAGCAAAATTGAATTTTTGGGTCATACTATCACCCCATCAGGAATAACTCCCAATGAGGAAAAGCTTAACGCTATCAAGAATTTCCCAAGACCCCAAAACAAGGAACAACTGTTGAGTTTTCTTGGACTTTGTAATTATTATCGTAAATTTATCAGAGGTCAAATACTGAACAGCCCACATTTTGGGAAACTCAAGAAAAAGAATGCACATTGGGACTGGACTGAGCATTGTGAAGAAGATTTTCAAGAAGTAAAAAGTAGTTTATTAAAGAAAGTACATCTAAGTGCCCCAGATTGGAATCTTCCTATCTGTATTACCACGGATAGCTCGGAATATGGCCTGGGTGTGGAGATCTTCCAAGAGATAGCAGAGGGAGATGAAATAATAAAGAAACCCCTCGCTTTTGCTAGCCGGATTCTAAACCAGTCTGAACGCAACTACTGTGTTACCCAGAAGGAAGCGCTGGCTATTGTTTGGACCTTCCAAAGTTTCGGTACCTCCTTTTGGGCAGGAAGGTGATAGTACATACTGACCACAAGGCACTGTCGTTTTTGAAGAAGTGTAATTAGTCCATGGAAGGTTGGCAAGATGGAACTTACTACTCCAGGAATATGACTTTGATATTAAATATATTCCAGGAAAGGAAAATTTTGTAGCAGATGCCTTGTCAAGGTTACCAGCTAGGTTTAGAAGAAAGCGAGTCAGCAATGTCAGTAGGGAAACAAGCTCGGATATTTTACATTAAGGGAGTGGATGGAGAAAAGGAGGTTAAACATTGCCTGAAGTTCATGAAAGAGGAGCAAGAAAAGGACCCCAATATAACGGAGTTATTAGACAAGTTAATTGAGAGTGACCCACAGTCAAAGTTACACAAATACTACATGCAGGTGAGTGGAATTTTATTCAGAAGAAACCATGAAACTAGTTCAGAGTGCAAAGTATGGGTGCCAGAAAACTATGTGGACCATTTTATTAAGCAACATTATCTTAGTTACGGCCATTATGGTATAAACAAGTGTCATATGATCATGAAGGAAACCTTGTATTTCCCTAATATGTCTCGGCAGATACAGAAGGTAGTTTCTCATTGTGAGTTACATCAGAAAACTAAAGCAGATAACGTCAGGAGGGCCGGGGAGATGCAGAGTGTGATCCCTGATAAACCACATGAACTAGTTGCTTTAGATATCTTCGGCCCACTGCCTGGGTCCCGTGGGGGAGTAACTCAAATTTGTGTGGTCATGGACATCTTCTCAAAATATATAGTTGTACCCACTGAAGAGGGCCACAGCCAAAGTAATCTGTTCAAAGTTAGTTCATGATTATATACCACATGTAGGAAAACCTGACAAAGTATTGACAGACAATGGACCCCAGTTCACAAGTAAAGCCTGGGCTGAATGCTTTAAAGAGTTAAGTATTGAAACAGTGAAGATGTCTTTCTACCATCCACAAGGGAATGCAATAGAACAAGTAATGAGAGAGCTTGGTAGATGGTTCAGGACATACTGTGAGGGCAACCATAAGAAGTGGGCATACGAATTAAGTGAAATTGAAGGAGTTATCAATACTATTCCCCATGCTTCCACTTCACTAACACCATATGAAATCATGTTTAAGAGGGAACCTCCCCAAATTGTTTATGAGCTCCTCCACTTTCTGATGAGGGATAGTGATTATCCTGACAAGATTAAGTAGCTTTGGAAGAGTTGAAGAAGTGTGCCTTAAGAAGAAAGGAGGCCCATGATAGGAACCTCAAACCCACAGCATATGGGATAGGTGACCTAGTTCTGTTAAAGACACATTTTAAATCATCATCTATAGACGATGAAATTAAAAAGTTTAAACTGTTGTACGAGGGACCTTATGAAGTCGTTTCCCGAACCAAGGGGAACTGCTATACTTTGGCTCACCCTAAACATGGTAAAGTTAAAGGAAATTATAATGTGGTGGCTCTAAAGCCTTTCAAGACAGTTAATGTGACATACGCTAGTGGTCCAATATAAAGTTTCCTCCCAAATGAGTTAATAAAAGTGGAGTAATAAACTGTGTATATTGCTGACTTGAAGCAGTTCTGAGTGAGTAAAAGGTGGTATATTAACATGAGAGTCAACAATCCACATAGAATACATCTGGAGCATCGTCCAAGACAAAGAAGACATCAATCATGAGTAATAAGTGTTCTGGATGTGCATCAGGAAGTGGTTTTTATCATTATTATTATTGTTATTTGCTCCATTGTTGCTGATGAAGGACTCCATAAATATTAATTGTAACATGACATTCCGTGACGGCACTGGAGTACAATTCGTGTTAAGTTTATTTGGATGAATATAAATGATTTTGTACTGTGTATTTTGTGATTTAGCATAAGCAGACTACCGTTGTATCTTTGTTCTTTCTCTCTAAATATGTTAATATTCAGTTTACAGAATTTTTTAGAGGGGAAGTGATACTTTAGTAAAAGTGACAATAGACATTTGGCATGAACAGTTAAAACTATGGTCTAGAACAGTGGTTCCCAATTAGTGGTAAGCGTACCCCCAGGGGTACATGAGGTTTCTTCAGGGGGTACACATGGTAGTCTCTTGGCTAAGGTTATCACTAAAATAATTGAAAAAATCCACTTTTATCAGCCAAAAGAAACATTACTATCATTCAAATATATTTTAAGATAAACTGTGCTTGTGTCAATTATATTATTGTAATCCTGTGGTTGTGAGAAGGACTCTACTGGGATGAACGAATTCATTTATTTATCATTTAAGCTGTAAGGGGTACGCGCGGTTGAGCTCCTTCTTGCAGTGGTACTCGGGAAAAAATAATTGGGAAACACTGGTCTAGAACAATCATCACACCCCAAAAGATGCGATTCAGATGATAATATATTGTGTGGTTTCTTTGATATAATCTTGATGTGTTTCCCTGTCTCCTTGTGAAGCTATTTTATGTTTACTTTTACTTATAAATTATTTTCTATGTACATTTTAATAAGGACGTGTTTGGAAATATGTATTGAAGCCCCACACCAGTAAAGCAATATTATGTATGGGATTTAGGATAGGAACCCGAGGTTGCAATTTGTATGTGAGTGAATGTGGAGTGAAGTTTGTAAGTAATCTTGGGGAGCATTAGTCCATTGAAGAAGTTCATCATGGCCATTTTGTCTTAATATCCATCTTATGTTAAAATTGAGGGGGCTGTAGCATAGCCATATGATAGAGGCTGCTTCCAAAGTCGGTGGCCCGGGAGATCGAGAACCGGCTTTGCTATTTGGAATACGGCCGAGTGGATGTTAAATTTCCCGCCGGTCCGTGGGAGTACCGTGGATGACCCCGGAGTGCATGCCGGCTACCGGAAGTCAATTAAAAACGCCCGCGAACCCAACATGTGGCACCGGCTAGTCTTCCTGGGGCAGCCGAGCTCATCGGGCACGCCACCCATGTGCGAGTTTTTCTCGAACTCCCTTTTTTAATGTTGAACTATTTTCGGTTAGAGTTGTGAAAATGCGAGTGTGATTTATAAAGGATTATTAATGTGAACCGTTTTTTAACTGAGGATTCTGCAACCTTCGGGTACATATATATATAGAAGTCCGATGTAATATATGATCACGACTGGTGTGGGTTAAGATTTGAACTCTATTAAACTTACAAAAGTTAATTTTGTTATTCTTTTTTTGTGTGATTCTTCTTGACACGGTAAAGTGTGTTAATAAGCTGAATCACTGGCGACCGTGTCAGCAGAATTTGCTGCTTCAAACATTTTTGTAAATGTACTAAATCCCACCATCCGCGAGCATTAGTGTGCTTTTCTAAGAGAAGAAATGCAACAAGGGTAGTCGGTAATTAAGGAGAGATGGCGAAGGGGTCGTCATTGGAATTATGGAGGAGCGTTCGGGGAAAAAAATTAGTAACAGAGTGGACGTTGCTAGTAAACTGGCGCAAGATGATTGGAGGTCGTGATAAGTAAATGGAGGGTTAAATAAAGGTATTGCAGAAGGATGCAGTATCGGATGAGGGAAGAAAGGTGGGAGAAAACCTCTAGGTGAAGGGTGTTAAGGAGATTATGGGGGTTGGTAGTAGAAAACCTCTAGGTGAAAGGTGTTAAGGAGATTATGGGGAGGTAGGTGTGAAGTCTACCATAAGGAGAGTATTAGGGAGGCAAGGTGCTCTTTAATGTTAATCCGTACTAGGTGAGGTGCGAAGAACCCTGGGTGGTTATAAAATAAAAGTAAGGGGCAAATGACTCCATATTATTCAGACGTGCACGGGGAAAGTGTCACGAAGAACCAAATATGGTTGAACGAAGACGTGAACCGGGTATGGTTTACGCACAAAGGTCGAGGGGAGTTTATGTGGGAAATACCAAACTATGGAGAGTTCAGGCTGACGTTCAGGTGGTGCTGCTGTCAGCAGCGAAACTGTGTCACTGAAGAAGGATGACGTCAGAAGTTGAGCGGGTAGTATAGCGGAGTGCGAAGGCGCGTAAAACTATATAAATTTTGAATATAAAGCTAAATTACTTAAGCAGGCATAGGGGAGGAGCAGAATTGCAAGCATTAATAGGGTGAATCAAAAGAGATATCCCATGTAATTACTGGTTGCTAAGGAGAAGAGGAGTTGAAAAGAATATAAATGTATATAATTATCATTCAGCATAACTGGCCATTTACATAGAATAAACAGCAATGTTATTAAAGGGAACTTAATTTTTGGGAATTATTTAAAGTAGAGAGTAGAGAAAAAGGGAGTAACTTTTATGGATCATAATAAAATTAAGGTGTAGAACGAAAAGTTCTTTGCATAGTAGACACTAGAGGTGCATTCTTCGCATATGAAAGTCTGTGCAGGAAATGACAAGAATAAGTTAGTTCCTAAGTGTTAATTGCTGTATCATTTAAATAATGGGTGTACTGGCGAAGAAGTTCAGATTTGTGTTAAAAGAAATGAAGCCATATTAGGTGTATAATTGTTGTATATAAGGTATCAAAATGTTAGGGGAGAAAGTGATCTTAGTTCTTCGATGGGATATTGGGGAAGGTTAAATAAACCATTAAGTATAAAGAAGAGAATAAAAGAAGTTAACTTAATGAGCTAACAAGTCTTGGTGCATTTACATCCTGATTGAGTATCTACGATCGTATTAACATAGTATTTTGTGATTACAATTTCTCGAGTCATATGATAGATAAGTAATGTCAGAGAATAATAAGGGAGTAGTGAAAAATTAAATGAAAAGTCATCATTGTTGTTGTGTACAGTATCTTCATAATTACTGTGTAAACAGGGGTTCTGAGATTTTATGTTAATGACTCAGAATTAGTTGGAAAAAAAACACATTGTGGAAATAGAATCATTCATGTAAGTCAATATGGAGTTGTGTGACTAAATGAAAAAAGAAAGCCCACAATCAACTCTGTTATAATAAGGTTGTACTAAACAATAGGACTGTAAATATAAAGTGTTCAATAGAAAATATGTTGAAGATTGTATATGGAAGTGTCAATCTGGAGTGTAACGAATCATTGTATGTATAGAATTAAGAGGATGTTCCAATAATGCAAAATGAGTGTTCTAGTAACCTGTAACTTGGCTGGAGTGGTGAATGGAAACAAGTAAGACACTGAGCTATCCTTACAATGCAGAGCTGACGTGACGTCGTGAATCATATCAACTGCTAACGCAGCCGCGCGTAGTATCAGCTGGCGGGGACGCCCGTATCCGCTGAGCCACATCAAACAACAGTCGGCAAGGTCGACACCGCCACCACAAATCAATCCAGTCGAAATAAAAGTAAAATAACACAGATAAACCATTCTACTTCTATTAAACAACACACCAACACCTCAGTAACACGAAGAAAAAGAAATTGTAATTAATTTTAAGGAAAACTTGTATTTAGTTTTAAGTAATTTTGCAAACTGCGTTTACAAAACACGTCCTTTGCAGATGACGGATGTGGCGAAACGGGGGACATGTAGTGATCTAGGCAATCACTTGCCCCAAATACTTCATATTAATTTTGAAGACAGTATCCAGGGTTGGCGAGCATGAAACAGTTAAGCAATAGAGCTATGACCTGAGAAGTAGCACGCATAACAGCAAGCCAGTTGCCAAGTGCTTGGCATTACTGCAAGCTGTTATTATGAGTTCATACAACAGGTTAGTGAGGAGTATTGCCCTCGCCACACAGTGATGATAGGAAGGGTGGAGGATCTATTTCAACCCTGGGAGCAGAGGTCTGGGTGTCTCTCTACGTAAGTCTTTAACGTACCACATTGACGCCGACGGCGCTTGGAGTTGTCGGCACCGCCGGGGCAGCGGTTTCAGAGAAGAAGATGATGGATGTCGTCAACTAATAAGGTGGGCTCTACTATGATAGCTGGTTGTGGATAGTCAGAGGGGGATATTCATGTGGGCATAGTTGTCGGGGAGATTATCAATATTCCATTCAATTTGGGCTGTGAGGCGCCCATAAGTTACATGCTCGTCCTAGTCCTTGGCTCTATCTCTAATGTTGTGTTATAAAGCCAATTAAACATAGTAGATATTCACATATGCCATCAGACATTGCTCATGTAAATAAAGGTGTAAATAGTTCATTGCCGTTTCCAGTAATTTAACCTCCATTCCTATGTTAATATTTGAATGTACTTAGCCACAAAACTTGTCAGGTGTTGCAGTAGGAACCTATGACGAATATTCATATCAGAACTATGGTTGATCTCCTGTGGTCGACCCTTATCCACGGCTCCATTGGAAGTTACCCTGTCTCGTGTTATCAATAAGCTGGCAGGGATACTACACAGGGAAGGAATATAAGAAGTCATGCCCACGATGAAGGATTAGGTTAATGGTTTCGAGACCAGGAAATTGGGTCAGTGGTTAGTTTCAAGAGGTACGGCACTTGAGTAGTGGTACAGAAGTTGGGTTATAGCCTGAGAGATTTATTTGTGTACTTTGATTTTTGCCTGTGGCGAACAAGATTTTTAAGTATATTTTCGGTTTTTATCGGGAGTTTGCTATGAAGGGCTTATGCTTTTCCCAGTAATTACACTGTGTAATATCTCCACTTTTCATGCGCACAGTGTTTATTATTTATTTCAACCATCACTTTCTATTTTAAAATTACATTACCTCACTTGTGGTATATATTTTAGCTACTATGTCATTTTTGTAAGTTCCAGAAGATTCTGATTGCATTTCCAAGCATCTTCTACATGGTATTTACTCTTTATTCATGCGAATACTTTTTGTCATTGACCTTGAAATTTTTATTTGCTTCCATGATAGGCATTTTTATTCGAAATTTTGTTTCACGCTTTTGAATTTTCTGTATTGATATTTTCTGGACAATATTTCATGTATGTCTTCATACAGTACTCAAAATTTCCACCTCATTTCATCTCTGAGTGATTCTATGGCTGTGATGTGTCTATTATTAAGCAGTTTCAGAGATTCACTTTGTCACACTAAACCTCAATAGTTTTTTCTGGACAATTTTTCCACTCATACAATAACTAATATTCCTATCACTTTCCCCTAACATGTCACCCACAGATTTATATCTGTTTTCCTACAGGTGCCACACCTTTTGTTTCGCCAAACTGAGTTCTCACATCTTCTTTCTTCAATCCTGCCTATGTCTTGATATACCTCCAAGTGGATTAACTATCAAACTCCTTGTTTCTGGCTGCCATCAGCAAATCCTCCAACCACTCCATTCCTTTCATTTTACCTAATCCCTCGACTTCACTAAATTAGTCCTTCAACAGCTTCTCTATAAAGCGGATTGGCACCCTGCACAACTTATCTCTATACAAATAATAAACTGCTTATTTGCCCCTAATATTACCAATGAGGTACAGCAGATACTAACAGAATGTTAATAAATCCCTACCCCACCAACATTTCAACCATACACAACACATTCCTAAAGCTCCCTTGATTGCAAAAACCCATGTCTTGCCCATATTTTCCAAATCCTTCACCAAACCCTTCTACCATCTTAAACCCTATCCCACCCATTTCCTAAAGCCCCGATCCTACCTCTTGCTAAATCACACCAGGCTGTGGTTAATCTTTCTTCTCCTTCTTTGTCAGAACCCCGGTTCTCTGTTCATTCTAAGAGACTATCATTTTCCTCAAATCTGAAGTTTGCCCTTGCCACTTTGATCTGGGACTCTAGCATTTTGCCGCACTCTCCAGTGGTGATACCACTTTAACACCACAGAGCAGAGTGATAGTTGGAATGGTGAGACTTATACCTCCCTAAATCGGTTCAAACCTCCTCCCCTTCCCCAACACTATTCCCTTCTCATGTTCTATGAATTCTTCACATCCAACCTGTCCTCAACCTCTTTCTTCAACTCCATTTCTCACTCCAACAACCACAATTCTATTAAAACCCCTGCTATGAGAGAACTATGTAAGAATAAGAACACCATTCCTCCAGCTGATAAGGATTCAATGACTGAAGACATGGATCACAGTGACTATGAGGCCAAGGCTTTGAGACAGTTCTTTGACACCAGCACATATATATCACATCCTACAGATCCTGCTACTTTGATATGCCAAGAAGTACACTCTCTCCTTGAACTCCAGGGTCCCTTACAAGGCCTCTCCAAAATCATTTTCCCTCCTTACTCTGCAGAATCCCCATACCCCAACTTATACTTTCTTCATAAGATCGACAGGACTGGTAACCCAGAGTTACCTATAGTTGCAGCATTTGGATTGCTTGCTGAATAGATTTTGGTTCTTGTGCATCAGCATCTCCAACCTTTTGTACAGAACCTTCCTTCATTCATAAAATATACCCTGCACTTTCTCAAACGTCATTCCATATTTTCTACTCTTTTATCACCACACTCCTTCCTTGTCTCCATATATCTCTCTTCCCTGTACACTAACATCTAGTACAGTCAGTGTCCCAGTGCTATGGAACACTTCATAAAAATGAAACTCCTCAGTAGTCTCTCCCAAGACATCCTTCCTTATTTCCTTGGCAAAGCTCATTTTGGCTTATTGACTACTTCTCCTTCAACTCTCAAATTTATCACCAGATACTCAGTACTGTCATGGATAATTGCATGGCCCCATCCTATAATAAAATAATTTTTGGTTGTCTGGAACAACAACTCCTAAACAATCTCTCCATCAAATGCCTTGTGTGGTAACTACCCAAGTAACAGTCACTCTATCAACTTTACTTGCAAATTCTCTCACAGCCATGCCATCTTGCTTGATGATATTTCCTCACACAATTTGGATCTACATACAACTGTTCATATCAAAACTACAAATCTACAACAATAGCTTCACTTTAAAATCCCTACCATACAGTCTGGCCATCCATAGCAGACACATCTCTTACGATGAAGCAGCCCAGATAAACACAAAATCAGTCATTAGCTCTCACATCTGCAGCTACCCCTGACTGCAACCCCTTTGTCCTCACAACTACTCCAATGACATACCTCTTGAAAATAACCACAGCCCTGCTTTCGTCACCTAGTTCTTCCCTGGACTTGAGTCAATTAACCTAATCCTTTGTCATGGGCATGAATTCCTATATTCGTTTCCCAGGATGCATACCATTCTCCACAAAAATCATTCCTCTTGCCCCAAGAACATGTTTCATCAGATTTAGTTCATAAATATTCACCCTTAATTTCAAAACCAACACAAGGATCATTCCCTGTGTAACAGACCCCCCTGCAAAACAGGCAACATGTTTCCATCTACTCCAATGCGAGTACAGGGGAAATCTTCCCCATCATTGGACATGCTACTTGCTCCACAACACACCTCATACACCAACTCACATGCCTCAATTGTGCTAGCTCATATATGGGCCTCACCACTAACCCGCAAGTAATCAGAATGAATGGCTACAGGCAAACAGTGTACACCAGCAATCTAGCCCATCCAATGTCAAAACATGCCAGTTCCCACAAGTTGAACAAGTTCAACACCTGTTTTACAGTTGGAGCAATTAGAGTTTTCCCCAACACCACAACCTCCACTCAACTCTGCAGATGGGAACTAGCCTACCAGAATATCATTGACATCAGACATCCTCCAGGCCTCACTCTCCAATAAGTCCATCCCAGCAGACCAAGCACTTATTATTAATACTGTTCACATTTTTTGGATCTTATATTGTATCTTTCCTAGCTAAGTTTTTTAATACTTATATATTCACACTTTTGCTCTACCCCTTACAAACAATAATATACATCAGGCATTATTGATTCAGTATTTTCTCCCACCCCTTCCCTTTTCCAACACCGCCAATGCCAGCTGCGTCCTGCCACCTTTGTTCACCACGCAGACATCGTTATGGGGTAATCTAACTCCGCCTGATGTCTCATTACTTGCAAGAATAAGGTAAGCCACTGAAATATTGCATCGGTTGTGTTTGTTTGTTTGATTTTATCTTTCCCAGCTGCTGTCATCTGTGGTAAGAGTTAGGTCTTATTTGCCTATCCATATATTTTACATTAATATGAAAAATAAGAATATTTTACTGGCTAATAACATTTTCTGCAAAATTCTTTTGCATGTCTGTGATTTGTTTTTGCGATATGTTTTCAGTTTTACAATTCTCAAGTTCACCCTGTCAGACTCCCACCCATAATTCAAGCCATGTTGACTTTTCCATTCCACGACAAGCTGCTAACATTGGGATTGTGACCACAGTTAGCTGCCAGCCTCCACAAGGCAGCTACCACGCTCTATTGTTGTAGAAGGGTTATGAACTCTAAAATTTAAAGCTCTCTGTGTTTTTCCATATTTCGACGCTGCAGCACCCTTATCTTTAGTGAGCGGTTGTTATTCTCCTAGCCAAATATTAGATGTATATCCACTTTAGAGCACATTTGTTTCCTAATTTCCTAATAATACATAAAACGATATTAATGGAAAGGATAAAGCTTACGATAAGAAAACTATACCAATCACTCACCAAAGTTGAAAACAGGAGGGCAGTGATGAACATACAAAACTAGAGACAAACACAATATTTAAATATTTTTGTGAATATGGTTTTAAACCAAAATTTTGAAATATTGAGTTCATCTCATTTTGTGTGATCGTTGCTGCTTCTCCTGCCATGGATTTAGTATCCTAATCTTTTATTGACATACATATAAAGCAACAATGGAGCAGGCAGAAAGGCCATGAGTTGATATTAATATGGAAAGGGAAGATGACCCATCTCTTTCCAAACTTGAAAGAAGAAGAGCTGCAGCAGAAAAAAAAACACTAAAAAAAAATATTTTGGGCTATGTACATCATTGTGATAATAGAAAATGAAGCATGAGGCTGAGCACAAGTGAACACCTGCAGGCAACAAATATTAAGTCCCAGAAGACATCCGCATTTCACAGATGCCAATAATATAAGCAAATATACATACATGTTACCACACATCCAATCATAATGATTCTATTTAAAAAAACACGGCAGTAAATGTAATTCCCAACCACCAAATATATTATCACAATGGAAAAAAATTGTTTTTCAGATTTAATCAAAATGAGAAAGAACCAAGTTCTCAGCATTGACAAAAGATGGCAATGTCACTAGCAAACTATAAAATACATACATTTGGCACTACCTGCTGTCGAGTAAGAAATGCAGATCTCTTACAATTTCCATGAAATTTATTTACAATGACAACATATAATAAAGTGTCAAGTTAGAAAAAATTTAAAGAATTTCTTCAGCTTCCCTTCACGCCCTTCTCCTTATATGTGAATATATTTACACATTTAATCTGTTTTTTTTTTTTTCCAACTGCACAGAAAACAACAGGCAGATTTGCCTCATGTAACACTTAAGACAAAATTATTATTTCCTTCATTACTCACTCCTTAATGTACTTGCGCCATAAACATTTTACATATCTAAACTGAAAAAACAGAGCACTCTTAAGATAAAATGTATTTGGTTATTCATACAGGTAAAAAATGGAGTTTTTAGGAGCATTATTAAGCGTATCAAAATATATTGATCTTCGTTGACTAGACTCAATTGTGTTTATTTGCTATAGGAAGAAAATATATATCAAGCAGGGAAAACAATAGAAATGGACCACAGAGAAAGGCAATGAGAGAAAGTCATGTGTTTCCCAATACATGCAGTAAGAAAAGGAAATGTCTTAATTTTTTACTTTCTATCTCCAACAATTTAAGAACCTTTATATATAAGAATGTGTGACAATCTATAGAATCACTGCAGCAGTTACTTACAATGTATAAGACAAACTGAGTATTCAAGCAATATAAAAATAAATAAGTAGCAAGACATTAGTTATAAAAAATACTGCCTCTCTACAAAATCAAAATTTTGTATGCCACTGGCAGAAGTGGAAATTATATTGCTCAACTAAGATTAACCATTACTTTCAAAATGTACAAAGATTTAAGTCAAAGTGTAAAAATTGTAACATCTCACACATCTGAAAATGTAACTAGTACATTGTAACTCATGTATGCTAGCAAAAAACTTATCTGCAATAAAGTAATCAAAATTTATGTAAAAAAAATATTTTAACAAGAAACAATCTTTATCACAAGCAAAATACAAAGTTTAGTATCATGAAATGAAATCTTCACAGGAGTTCAGCTGGATAGTGTCATAAAAATGCAATGTTTCAATAGCCTGCTCTGCTGTCTTCATCAGGTCTTTTGTTTCAGATATTGCTACCTGAAAATCACAAACTAGACTGCCTTAGCATCCAGTGAAAAGCAGACCACATCTACTGATAGTTGCAGAACTGTCCAATGGCAGCACAGTAGAAACTTGGCAAGGATCTGACCCCATATACTGATAGTTGTCGGGCTACCCAATCAGCACACAGCTGAACTGGAATCTGCAATCTGCCAACAGAGGGTATCGATGTTGCAGACTGTATATGGAGCCACACCTGGTATCCGGATGTGCTGGCGAACTTAATCCACAGCATCATTTACATCCATTATGCCTTTTTGTGAAGATTTCTCTCATTCTAGTTGGAGATCCCTAATAATTGGTCTCCTGGCTTTGCTCAGGTAGAGTTCGCTGTCCCTATTCATGTTATTATCGTTCAACCTTATTTCCAATGCCTCTCCAATCACTGAGTCCCAGAAGGAAGAGACCCTGGCCAGCACCACCACTTTATCAAACTCTAGCCTATGCTCTTCATTGAAAGCATGCTCAGCTATTACAGACTTCTCCACTTGTTCTTGTGTCATTTTTGCTCAATAATACGTTCAGCGGTTGTTCTGATGGTCTGTCCAATGTAAACTTTGCCGCATTCACATGACATGGAATAAATTCTAGGAATTCTTAAGCCTAAATCATCCTTAACCGAATACAGCACACCACATATCATGGCGTGTGGCCAGGAAATGCTTTTTATACCATACCGTGCCAAGAGTCTTTCAAACTTCCCGGCATATGGAAGAAAGGCAAGAGTTTGCAATGGTTCATCTCATTCAGTCAGCTGTGCAGGTGGCTTCTGAATAAAGCCGCACTCTATCTGTCACTGAGAGTAGCCATTCTGTTCTAAGACAATCCTCAGATGTTTTAATTCTATCGGTAGGATCACACGTTTGGAAATGGGATCTCCATCTTGAATGAGAAAAATCTTCACAACAATGTGTAATGGATGCAAATGACACCATGGATTAAGCTCGCCAGCATATCCAGCTACCAGGTATGGCTCCATATTCAGTCCACAACATTGATACCCTTGGCTAGCAGATTACAAATTCCAGTTCTGCCATGCGCTGATTGGGTGGTCTGACAACCATCAGTAGATTGGGTCAGATTCTTACCAAGCTTCTACTGTGCTGCCATTAGATGGTTCTGTAAGCATCAGTAATGTGGTTTGCTTTTCACCAGCTGTTGAGACAGTCTCATTTGTGATTTTCAGGTAGCAATATCTGAAGCGGTAGACCTTATGAAGACAGTAGAGCAAGCTGTTGAAACATGCTCTATCCGGCTGAACTCTTGTGATGATATCATTTCATCAAACCTCCGGGAAAGTCTCCAGTCACATAATTTTGTATCATGTTGTTGAAAAGAGCATTCAAATGATACTGTATTAATATATATATTAACTCCAAATTAAAAATGGTATGGAACATGATAAACTTGAGATTTCTCTGCATTTCTAAACTCTAAGTGACAAATTTGAGATGACATTTTCTTTTAAAGCAAATGTGACAAACTGCTTTCCTTGAAAATTAAAATGGGAAAGACACAAATTACAACTCTCCAAAATCTTTCCCACCAACTGATTTTTTTATAAAATAAAATACAGGCTAGGTGAACTTAAAACAATCTGCACACATTCAACGCAAGCCATACAGTCTATGAAGTAACTCCTATATCTAATTGCTGTTTGAAAAACCTAGGAGCTATACAAACAAGCTTTACAACTAACATGCAGGATGGAGAAAAAATTCACTTTATATGTTTAATTTTCAATGCGACCAAAAACACAGCTTAAAAATGTATAAATATTCCTTTATATTTAGTAATCCCTCATTTATTCATACCTTACTTTCTTCCAGTTGAGGGCAGAGTACACCAAAAAAGATTTTTTTAATACTGACAACATTATCCCACAGTAAAGATAGGAGCAGTTGCCAGTAATATCACCTAGGACTGCATTTTAATATGCACAGATAAGGCACATATAATGCCAACAGCTAACTTGATGACACAAGGAAACTGACTGGTTCTGAACCAGCAAAAATTTATACAAATAAAAATTTAAATGTTTGTTTGTTACTAGTTTCAAGTCTCAAACAGTTCTTCAACAATTGCTTTGAAATAATGACACACCATTGCATTCAAATTCACACGCATATTTGTATAACTATGTCAGATATGTTGTTAGTATTGTTTTTTTTTTTCATTTTTTTTTTTTATTTCTTTGATTTTGTTTCTGTGAATTGGTGTGATTTTTTTTCTTACTTTCATTTTGATTTAATTAGTACTTTTTAACAATTTTTAATTTTCTTTCTAGAAATTGGGAATGAGAAGGCGCCAGTTGATCTGACTTCAGAACAAATTTCATTACCTCATAATTTCTGCAATTTAGTAAAGTCAAAAGAAGAATAGGTTGAAAAAGCATTTTCCAATTTCAAATCAATTATAAGAATCTTGATTGTCAAAGTAAATGAGCTATTATTGCCACCAAGAACAAAGACATCTACAAATATAACAATATTATTTAGTGTAACATTCAAAGCATGGCAATCACAGATGAGTCTGCTGATGATGTTATGGAAGCAGATGAAGTAGTTATTTATCCAACACAAGTTTTGCATTCACTCGATCTGCCAGAGATGCCACCGCATGTACTGCATCTGCAAATTGGCATGCCAATTATGTTGCGAAATATCAACCAGCCAAAGTTTTGCAACATTACATGGCTTGCAGTAAAAAAATTTAATTAGCAATGTTGTAGAAGCAACAATCTTTTACCTTTCAAAGGTGAAGATGTCCTCATTCCTTGCAGTCCTATGATTACAACGGATATGACACTTCAATTTAAGAAACTCCAAATCCCAATTTAATTGGTGTTTGCAATCACGGTCAACAAAGCTCAGTGTTAATATTGATAATTGTGCAGTGGTCGGGTACAGCTAGTAACTTAATAAAGGTTTACCAACATTGCCCTAATTTTCGTAACATAGATTTAGATACAGACAAGCCATTGAAGTCATGATGGTAAAAGGAAGTAAATTGGCAAAGTAAACTAAAAAATTATCATTCAAAGAAGAACAAATGTATGTATTGTTGATGATCAGCCCAAAACATAATAATGCATGATGACGTAAATTATATTTCATCAGGAAACTAGTAAAGGGATGCTCCTAACTATCATCATAATCTTATGAATGTTTCCACTTTTGTGGGTTGTACAGCAAATCATCTTCCAGAGGCTGTGCTTATTTTGAAAGTACGAGTCCGTGTTGTACCAGCTTGCTAGGACTGTAATAGTTTTGATGGGGAGAAATGGATGAGTTGCAGTCTGTCTGTGAAACGTGTAATTTGTATTTTATGCATATACGTGTATTTTTGTTTGTGAAATGTGTGGTTTATGAAGTGGAGGAAATCACCTAAAAACCTCAATCAGGGCAGCCGGTGCTGGGATTTGAACCTGAGCCCTATGTACCTAACTAATCCAGTATGGCGGTGCTTTAACACATTCAGCCATATTGACAGATGCCGTTAGATAACATGGAAGCCAATTACTTCTTCAAAACAGCTTGTGAAATGTGCAATATCTCATCATGTAAACTAAAACAGAACAGGACACAATGACAGACAACATGCATTGTGACATATCAAAGAAGTGAATTAAGGATACCTGAAAATAACTGATACATTAATCCCAGCACCAAACAAAGCAAACCCATTGTGCAAAAAAATACATTCAAAATACCCACTTAAAAAAAAAAAAAATCTACACTTCAAGCAGGCATTAAAAATTAACATATAAAACTGAAGCATCAAAATATAACTGCAAATAATACAAAAATATTTTACATTGTTAGAAACAGCAAAGACATCAACTTTAACATTTCATATCAAAACCATTTTCTCATATATTTTTTTTCAACAGCTTCTTGGTGGTATGGCTTGTGCATCATGAAATGCTACAAGTGCATGCAATTTAATATCTATGTAAGGTAGAAAAAGCTGAATATTAATGGCAGGGATTTATCGAAACCCAAGAAATAAATATATGAGAAGATTAGGAAAATTATAGACTCTGTATAGCGAAAAGCTTGTATACAAATGATTTGGACAGAGTGCGGTGTTGGATATTTCTATATCAATGGCTGAATGGCTACAAAAATATCAGTGTTGACATTGAAAAATTCTTGACACAGAAATAGTAAGCCACCTGTCAATTACCAAATGATATTAATCTAAAGAAGATTGTTTTTGTTTTATTTGCACCATGAACATATCCTCTACATTCTGCATCAACACATTCAGAAGATCTTCTCAATATTAAATATGTCACTACAAAAGGAACCAGGATTTATTTTTACACTTTTCTGAAATTCCTGTTATTAATGTATTTAGCAATTTATTTTATTTTCTCCTTCCATTCATTGTAAGGGTTTTTCTGAATCCCTCCCCCCCCCCCTCCAACAAAAAAAATTATTTGTGTCTAACTTTCTTGCTGGTATGGCATAATTTTGTTTCAATAAGTACTATGATTCAACAGGGATGTGTCATTTCCATGGCACTGAACCCATTACAAAGTGTTATGTATGTTACAGTCATTTTAGTCACTTGGTACAATAGAAAAATTGGTATCTCTGAATGTATTTTCAGGTACTTCTGTGCCCTAAATTTATTTCTAAAATTTGGTTACATAAATTACTTTACTGTTTGTTCTGCTTCCAGCAGAACATACAATATTTGTTAACTTATGCGCTTTAATAAAATATAGGTAACAAATGATATAAATGTCACATCTGCAAAAACTGATCTTTAATATTCTGAAAGTGATATCCTTTCCATCAGTTTAGCACATTTTTCTTATTAGATTTTTTGAAACTGATGAGTAAACAGAATGAGAATTAGAATATACTCTCATAACCTTGCTCTAGATTTTTCAGAACACAGCAGTAAATTGTAACAGCCCTCATGCCTAAACTTTAAATGGAATTGTATTTTATGAGGTATTTATAGCAAGCTAGAGTTGGATTGAATATGATCTTGTATGTTTCTTTTGAAATTTACTGTAATGCATTGTAAATATACTTTGTTTTATGAAAAGAAATTATGTAAATACCATTTAATATGTTTAAGGACAGAACTATGCAAGACAAATGCTTAAATGCTTAAATGTTTCTAATTTCAAGTATTAAGTCAAGTTACAATATCTAAAGGACAATTGGCTATAGTTTAAAACAATTTTTGTGCATAATTTTGTTTAAGTATCTTTAATTTTCATTCCTGAGCATTTTGTGTTGATTCTAAAGGATTTTGATTGTTTGTAATATGTTTTTAATTGTTTAAGTATTGTTGATGTTCAAAAAATATCTATCAGAAGCCTCTGTAGTGTTCTAGAACTTTTGATGGAACTAATGTAATGCGAACAGCAGAGAGGTAGAGCCAATTTTTTGAGGAGTTTATGAACACCGTGTGTGACTGTATTGTCTTTGAAAAAAGTGGTGAATGTAATGGCTGGAGTTGTTTACATGTGTCCATTTTCCATGGAGTTTGATGTCTGATTAGCAATAAAAATAAGTTAAAATTTTGAAAATGGATCATGGGATAGTTATTTAATATATTAATTAAAGATTAATTAAAACCTAACATGGCGACCGTTCAAGGGACAAGGCATTATTAACATCTGTGAGAGAAGATGTATATTTTCCTAAACATTCTGTAGCAGTTTTGCATTACACAAATCAAATCTTTGGAGTAATAAGCATTCGATGAAGAGAAAATTGCCTAGATGTTATAAAGCCAGCACGCATCGAAGAAATATGATGATTGAAATCATCATTGGTTTCATGACAAAATTTGGAGAATTTCGAGGAGTGATATATTCGGCGACTATTTAAACCCGATTACGTGTGGAGGTTCGACGACTGGAATCTACAGTGGTTTTCCGGCAGCAAGTGGAAAAGTTTATGGCCAAAGGATACAAGCTTTCTTCGATGCCAAAACTGGATACTTGGAAGATTGACGTGTTTTCGATGGAGTAGTGTTTTTTGTGTGAAGTGTTGAGATTAAGTGTTTGGAATCAGTGAAAAAAAGTATGTTGTTTAATGGAGGAAAAGTTTTACGAAGAAAAATAAAGTGTTAAATGGTACCAAATTGACAATGAACAGAAAGTACTGAATATTAAGATATTACTATTTGCATGTTTGTTTGTCAGTTTGGCAAAATTTTGATTATCCTCAAAATTGTTTTTAAATTGATTTTGTTATTAATTGAATTGGTGAGATGCAGAAGGAAAACATTACATGTGACTTAATTTTTCAAGAAATGAAAAAAAAAAGTTATAAAAGGGAAATGGCAAGTGGGAGAGATAAAGTTACTATTGGTCGTTTGTAGTACTAATTGAGGTTAATATTTTCCACTTGTACAATATCATTTAATTTTCTCCATGACATCATAATTAACAGCTGATGAACATGGAATATTTTCCTTTTGCATCTCACTGATTGCTGAATGAAGTATATTTCAAATATTTCAATTACTTTGAAGTTTATTCCAATGTCAATTTAGAAAACTTGTGCCCATGAAGGTAGGTAAAGAGCAGAAATCACAATACACATATAAACAATAAACAAAGAAAAAAGAGTAACTAAGATTGAATAGTGTCTGCCTCTTAGACTGTAATCTACCATTTAGTCAAGTTCTTCTGCATCAATTTCCACAGACCATTGCAATATTGTGTTGTAGAATTTATTATGTTTATGTAGAATATACAGCATTATCTTGGCAACATCCCTGATCTTTTTCTTGTCAATTGGAACTTGGTCGTAGGCACAGTTAGCTGGTAGCATCAGGTCACTATAATGTTTGTAAAGTTGAAACATATCACTGTTCATTCCATTTATGAATTTAAATGCAGCAACAAACCCTTTCTGATCTCTCCTGTATATAAGGTGTCTGTATTGACTTATCTGGAAATCAGCTCAATGTTGGAGACTCTTTGTATGCTTCTTGAATATTGAGGGCCACCATTCTTTGTATCTGATCAGTTTTGACAGATCTCACTTCAAAGGGTGAATTTTTTCTTTGTATTTTTAGTGGGGGTGTCATACTGTAAAGGTGTGTTTATTCGATCTTGGAGTCGCACAGTTCTCTTCGCAATAGCAGAATCACCATCACATGGTAGAAAGCTATGTCCATGTATTGGGAGGAATTGATAAATATTTTTAAATCAGCCAATCATGGTAAGACTCAGTAGAAACCTCATGAGGGTGTGGTTTCGATTTTGTCCACCACAGGCAATACCAAAAACATGCAGAGTTTTTACTTCAAGTGGAATGCATGTGTTTATATAATCACACAGAAAGCTACAAACTACCTCAGGTTCCTTTTTACAAGTTCCATCGTGTTAAATATAAAACACAGATTTACCATTTGCAAGGTTGCGGATCCAAAACACAATGTGTGATAACTTCCTAGAATAAAATATTTCCTGAACTGGAAATAAAGGAAGAGGGAGATTTTGTCTTTACATATTGCGCCCTGCCATAAAAAGTTGGAACTAACAGATTAGTGAGAGCAAGAAAGAAAACATTCCTGGAATCTTTTCTTTTTGCATGTCACTCAAATTTTAGCAGCTTGTTTTTACCCATTAGAAGTGGAGGAATTTTTTTCTCTGTATAGGTCTATAGATGGAGGCTGGGTTAGTGAACAAAATGGCTATCTCAGTTTCAAACGGGCAACAAGTGGAATGTATTGCTTCTTCATCTCACCAATTCAATTGAAAATGGCTCACAGAATTCACCAATATCTCTAGAATATTTTGCCTCCAAATTTAATGAAAAATTTGACAGCATATTTTCTGTGAATAAATCTCAATTTTCTGAAATTAATTCTCAGTTTGCTGAAATCAATTGTAAATTTGACAACAAATTTTCTGAATTTAAAAATGAGTTAAATCTCGATGTAAAATTTTCTGAAATTAATGATAAGTTTTCAGAACTGAAACAAAACAATGATAAAAAATTCTCTGAATTAGGTAACTTTTGATGTGAAAATCATTTAGCAATTTCAGGATTTTAGTTCTCAATTCAAAGAGGATATTAAAAGTTTAAATTCCACGTTGGAAGAAGTAGTAGAAGAATGTCAGGAGAAGTTTGAACTGGTTGCACAAGTTTGTGAACAGAATAAGAATGAATGTATAAATTTGATTGGTAAAGAGGTCAATCAAAGTTGTGATGAGATAAGGGAGGAGTATGTGACTTTATTCAAAGCCTATGATATTAAAGTTGCTCAAAGGGTCGATAAGCTGAGACAGGAAATGCAACAAAATGTTAAAACATTAGTGCATCATTAGGAACAGCTTACCCATGGGTTGGATACAACACAATGTAATATAAATCAGCTGGAGAAAAGGGTAGCAGGGCTATATGTTCAACTGAGTCAAGGGGTTGTTCCCTTAACAGGTAATCCAATTATCAGTGCTGATGTTAAGGAAGAGTTTGAATTCTATGATGATACATCCTAAAGAATTTATAGATAATTTTGAAAGATCCAGCTATTTTAATGTGTCACCCGATAGTAAGGAAATTGCACATGTGCATAAACATCTAAAGTCTTATACTAGCACATAGGGCAATAGGCAAGTTAGGAAAGTGAATGATTATAAGCTGTTCAAAGAAAACTTTCTGAAACATTTTTGGTCAACAGGTAAGCAGATTGAGGAGAAGAGAGAATTGATGACTGGTAGGCCGTATAAACTGGGTAGCAAGATTTTTTTTATATAAATGTTGATTCTGGTGTAAATACCCGGAATGTGGAAGAAGAATTCACTTATTTCATAGGAGCTAGGCTATCTCAGCAAACAAGGAACTTAGTAGGTACTTTGGATGTAATCAATGTGGACAGTGTTTCTGAATTATTGAGACACTTGGATGTCATTCAGAGGGCAATATTACAACCACCACCATAAGAAGGGCAGCAGGAGTCCTCCTAGTAGGAGTAATATGTCAAGGGATGGTAGATCCAGGGGAAGAGGTTATAATAATTATGCGAGGAGAAATGATAATGGAGGAGGGAGAGAACAAAACCCACAGCTTGAAAGGGAAAAGCAGCATGGGGGCAGGAAAACTAAAGACCACCACTGTTTCGGGCACCACAGTGGTGGATAAGAATGTGGGTCCAGGTACCAACTTCTATTGAGTTAATAACACTTTTATAAATAATCCCCGAGAAGATTAACTGGAAGAGGTAATAGGTAATAGGTAAAGTTCCCAAAGTACAGAATAATCCTTTTAATAATCAAATAGATACTCTTATTGACACTGGACCAGAAGTTTCTTGCCTTGCTGAGGGACTGTGTAATGAGATTGAGAACACTAGCCAAATAGAAGTGTTACCAGTCAATAGCGTGACAGTTATTACTGCTAGTGGTTCTCGGAGGAAGAGAATTAAGCAGGAAATATTGATGGAAGGGAATATGGGTGCTGTAAATATAGACATACCCATATATGAAGTCCCTAAGTTGAAAGTTAATAGCATTCTAGGGATGAATTGGCTTACAAAAGTAAGCGCTGATGTTGACTGTGGGAAAGGTAACTTGCGGATCAAATTAGATATTGGGGAATACTTGGTTAATTTGGAAGAAACTGTTTGGAAAGGGGTCCAAGAAGTTGTTCATGTGAAGGTTAAATGTAATAATACCAGCGTAGCTAGAATTTGCGAGCAATTCCTACCACAAATTTGTGTGAATATGCTAAGGCAGAGTAATGGATCAATTGGTGGTCAGGAGATAGGTGAAGGAAAGGTTTTAGTTTTCCAAACAGTATGATGAGATTGCTGTCAGACTTACAAGAAATGCTGATATGTCTAATTGAAGAATATAGTGATGTCTTCTCTAATAAATCACAGTTGATCAAAACTTATGAGTGTAAACTTACTGTAGAGTCTGAAAAGCCTTTCTTTATTAAGCCGTATCCAATCCCTTTTGCCAAGAGAGATGAAGTGAATAAGGAAATAAATTCACTGTTGGAGTGGGGGATAATAGAGAGGTCAAGGAGTCCCTACAATAATTCCTTGGTAGTTGTTATAAAACTGGACAATTCTGTGTGAATAGTGCTGGATGTTCGCACCTTAAACAAGCATTTAGTAACAGAACAGGATCATTGTCCACATATCAGTGAGCTGTTACACAGGTTTAAAGGTAAAAGATATATCCCTTCTATCAATCTTACTGCATCCAATTGTTAAGTCCCACTTTCAGAAGAATCATGGAAATACACTATTTTCTATTTGATGGCCGTTGTTATAATTTTCGAGTTTTACCATTCAGGTTAAATATTTCAGTGGCTACCTTTATTCGTGCTTTTGATAGTATGTTAGGAAAGGAACAGCTTGAACAAGTAGAGATAAATGTAGACGATTTTCTTATAATATCAGAAACAATTAAAGAACATTAGGTGTAACTGAGGAAAGTTTTTGAAGCCCTGAAAAATTGTGGTATGACCATTAAGTTAAAGAAAGGTACATTTTTGCAAAAAGAGATTGAATTTTTGGGCCATCGTATTACACCAAAGGGGATCTTGCCTAGTTATGATAAAATAAATGCCATTAAGAATTTTCCCAGTCCTAGAGATAGGAAACAACTAAGGAGTTTCTTTGGATTGTGTGAAAATTATAGAAAGTTTCTTCAGGGGTGAGCTTTACATATCCCAGCTTTAAGAGATTTGGAAAAACCAAAGGCCTAGTGAGTGTGTTCCTCACAATGTGAAAGAGATTTTCAGAAAATCAAAGATAAATTATGTCAAGCAAATATTTTTTAATAGCTGATACCCGCGACTTCGTACACGTAGATTAAGAATTTCTTTGCCAGAATTTAATATAGAAAGTTGTTGGTAATGAAGGACTGGTCAGAAACAACACTGAGTCAGCATAATATGGCAGGAAAGCCATCACTATATCATTTCTACCATCGAACCTGTCTCTTGATGAAAATCAATTTCCAACATAATTAAAAGCAGAAAAACAAACGAAGGTGAGGGGATGTGGTAGGGAGGGGGTGTTAACTAAGGGAAGCTTTATTTCAGCTTGGTCTTTTCTTCTTTCTTAAGCATGAGCAACCAATTCTTTGGAACTAATAACTTTAGCTGCTCGTGCTCTGCTAGAGCTACAACTTAGGCCAGTTTACGCCCACAAGGCATGTCAAAAAATAAGGCAAAATAAACTGGTGTCAGAAACATTTAAGCAGACACAAAGTAATAGGACAAAGAAAACGACATCTACACTAAATAATACGTTTTTTCTCTAAACGAAATTTATTAACAAATTATACACTATAAATATACATTATAAGGCGCCAGAAGCACAGCATGAGCAACTGACACAACATTACAGACTAACACACACATCCGTCTCTCTGTCACCATTCGATAAGTTCTCAAAATTTCGTGACTACAAGTGTCAATCATACTGAAAAAAAAATTTTCATGTGCCGTCCCTACAGATTTTCATGTCAAATTCCGTCAATACCGGTATAGGCATTTAGCCATCAAAACGTAACGAAAGACAGGGACTTACTTCCGCATTTATAGTATTATTACTTCTGATCACATACACACTGACTGTGAATCACCCCTGAGGGATCAATATAATGTAAAAAACTGTACACCTGCAGCATTGCAAGACTACCTATGATTTGCCTCGCATTGCACCCCTAACTTTGACATTTCTTCAGTTTAACATTCAATCTGAATAACCGACGCCCCAGGCTTGACTCTTATGATCAAAAATTTTTTTAAAAAAAATCTTAGCCCCCATGGAGATTTGAACTGGAGACCACGACCTAAGCAGCAGTAAGCAAGCACTTTAACCACTGAGCTACCTGACCGCTACATGGAAAAACTGCATAAATACCTCCACATCCAATGCGTCTGTCTATCGCCGTTCAGTAATTTCTCGAAATTATAAGAGAGCATGTATTATGTATACAGATAATTTTTCAACTAAATGTAGACAGTATTTTTCTCTTTGTTTTAAATGATAAGTTTCCAAAGTTTCATCGAGATCGGATGAAAACTGTGGATTTGTATGAAGAACAAACATTCATCTTTATATATATATATATATATATCTTTATATATATAAAAATCTCGTGTCACGATGTTCGTTCGGGATGAACTCCGAAACTACATAACCGATTTAGATGAAATTTTGCTTAATGTGTGTGATTTAGTCCAACTTAAAAGATGGGATAGTTTTTATCTGGATTATAGACCTCAATATTTATTATTTGTGAAATAAATGTTCATTAAATGTTTGTCATAGGACAATGGTTTGTAATAATTTGTAAGCCGCCAAAATAAGCGATCTGCTGGCTTAGTGGTTAGGGCGTCTGACTGCCGATGACGAGGTCCCCGGTTCGAGTCCCTGTCTCGGCGGGAATTTTTATAGACACTTAACCCGGCATTAACCTCCAGTGCAGCATGCTGGGTGAGGTTAAATACGCCAAGGACGGTACTGTGGTTAGATTCGACGTTAAAATGTAGGTCCCCTGTACTAGGCAGGATGGTCAGGCTAGGTAAAGGCGACTACGACAGTGGCAGAATGCCCAGCCAGTAGAAACCATGTCACCAGGTCATTATGATCACACGAAATTATTATTATAGTTCCAAAAGTTTCTAACAGATGGTGATGTGTTAACTTATCGATGTAACACTTGGTTAGCTAGGTTGGGTAATCATCCAGTATATCAAATTCTGTTTCAATTTATTTATGCTACAGTTTATTCCTAACAGATGGCGGTGTTTTAATTTATCGAACCATCATGTACATGGCGTTGTATTTCGATTTATTTATGCTACAGTCTATTCCACACCATATGTATGAGTTTCTTCAATTTTAATTTTGCTGTGTATTGTGTTATAATTATACTGTATTGTTGTTCATCGTTTGTGTGTCATTATTCCTAACGACAAAGTAATTACACACATGAATATAACATTGAAGAAAACGTTACGATAAATGCGAATCGTGTAAGTATTTCTCGCTAGCTTATCATTTTTCTTCTTCTTTTTGTTCAGCTAGAGACCACGTGTCAATTTCAATTCCTCTCCTGTTGTTTTTTCTTTCTTCCTCCCTAGTACTCCTTCATTATTGCACTCCTCTCTACCTTTGAATCTTGCCATATTCAAAGTCTGTTATCGAAAAAATTTTCTTTCAATACAGTTCACTGGTATCATTTCGTTTAAAATCTTTCTAAACCTCTTGAATCCTGGTGCCATCCATGCTATAAATGTATAGAAAAAAAATATCATTCTTCTTTTTCTTTTATTTTTCAATGTTATTATATATTTCCTCATTATTTCTTAACTTCCATTTTACTGTATTTTTCAATGGACCCAAAAATTCCGGTTTCACCACTGTATTATAGTGTCTTATTTTAAGGCTTTCAGAAAGGCACTTTTTGTTGTAATTCAAATATTTTTCAGTGAAATGTCGCCAAAGAATCTAACCTCGACAATGCGTGTAGCAGAGAGGCACGACGCACCACGAGAGAGCACATTAATCAGCAACACAAATCCCGGCAAGTAAGGATGTTCAAAGAATCAGGACAGCTGAGCGTCGTATGCAAGAATCCGGTGGCTTCCGGCAGACATTACCAGTGATTCCTCGCTCTACTTTTGCCGATGAGATTAACGTATGTTTATGGCGGAATGTCGAACACTTTGATTGACCATGAACATGCGAATACAGTTGCAAAATGATCCATCGGCACAAATATTTTGTAAGCAATTGCTGGATATTGGAAAAGGTGAAATAGAACTGCATCGAAATACACAATACATCAAATTGCCTGACAAATTCTGCACTGTTGTTCACTCAAAAATGAACTAACTCAGCGTATGTTCCTGGATATATCAAATAATTACTTAGATCATAAATGGATCAGTAATCGTGCTATTTTGGCAGCAAAAATGTTGATGTCAATGAAATTAACTTCCAGATATGACAGTTGTTGCCAGCTGATCTGATGTCTTTTAAATCAATAGATACTATTGTAGATGAAAATGAAGCTGTAAATATTCCAAATGAGCTTTTAAACTCTTTGGTTATAACAGGAATGCTGCCACACAATCTTCGGTTAATGATCGGTTAACCAATTATTCTTCTTCGTAATTTGAATCCACCTAGATTATGCAACGGTACATGTTTGGTGATCAAAAGGATCACCGGAAATGTTCTTGAAGAAACTATTTTGACTGGAATGTTTAAAGGAGAAATCATCCTGTTGCCACGTATTCCAATGATACAGTCAGAATATCCAATACCATTTAAAAGGCTTCAATTTCCGATTCGTTTGGCTTTCACTATGACAATAAATACGTCACAAGGCCAAACAATGTCCGTTTTGCGGCTTGGATTTGTAAAATACGTGTTTCTCCCATGGGCAACTATATGTCGCCTCCTTACGTGTATTTTGTATTAGCAAAAGACAGGCTAACTAAAAATATTGTGCACCAATTAGCGCTTAGATAAATTAAAATTATAAAATTGTAATAATTTAAAATAATGAAAATAATTGTTAAAAATGTTTAAAAATCATGTTCATAGGCCTCATTTTTAAAACTGAAATTTTTATGATTGTTTGTCCTTAATTTCAACTCTCCGTAATTCTTTACCAATTACATCTGAATTTCCAAATCGACTACAATGTTTTTGTCTTTATTAGTGAATATTAATTTGATTACTTTAGGAAGTATAGAATAACATTAATCCAACGTACTATACTTACTAAGTCACAGCAACGCGTGACCGGGTCTGCTAGTATATATATGTATTATCCAGATTGGGATCTACATTTTTGCCTTGCCACGGATAGCTCAGATTGCATTCTAGGAGTACATGTCTTCCAGGAAGTAGAAAGCAGTGGAAAACAGATTGTAGGACTATCACCTTTGCCAGTATAAACCTGCAGCCAGCTGAGGCTAAATACATGATCACTGAAAGGGAAGCGTTGTCTATTGTGTGGGGTTTAGCTAAGTTTAGGCACCTGCTATTAGGTAAAAAAATTATCGTATATACAGATCATAAGGCTCTTTCATTACTGTAAATTAGTCCACAGTCAGCTAACCCGTCGGGCATTGGTACTACAGGAATACAATTTAGAGATTTGATGTAGTCCTGCTAGTCAAAATAAAGTTGCAGATACTTTGTCATGTCTACTGTTAGGTCTGGATTCTGAAATGAGATTCCTAGGATCACAGATTGAGGCTAGAATTGCTATCTAAAATGAGTATCATATGAGGCTGAGGTTAAGCATTCCTTGAGACACATCAACGTGGAACAGGACAAAGATGTAGCTATAGCTGAAGTAAAAACTAATCTTGATAACCCAAAATATAAATATAAGCTTCAGAAATACTATATGTTGCACTGAGAAGTTTTATTTAGGAGGACCAGTGAATATGTTGATAGTTGGAAAATATGGCTTCCAGAAAGATTGGCCAAAAATTTTTTTTTGGCACCACCATTATAGTTATGGGCATTACGGGCCATCCAAGTGTTATCAAGTATTAAAGGAAGATATCTATTTCAATAATATGAGGAAAAGAATTTCCAAGCCATCAAAGTATTGTCAAGTGTGTCAAACAGATAAAATTGATAGTGCTAAGCAGGTGGCGAAAATGCAAAGTATCATTCCAGGTGGGGTATTAGAATTAGTTTCTGCTGACGTGTTTGGCCCCCTACCCATGTGTTGGTGAGGGGTGACAGAGATTTTACTTTTATTTGATGTTTTTTCCAAGTTTTTTAAACTTTACCCAATAAAGAATTTTGGTTAGAAAAGTGGTTGATGTATATTGTCAAAAGGTTGATAAGCCTAGGAGAGTGCTCTCTGACAATGCCCCACAATTTACTAGTAAAGTTTGGATAGGAAACTCAAAAAGAAAGGGATAGAAGTTGTACATACTTTAGCTTATCATCCGGTAGGAAATCCTGTAGAGCGCCTAATGAGGGAAATAGGACGTATTGTACAGACCAACAAAGTAAGTGGGTGTATGAAGTAGAAAATTTTTTAAATGTAATTAATTCCATACCTAGTGATACAACTGATATGCCACCCACTGAGCTGATGTTTAAGAAACCGGCTGACAGATTAATTCAAGAATGTGTTAGTTTTCCAAATAGAAAGAGTTTCAATTATGAGGAAAAGGTATCTTTAGCTCTTAAAAATTGAAAGGAGAAGGCTATAAGGAGAAAGAAAAAAAACATGATGAAGGTCCAAAAGAACAGAATTTAAAGTTGGGGACTTAGAGTTAGTTGAAGTCCATAGTAAGTCATCAGCATTGTGACAAGAGATTCATAAGTTTAACGATTTGTTTTAAGGCCCTTTCAAGGTAGAGTCTATACCACAGAATAACTTTTATGAGCTAATAGACTCTGAGAGTGGTAAATGTAAGGGTGTGTATAATGTTGAAGCCCTAAAACCCTATTATGAATAAGTGATCACCTATGAAAGGTGTCACTATATGTAAACATCAAATTTTGTAAATAAGATTGTGGCAGTAGATGTATATAAATAATTTGTTTGAGTACCCCAGTTCAGAATAGTAGATTTAACAATCCAGAATATTTATGATATAATAATTCGAATGTGTAAAGCAATGTAAAACAGTAACTAAGAGAATGATTGGATCTGTAAATAGATATTTAATTATTGTAACTAGAATAAATGTCATGAGCTATGTATAGATGTTGTATGTAATGGAGGATTGTATATCTGCATCATATAATTGTAGAGGTTATTATGGTTGATTAATTGTGATCTGCTTATATTGACATTATGTGTAAATACAACCTGCTTAATTTCATGATGGATTCAATCAATTTTAACTATGTAAAATTAAGTGAATCCTGGGGAGGAGTTGTAACAGCCCTCATACATAAACTTTAAATGGAATTGTACTTTATGAAGCATTTATAGCTAGTTAGAGTTTGATTGAATATGATCTTGTATGTTTCTTTTGTAATTTACTGTAAATCAGGGTAAATAGACTTTATTTTATGAAAAGAAATTATGTAAATATCATTTAATATGTTTAAGGACCGAACTATGCAAGATAATTCCTTAAATGCTTAAATGTTTGTAATTCCAAGTATTAAGTCAAGTTACAATGTCGAAAGGACAATTGGCTATATGTTTTTAATTGTTTAAGTATTGCTAATGTTTGAGAAATATCTGTCAGAGGCCTTTGTAGTGTTCTAGAACGTTTGATGGAACTTATATAAAGCGACTAGGAGAGAGACAGAGACAGTTTTCGACAAGTTTATGAACACTGTGTGTGACTGTATTGTCTTTGGAAGAAGTGGTGCATGTAATCGCTGGAGTTGTTTACATGTGTCCATTATCTATAGAGTTTGATGTCTGACTAGCAATAAAAACAAGTTAAAATTTGAAAATCAATTGTGGACTAGTTATTTAATATATTAATTAAAACTATGAGACATCTAACAACAGGATACAGAAATACATGGATATACTGCACAATTAATTTCTTTTCTACATATTAAATACTAGAACCATGCTTTGAAATAAGTTTCTATGATGTACATTGTAAATGTCTTAATAAAGAAGTAGATTAACGCCAAATAATTTAAAACTATAGCCAAAAGAAGATTCTTTCGAGAGTATAGCATGAGATTTTCTTTCCCTAGAAATGCCTCAATTTAGCTGTGATGTCCTCAGAAAACTCAAGTTTTTGAATTGTGGAAACTATTTTTTCTCTTTTTTTCCTTATGGCTTTATGCCTCGTTGAAGTCATTAGAGGTGGGAAAGGATTGGGAGCAAGGAATGGGTAGGAATTCAGCAATGGCCTTTATAAGGAACCATCGCAGCATTCACCTGGAGTGAATTTAGGAAACCACAGACAACAGAAATCTGGATGGCTGAGCAGTGATTCGAACCTTCATCCTCCAAAATGTGAAGCCGAGCATTACTGCTCACGTAACATGCTCAATGTTCCCTCTCCTGCCCCTCATACCTAACATGCAGTCCATCCCATAATAAACTAATCATTACTCATAGCTGTTAGTACTCTTCTACTGTCCTACGTACTTCATCTAGGAGTCAGGAAAACATGAAATGTGTTATTACTTTCCGCAAATTTGATTTCAAATTGGAGTTTACGTATGCATGCATCTAAAACAATGTGTACAAACTGACAAGCTGATACACTTCCCAAAACCATTGTACATACCCTGATGTGGTTGTTTTGGGAGCTTGAGATATGATGAAGCTGCTTTCAAGCCAGATGTTCGAGGAGGCTTGGGCAAAATCTGTGGTGGTTGTTTTCTCTTAGTGGCAGTAGCAACAGCTGCACCTGAATTGGCTGCTGCTGCTGATGTATGAAGATGCACTGGCGCTGCAGGACTTCCTGGCAAAGGCAAGGCACAATACACAACAAAACTTTGTATTCTGTCTTTTTAAAAAAATAAAAAAATAAAAAAAAATAAGAGGGTGTAATTGTTACGGAAAAATACTGGAGATTCACTCATTCGTACCAGTGTCATAATGATAATAAGATAAGAACATTTCAATTCCTCAGCAGCTTCAGTTGCAATTACCATGCAATATTAAAATCCTACAGCACATATTAACAATTTAAATCTGTTACAGTTTCAGGACATGGTGTTAGTTTCAAAACGGTAATTTAAGTAGGAAATACCTGTTTGATGTAAATGGGGATTTTATAGCATAGTACACATGGGTGCTATTAGGTAAGCTACTTCAGAAACTGTATTGTCCATGAAATGGACAGTTTACAAATCAGACACTTAATATATTTACAGTTTCTCTGTACTTCCTTCAAACAAAAATGGAAATAATTTTCCTAATGTGTGAGGAGGGAGGGAAAGGAAGGATAAGCACTCTTCACAATGCTGAGGCAGCAGCTGCAGTAATCAGTACACTCTGTCTAAACAAGTTGTACAGGAAGAAAATTGGAATGAGAAAATCTTATCTGACATAATAACAGAGACCGCAGTATGATCACAGTATGATTAATTTCAATGAATCAACAGCAACTGTAAGATACGGATTGATCTCGAATGGGATAAAATTGGATATGTGGATACTATTCGTCTAAACATTTGTTCATTAGTTAGTGATTTACTTATAATGACAAATGTAGCAATCAGAAGTGGGACATGCTAAAAAAAAATAAGGGGAAAGCTGCTTTATTCCAACACATAGTCAGTGTGGATCATAGGTAGTTGAATGAGGCCCAAGTGTATTGGCTATGTACATATAGAGTGGTGTTTATAGATGAAAATAGCAATCTACAATACAAAGAACAGGTAATCTTCACAGATGTCAATTGCTTACAATAGTCAATTAAAATCTTGTTTATGAAACATCAGTAGTAACTTGAGAAAACACAGTTGGTGTTAATTTTGTCATATATCACCTGGAAAAAGTTAGATCCGATCCTAAACTATCATAAAGAAGACTTCACCAAAAATTACACAATAATAATAAAATTTTGGAAAATCCTTAAATGTAAAATGCTCTTCTCTAAACGATAAAATAAAAATTCTAGATTATGCTATTCCTATTCTGTTTTTCAATAACCAGTATTCTGAAAGTATTGCAGTATTATGTTTTTCTGAAGAAGCATCCTTTGGGTTGTTATAAAGAGATTGCAGATTGATATTTGTGGATAAGTTTATCTATGTACATATAAAGGATAGGGGTTATGCTGAAGGATTCATGAAATTAAGAGGATTTGTATATATCAGTTGTCTAATTTCAGGATAGGAATACAAGAAATAACATTTTTGAAGATGAATAAGATGGATGGAATCAAAGAATAATGTTAGGTAAGTTATGAAAACTGATCTATGCCAGACCTCCTGTGGTTGGTGTTGGAAAAGAATGGAAGTTGGCAGTTGGCATGGCAAAAAAGAAATCCTCATGGGGATAGTTTCAGGGTCTGAAAGCTTGCAATATGATTTGCTAGTTTTGTTAATATATATAAACCTAAGGAAGGACAGGGAAATACAACCCAACACTTACCATAGATGGAGGCAATGATGAATATAAAAAAGACAGATACAAGAAAAAAAATATTCTGGCAGTTATCCTTATTCTTGCCAGGAGTGAGACATCAGGCAGGCCACAATGTGCACATGCCTTCAATGCACCAGCTCAAATATAGACCTCACTATGAGCCCACTTGCCATCAGAATGAATGGCTATAGGCAGACAGTGTATACTAGCAATGTAGCTCATCTGGTGGCAAAACATGAAGTTCGCATAGTCAAAACAATTTCAACAACTGTTTTTCAGTTAGAGCGATCAGAGTTTTCCATAATACCACAACCTCTTTTGAACCGTGTAGATGGGAACTATCCTACCCGAATACCCTTGATACCAGACATCCTCCAGACCTCAGTCTCCAATAAATCCAACACTTACCACATATTGCTTATATTTTATTTTTCCTACTTACAGTTTTTCAAAATATGTTTTATAATATTCATATCCTCACCTATTAATTATGTTGTTTCCACACTTCCAAAGATAATATACCTTCAGCATTATCAATTGTTGATCTAGTATTTACCCCCTCCCTCATCCCCTATACTACCATCTATGCCAGCCATTTCATACAACAGCCATTCACCAAATAGCAATTGGCGTGTGCACGTTGTGCCTTGCCTATAATTACACCCTTTGCAAGAATACGGCTAGATGCTGAAATTTTGCGTATCTTGTGTTTGTCTTTTTTATGTTCATAACTCCCAGTTGCCTTCATCTGTGGTAAGTGATGGGTTGTATTTCGCTATCCTTCCTTAGTTTTATTGCCTTACAGCAGCATTTCTCAAAGTGGGGTACCTGAACCCCTAGGGGTTCGCCAGTTACTGGTTCTTGATAAGATTAAATAAATACACAGTGTTTGCCCAGGAAACAGCTAGCGTGGGAACAAGTGATCCTCAGGCCTGTGAATATGCTTCCATTATGGAGGAAATCTGTAGAGAGATGAGAAATGTATGAACGGAGACTTTCCCAGTGTATGCTTGAAATGAAGTCTTCACGGGTGTACCGCTGGATAGTGTTTTGAAAACATGATTTTTTGATGACTAGCTCCGTCCTCTTCATCAGGTGTGGAGACATCTGCACTGGTCAGCTGACCGTCGTATACGGAAACAGTTCAACACCTCCTTATATAGCCGATGGCTCCCTCCGTGGCCCGCGCTCCGTGACAGGCCGCAAGTGGGTGGGACAACAGTTATTCATTGCGGGCCACAGCACTTACTTATGTGCCATCTATGGTGTTTTCTAGACAGACATGCCACACTCTCTGCATAGAGTTTCCAAGGCTGGTTTCCATGCCTCGCTAAGACATAGCCCACTAACTCTGTTAAAGTTATCGGCCAATCGAATTTCAATCGCTTCTTTGACTATCGAATCCCAAAAATATGACGTCCTAGCCAATATCATAATGTTGTTGAAGTCAACGCTGTGGCCATGGTTCTGTATGTGCTCAGCAATCACTGACTTACTGTATTGTCCTAGGCAGAGTTAGCATTTATGTTCTTCACACTGGTTTTGTACAGTGTGGATAGTTTGGCCGATGTAGCACACTTGCATGGGATGCTATAAATTCCAGGAACTCTGAGGCCAAGAACATCCCTAACTGGGCAGTGGTACTCCCATATTTTGGCTTGTGGTTGGTAGAAACATTTTATTCCACGCCGTGTGAGAATCCTACCAACTTTCCCCGAGGTGTTTCCGGCGAAAGGCAGACAAGTGGCCTTAGGCATTTCTTCCTGTTGTACTGGATTTTTCTCCAGCTTGCGATCAATTTCCTTTCTTATCTGCCTCTCAGTGTAAATGTTCTGCCTGAAGATAGTTCTTAAATGTTCCAATTCCTGTGGTAGGCTATCTTTGTCAGAAATCACCATAGCCCTATGTTCAAGTATATTTAGAACAGTATCATGCTGCACAGGATGGTGAACACTTGTGGCTCCCGAATACTGCTCTGTGTGGGTTGATTTTCTGTATAGGCTATGTTGTAGCATTCCATTTACATGTTCTAAGAAGTCATTTAAAGACTTGATACCATGGGGCCACACGCCAAAAGCGTGATTGACATAGCGGAAAAAACATCGTAATTGAAAGAAAGTAAGACAGAATGCTAGGACATAGCATATACAGAAAATCAACCCACATGGACGAGTTTTGGGAGCCACAAGTTTTCACCATCCTGTGCAGCATGACACTGTTTTAAATACACTTATATATAAGGCTAGGGGGATTTCTGACAAAGACAGCCTACCACAGGAACTGGAACATCTAAGAACTGTCTTCAAGCAGAATGGTTACACTGAGATGCAGATAATAAAGGAAATTGTTCACAAGCTGGAGAAAAATCCTATCCAACAGGATGAAATGCCAAATGCCACTTTTCTGCCTTTCGCCAGTAACACCTTAGTGAAAATTGGAGTGATTATCACACAGCATGGAATAAAATGTTTCTACCAACCACCAGCTGAAATTTGGGAATACCTCCGCTCAGTTAAGGATGATCTTGGCCTCACAGTTTCCGGAATTTACATCATCCCTTGCAAGTGTGGAAAGAGCTACATAGGCCAAATGTATCCACACTGTACAAAACCAGTGTGATGAATACAAACGCTATCTCCCCCTAGGACAATACAGCAAGTCAGCGATTGCTGAGCATGTGTACAACCATGGCCACAGGGTTGACTTTAACAATGTTACAATATTGGCTTGGACATCATATTTTTGTGGTTCGATAGTGAGCCGTGCGCGACTCTCTGTCGCTAGGCGGCTGTTTCATATCGCTAACTTCTCCGCTAGGGCGCGCGGCGGCTAGGTTCCGGCCATCTGGTGGCGATTGTCATCCTTCGCCGGCCGATAGAGAGCGCTGTGAATGTGAGTGCCCTCTATCGGTCTGTAGAGAGGATTTAAGGGGCGACCCGGCTCAGGAAAGAGGTCAGTCTCTGCGGTCAGTCTCGGCTAGGAAGTGAACAGCCTGAGGAGGAAGTGGCGGTGTCGGAAGCGGCAGTTGAAGAAGGCGACGTGCTCCATGCACGGGCAGCAGTTAGGCGGAGCAACGTGATACTTGGCCGTCGACGAAGGGTTATTGACGGTGCCTGGTCTGACAAGCAGTTCTGAGTGGCCGTAAACTGTGTCGTCGCCTCACATTCCCAGACTATATGGCAGTTTGGGGTGTCCTCGTAAAGTGTGCGCTTTGGCACCTTCTGGAGCAACCTGTGCCTTCATGTTCCACGAGTGGATAGACTGTTAGAGAGTTCGTGGTATTCAGACAATTCAACTTCGTTGTATTTTCTGCTTCCTCGGTGCAATTGGAGATTTTCTGTTTGGTGTTCGTGCTTGCGTGGGACAATCTATGTCACTAATGGCTGTTCTTTCACATGAGGGAAACAGTGTATGTATGTTTGTCTGTACCCTTGAGGGGTGCTGAAACATTAAAACAGACCAGTGTTGGTTGAGCTCAACTGATATAAGTGCCTTGAGAAGCTCGATCTTTGGAAATCCTGTTTAGGAACTTATAGCACCGGATATTCTACCATTATTAAATTGTTGTTTAGACATAAGTAAATTTAAGTGTGTAAATCCTTGGACTCTTGGGCCATCATGGATCATTAAGGCCAACTAGTATTGTGGTTATTTAATATAAGTATATCTTGGGGGAATTTTAAGTAACCGAATGGTAATTAAGCTTATTACATGATATAGTGTGGAAATCTTATGTTTGAAGTTGTTGGTATTGTTGTGTAAAGTTGTATTGTATTTGGTATTTATTGTAATAAACAAGACTGAGACAATTGTAACCATGCACCCACATGCTTGCCAACATAACTACCACCTCAGATAGTCAAAGAAGCGACTGAAAATCGATTGGCCGATACTTTCAACAGAGATAGTGGGCTATGTCTTAGTGAGGCCTGGAAACCAACCTTGGCAACTCTATGCAGAGAGTGTGGCACGTCTGTCCAGCAAATGCCATAGACTGCTCTAAATTAACTTCCACAGCCCGCAGTGAAAAACTGTTGCGCCGTCAGTTGTATAATGAGGTTCGTGGTGCGGCACCTGGATTGTCTCATTTATTGATGGTCAACTGACCTGTGCAGATGTATCTACACCTGATGAGGACGATGGAGCTAGTTGTCGAAATATCGTGTTTTCAAAACACTATCCGGCGGTACAAGCATGAAGACTTAATTTCATAACAATGGATTTTTCTAATTGGGGTGTAGAGATGCAGAGGGAACTGGAAAAGGGGTACAAGTGGATGCATACACAAAAAAAGATTACTTCAAATACTGGTGGTAGGTTACATAGGAGAGAATATTAATATTATATATCTTGATGGATAGTTGTTAAAGGCTTCAGTAAAGTAGTCAATGATTTATAACAACAGTTTGAAGGATAAAAATTTTCCGAGTGTGGTGGTGTAACGGTTAGCATTCTGGCCTTGCATTCGGCATGACAGCGGTTCGAATCCCCGTCCAGGCATCCAGATTTGGGTTTTCCATGGTTTCCCAAATCACTCCAGGCAAATGGCGGGATGCTTCATTCAAAAGGCCATGGCCGATTTCCTTCCCATTCCTTGCCCCCCATCCTTTCCCGTCTCTAAAGACCTCACTGTTAAGAGACGTTAAGCAGTTATAGCAGAATTATGATATGTAGTCTTGTGTAGTCAGGTCAGAAGTGGTACAAAGGATAGTCACTTATAGAGGACATACAGGTGGAGTTCTAAAGAAACTACTGGAAGACTGTTACATTTTGAATTTTCCCAATGATGTTACAGTGTTTGAGGTGAGATAAATATGGAGTATTGATGGTGAAGGTATGGTTCAAGCTATAAGATACTAAGTTACTCTGGTTACTGTGAGGAATTTCAGAGATGTGGGGAAAGGGGAGTGCACACTGTGATTAAGCTGTGTTAACAAAGATCCTGGATTCAAAACAAACAGCAACTGCACACAAGAAAAAGATAAAAATCTCAGTTAGTGTAGACATGGTCAGCAACAGAAATATGGAAACAGACAGAAAAAAATCTATAAAATTGAATAACAGGAAAAATAGGCATAAGACGAAATGTAAAATAAAAGCAGAGCAACACATTGAATAAAATTCAGCACAGACATGTGAAGAGCAACCATGTAAGCAAATTAAGGTAAAAGTCGGAAATTATGAAAAAAGATAGATATGAAAATAGATCATGCTGTGAAACCAACAGAATGCAGCATTTTACCAACATTGTATAAAACCATTCTACTGTGTGACCTATCCCTAATCATGGACGTAATGTATGAGAATATTTCTCTCAAAACTCTCCAATCCACATCAATTCTGAAAACCTCCATCCCCACCCCTCCATTTCCTGAGGTGACAGTATAGCTGAGAACACACAATAATGGTGTGCAAATAATAATTGTGTGGGGGTGTGGGGCAATACCCACATTTAAAAGCAAATTTCAGCATGACCAAAGAATGGTACTAGAAAATTTGTCATATTCTGTCTTAATTCAGCCTGTGTTCAACATCTGGTCTACTGCTTTAAGTAAGCTACAGATAACTTTTTGTGACTCTGATTCATTATTCAGAATAGAAAATGTTCAGATACAATGGAATGGAGAAAGGTAAAGTGCCTAACAACTTATCAAAAATCTGTTGTATCTCTGCTGGGTTTTCCAGACAACAGTTGTCATTATCCAAATGGCTGACTATGAAGCTATATAATCCTTTAAAATGGGGGAGAAAATAATGAGGTCAACAGAATCCGTAATTAATTTATATTTCATTTCTAATGTATTAGAACATACATTAAATGAATTATTAAAAAGGTACTATCTTGGCAATGTCCCATTTTAGCTTCCCTCCAAATACTTCAGGAAGAATTGGACTGTCCCTGTCTGGATGAACACATCTGAATTTAAGTCTAATATTGTGAAAGTTTGCCACGTGGCACAGGCTATGAAATTCTTTTTTAATATTATTCCAACAACTTTCAGTTATTCAGCACTAAATTTTACACAGTTTTTATGAATAAGAATGCCATATAGAAAAACCATACATCAGTGTACACCACCTTATTTTCCATCAAAATGACCAATAACACTAATTTAACAAAAATAAAAAAATAGAAACTTAACTAGGTAGTTTAGCTTAAAGTGTAATACTACTTAGTCACTGAATTTAAAATGTGTGTGAGCCATTTCTCAGGAGTGTGATGCATTCTCAAAAGGTCACAAAATAAATTAAAATCACTTGAATGAAAAACATAACTGCTAAGTGTATTGCTGCAGCAAAGCAACTGTCACACATTACAATACATTTTCAACAGCAAAATCACAAAGAGAAGATACATCTAGAAGAACAAACAGGTCCTAAAATCTATCACTTATCTCAATCCAAGCACTTGAGGTATGTACATAACTAAGAAGAAGGATGAAAGAAACAAAACGCAAAAAAGATCCTGATCATGCATCTATTTACACATTAGGATTACAAATTCTACCCACAACAACATGCTTCAGAATATAGTATTTAATGTAAAAGCACTGTTCAACATGACCAGGGCCTGCTCTAGCGGTATTGCCGCCCCGGACAAATAGACAAATTTCCGCCCCCTAAGATTATGTAGAATTATGTATTTAAAAAAATTAATTTGTAATCGAATAAAATATTTAATTTTAAATTTTAATAAAATCATATATTCATAAATAAACTTACTGAATTTTGATATAGCGGCACAAAATAGAAAAATTAATTATGAAATATCTGTACATAGCCACAAGTTAACCATATTTTTACGTTTTTAAATGCTATTACAGATGGATATTATCACACAAACAATCTAAATGCCATTATTTTGAAAATAAAACAAGATTACATCAAATATGCTAAAATCCCCACAAAAAAAAACTTTTTTTTCTTACTTTCAGGATCCAAATTTTGTATTACATCTTAAAATTTACTTCATCAGCAACTTCATACTCAATTGCCAAAATGGCTAAATCATTAAATTATCAATTTCTTGGTTTTCATAAATGCTTAACAAGGCATCGTATACGTCTCCCAAATGAAATTTTAAAGATTTTAATGCCTCTATCCTACTCTCCCATCTAGTGTCACTCCATGTTTTCAAAGTTGAGTCCTGAACATGCTTTAAAAGTATTGCCCATCGAAAAGCAGATGCCAAAAAGAATAAATATATTTTTTGGACCATGTTGAAGAAATTAGCGGCTTCCAAGAATGCTTTTGCCATTAATAACAAGATTGAGAGAATGGCTACTACACGGAACATTGAATGCTCGCGAATTGTTTAATTCTAAATTGCACTCCTGCTTTATTGCCCCTCATATTGGATCCGTTGTCAGTTCCTGTCCTCTGATATCCTACAAATTTAAACACAAGTCATTAAGTTCTCCAACTATAATGTCAGACATTTGTTTTACTGTGGATCTTTCGACTGGTAAGAAGCCTTAAAAGCTTTCATTATTTTTAATTTCAACATCAGGATTAAATTTATTGGTTGAAACATATCTGATTACAAGAGTAATTTGCTGTATCTTACTAAAGTCAGGAGTACAGTTTAAAATTATGGAAAAATATTTGAATTTTTTTTTATTTCATTAATAACATGAGACTTTACACTATGATACAGCAGATCTACTATCCAGGTTTGTATATTTTTCCCAAGATATTGAGCTTTAGTCTCTACTTTTTAGAGCACTCAACGGACGGGCTCTTCCATAATGGGATCGTATTCAGACAGTAACTCAACTATTTTTAAGAAATTACCGGTATTATGCTCAAACAACTTGTCGCTGGTACCTTGAAAAACCAGTCAACATTTACCAAGCATTTGGGTAGTTGCAACGAATCTTAGAAGCACCTCATTTCAATGATTTATTTCGGCATTAATAACTCTTTGAGTGGCAGCATCTACAGTTTTACAACAATTTAATCTTTTTTGCCTAAATATGATTTTTCGAAATTTCATGCTCTTTTAAAGTTTCGTCGAGGTGCTTCCAATTTTTAAAACCCTCCTTTGAAAGAGAACTAACTAAACAACTGAAAATTTTGCAACAGAAGCAGTAAACGCAGTAGCTAATCTCGCAATATTTGCTCTCCGTTGCTGAAAATTCGTGCATAATATTTTGCACTAAAACGTCGATCTGTGTCATTGGAAGGAAATTTGTAATTATGTAATAGTTTAGGTGGACCTTGCCTTACTAAAAAGCTTCTTACGGCGTCTCATAAAATTCTTGGCCACAAAGTTTTAGAACGCCTTCTGTGAGTCTCAAGTTGGTGTCAGTTCCAGTTGGTTTACAAACTTCGTTCATTTGTTCGCTATTATTCTTTGACGATTCTATACTTCTTTTGTATCCCGACCTGATATTGGATTCTAAGATTTGTTTTGGTAAGCCCTGATTACAGTATATTTTTTAACGCGCCAGATTGATTCTGCCTTTACGCATCCTTTCCCAACCTTCTTTTTTTGTACTGGTAACCGGATAGTATTCTTTGACCATCAGACATTTTGAAGAGGCATGCACGTAACTCAAACAATGTACACTATAAAATAATATAAAAAGTAAATATTTATCCTTGCTCTAAATAAGCTTAAACCATAACTAAGATAAATTATTCTCAGTCGATACAAAAAAATATTTATGCACAACACAAAATATTTTCCATACCCTGTGAACATAAATAAAGTCTAGTGTTACTACACAGTCAAAGCTTATTCGCGGATGATACTATCCGTAAATTTGCTGCAAATACAGAAACCGTGTATTCAGAATGGCAATTTCTATAGGCTTAAACGGAATACGTTCCAAGTTCACAAACAAAAAAATGATGTTGTGGAGTGATTGTCGCACAATGCACTTATTAAACCAATTGACAAAGTTATTCACATTCACTAAAATAGTTAATGAATTTCTTTTTGTTGAGACGATTTACAAATGCAGCAAATGGAGTATCTGTAAACCGCATTCGTATATATAATAAGCATCATGGATTATTATATGTTAGCAGTTAGCATTCGAAATTAAATATACTAATGGTATGTGAAGTAACTAATCGGTAATCAGCAGCTGGTAATATAATTTATTTATTAATGATTGTAAGTACTGTACCACACCCACAAAACTACAGTATTTTCACAAGCGTTCAAAGCTTGCGAATGTAAAAACTAACAATGCCTGTATCTAATCTGTACAACAAATCTGTGGGGCTCGGATTATGAGAAGAAATTATTATGCAAATGATTCCACTTCGATTTCCAATAACTAAGATCCATATTGATTTGGTTCATCAATTCAATAAAATAAATACTCAACACCTCCCATCAAGCACTATCGATTCCATGTATTAAAGCCTAGCTGCAATTGCAAAAAACACTCCTTTTCACCGCATCTAGTAACTTGTGGGCAGTATAACGTCGGTATCAGTGCAGGTAGCCGAGGGCAGGTGTAACAGCCCCCACCTACTGGGCTTCTGTTGTGTGCTTTTGTCGTTGTGCTCTTATGTCGTATATCCAACTAAATAACAGTTTAATCATAGATGTACTTACCTTTACAAATTATGAAATCCTGAAGTAAATTTTATGAACTTCCACTTATCACTAATAACGTAATAGTAAGACTAATGATGTTGTGTTATGAAACCACTTTTGTAATTAGCAATAATAAGCAAATTGAGACAACAACGCGTTCTACTCATGTGCTAAGGCCCAATTCATACAGAAGAGACGTGGCACGGACTTCGGGCTGAGACGTGGCGTGGACGCGGTGCATTTTGAAGTTGCTCCTATGGCGTAATTCACACAGAGGTGGCTGGGCAACGGCGCGCCCCTTTGAGGTCCGCGCCCCGTCTCTTCGAAGTCTCTAGGGGCGCACCCAAATAGCTAAGAACTGTAAGTTTTTAACGAAAGAAAAAATTATTAGGCTATGTGGATTTTTTTTATTAATTGGGTATTTAACCCATTAATATTATTAATTTTTTTCTCACACTTATAGCCGGAATGGCGCCCCTAAATTTTAGCGCCCCGGGCAAACGCCCGGCTTGCCCCCCCCCTAAAGCGGGCCCTGACATGACTCACATCTGATGGACAAACCTGTCACTATTATCTGAGATGGGAAGCTGGTTCCCTGCACTGCATCAGACTGATGTATAATTTGATCGAACTGGTGGTTTGTTGTTTGCAGAACAGTTGTGCCACCTCGTGACATGAAAGCAGGAAACTGCTGGGCATTTGGTATTGTTAATCCAGCTGGAAATGGCTGAAAAACAAATGTGAGACAGTCCAAACTGATTTGCCACTATAAGGGAAATCTGCTATTAAATAAAATCCCACAATAGCTCGAAATATCTTCAGTAATAATTCCATACAGAGTACACTTGTGATTAAAATAGCATAACTGTTTCATATTTCTGAGTTGTTGGATTTATTATCCATCTAATGCTGCAATTGAACCAATATACTGTGTATAAAGTCTTGAAGATTGAAGGTCCACATATTTTATCACACAAAAAGTTTTCAAAAAAATGACATATAACACTCAAGAGAATATTCATGTTATCTTTGGAAAACAGCAAGTTAGAAATTTGAATTTATCTTAAAAGTATTGCAAATAATGTTTACACCTTAACACTAATCCAGAATTTTCAAATGCACAAGAAAATAAATTCATATTTTAATCTACATTAAAACAGGTGACAAATTTTTTGTAGAGCAAGTATAGGTTCTGACTTTGATAATATGTGATTATCTGTTTTTATGCATATCTTAGTTAGTATATACGGACAAATAGTTACAGAATACTATGTATAGAATTCCATTTGAACCCTTACTATGTGTTTGTCAGTTTCCCACATAATTTTCAGAATTAAATATAAAGGAAAAAAGAAATTTAATATTATAATTGCCAAAACTTAATTAATTACTTAAAAATTTAGGGAACCTAACTGGTACATTGCTACATGTTTGACAACACTGGAAGCAAAAAAAAATAAAAATAAAATCATCATATAATCATTGCACAAAAATAATTAGTCCACCTTCATGTTGTGAATGTATAATTTCATCCATATCTTTATAACTGAACAAGGAATAATAAAACAGAAATAAATGGAACTAAGCTATATGTAGCTTAGTTAAAAAGGCAAGAAAGAAACTTGCTGAAAAAGGGGGAAATGTGACATAAAAAGAGGGTTAAATTGAACCTCATGAAGACAAAATGTTCTTTAATTGATATAATATCAGAGTAAAAATGTAACAAAATAATTAAAGGAAAAAAAATTGAAGTACAAAATATGTCAAAAATAATAAAATATATGAAATAATGTTAAAAATCATTAGAACAATGTAAAAAGCGTCAGTGAAGTAAAAATAAATATGACACATAAACTAACCTGATGAATAACAGGAGTTGCCATGCTTGATCGAATGACAGGACCCTGAAAAATTTGGTGTTGTGGTGATGGTGAAGGCGCTGGAGTGAGTGCACCGACAGGAGTTAGTGGCCCACTGCTGTTGATGATAGTACCAACTGGACTACTTGTCTTAGCACCGTGGGCTAACACTTGATTCCCAGCACAAGCTTGCAAACCAGTAGATTGGGATAGAATAACGGGCTGTGTACTCTGAAGGTTCACAAATGGCTGCACAGAAGGAGGAGAATGAGTGTTTTGGGGAGCTTGTAAACTGTTTTCAGCATATGTTGCCAGTCTCTGTGGTAAAATAACTGTTGGTGACTGCTGCTGGACATATCTGAAAGTGTCTTTCACAGAGCTTCCCAGATTACTATTTGAAACAGCGTAGCTACTAACAGTCTGTGAAACAGGTACACTTGCACCCTGCAGTGTCTTAAGAGACTGAGGCTGCAACAAAGGCAAACTGGTAAAGAGATCTTTAACCAGGTTTGCTTGTGGTGACACTGCAGAAAGCACAAACCCAGCTGTGGCTGCAGTGTAAGCACTCTGTGAGGTTTGCAGCTGAACATGGTAATGGGAAAGTGCAGGAGATGGTGGGTGCTGGGGTGCTGGTGACCGCAGAGGAGGGGACTGGGTGAAGGTGTAGGAGGAGCATGTGGAGGCCACATAGGAACAGTGAAGGGTGAGCCAGGTGATGCCATTGAACTTTGTGGTACAGTCATCTGAGAAACAGATAGACTTTCTGAGGTGAAAACTGCTCCCGGGGGTCCCACTAATATGCTAGAATCACTACTCAAAACAACTGGAATGTTTGTGTTGCCACAAATAGCAGCAACATTTGAACATACAGGGGCTGATTTGGAACTTGCAGAAACAGCTGAGACAATAGCCGGTGGTCCGACAGAGGTATTGGATGGCCCAGTTGGTGTTCTGGAACCACCTATTTGGATCCCAGATGTTTCCAGGCACAAGTTATTGGAAGATTTACTGAAAAATATATTGGAAAAACTTGTCATTGCCTCAGAGTGACCATTAGCTGCACTATAAGTGATAACAGTATTTCCTGATGAGCCACCCGAACTTTTGACAGGAGTGTTAATAAAACTTGGTGGTTGTGCTGAGGCAATAAAAGTCTGTGAGGTTAAGCAATTGACTGGGATATTTGCTTGAACTGAGAGTGCTGGATGAGAAATAGGAACTTGAAGAAAGTACTGTGCTGACACAGGAACTTGTGCAGCAACTGTCAAAAAAGAATAAAAAAATCAGTGTGTGTATATCAAATCATAGTGAAACAAGCCCACATTTAGAATGTAAAATGTAGGTACAGGTAAATACGAAGTTAAAGTTCTACCAATTGTGAAAACATTAAGACAAAAGTGTCTAAAACACACTAAATGAAATTACTGTATTTTTAGAGAGTAATAAAAGTTTGAAGTTCTGCTTAAAAAAGGTTTGATTATTCATGACAAAAAATAACCACTACACAGATTAAAATAAAGGCCTAAGCCAATAAGAATGTAATTAATTATAATGTGCTGATAAAAAAAAATGGTTCAGTTCATTATACAAAAACCTGAAATGAAGTTCAAATCTACAATAACCATTTCAAATGGTACAGAACACTAACTGCAAAATTAAGTGCCAACAATGAACAAAAGTTAATTTTATCTACAGTAATTGCTCTCCACAAGTCTCAAATTACAAGTACCATGTTGGTTGACATGAAAAACTGTCTGAACATTAGGTAAAATGTTCTTGGCCTGTCACAAAAATAGTATTGGTATCAATGCTGGATTTTTTTTTTTTTTTTTTTTTTTTTTTTTTTTTTTTTTTTTTTTTTTTTGTGATACATGTGTCATTATAATGAATGGCAAATTTCTACTAGATCAGTAAAGTATTTTTCTTTATGTAGATTTTTAAAGTAGACATATTCTCTTTGGCTGATTTAAATGGATAAATTGAAATATCCACTGTCATAAAGTTCTTCATTTTGGATGGTTTACCGCCAATGGAAATTCTTCCAAAGGTGGTAAAATTTTTATTTGCTACAGTGAAGAAATGGGAAGCTGAATTTGAATGTGGTCCTATATCTCTTGAAGTAGATTCATATAAAAGACTACCAAAAACAGCAACCACAGATGAAAAGATCAAAAACATGCACAATATGGTATCAGATGATCCATGAAGGTACATAGTATAGCTAAGGCCATAGGCATATCAGGAAAAGGGATATGATTTTACATCAAGAATTAAATGTGAGAACATTAGGTGCAAGACGAACTATTCAGTTGATGCCGAAAAAAAAAAAAAAAAAAATTAAAACTCAACAATGACTGAACTTTTTTTAAAAATATTCCTATCAATTTTGTGCACTGATATGCTACTATGGATGGGGCATGACTCTACCACTACCAGCCAGGAATGACACAACAACCATAGCAGTGGGTGCAATCCAGTAACTTTCCACCAAGAAAGGTTAAATCAATTTCATTTGCCTAAAAGATCATAGCCAGCTATTTCTAGAATGAAAAAGGTACTCTTTTCATTAATTACATTTGTAAGGGTAAAAAAATAACCAGTGAATGTTAAACAAGTCTTCTGGACTAACCAGATCAAAAAAATTTATGACAAATCACAAAGGAAGAAAATTATCTTTCACCTGGACAATGCATATAGCCACACAAGTGATTTTACAGTAAAACTGGGGGAGTGAAGTATGAAGTGTTGGAACTTTCACCCTACTCTTCAGATTTGGCTCCCTTTGATTTCCACCTATATGAAAATCTACACATATTTTTTGCTGGAAAATATTTTCTGTCAAATAAGGAGGTGATAATCATAGTTGGTTGTTTTTCATGCCTGCAAGAATTGCACTTCTGGTATGGAATTAATTTGTTGGAAAAATGTTAGACAAATTTCACTGAACTGTAAAGAGACTTCAGAGAACTATAAATGCATTTTAAAACAAAAAATACTCTGTTCACAGACAGTTCAAGAATTTTTCGCCTTACTCTAATATGGAGAGAGAAATCATATATTTTTATTCAGTAAGTAATACTTATACCATTGTTATTTACCAAATTCAGTTAACCAATGCATGGTTTAGTCACAAACTAATATCAGACTGTCAGAATGATTTAATCTCTTTTTTTTTTCATTTGGTCCAGGTTAAGCTGTAACTAAATTACTATCAAACCAACAGAATTTCAATAAGATTTAAATATACAAATTCAACTTTATAACAAGTCATAAAGTACATTCTATGAAAAGAAGTTGTTTGATATGCTGGTCAGCTAAATATCTTATTGATATTCCAGTTTTGAAGGTGTAAATAATTTCCATACATAGTCTGGGAAATTCAAGGATGCTTCAGATCATACATCTCCATAAAAACTATACCATATATAAAGCTCCTCCTACAAACTCTTCCATACAAGAACACAGAGTAATTATTCCCATCACAAGTGACATTGACTAGCACCCAAAGAATATATGGTAAATGTTGTACTGCATTTACCACTGTTGTCCCTTTAGAATATTGTATCTATGACAATTTTATCTAAATGCTAAGCAATGAAGCAGTATGCAGTTATGACAAATTACTCTGAGTAATATGTTTGTTTAGATGCTTGTGGGATCATGCCATATAAATGAGAAAAAAGACAATAGAAAAAAAAGTTAAGAAGCGATAAGAGCTGATGGATAAATTGCAATTTCACAAACAGTGGAAGAAGTTATATCCAACATTCTTAGAGTATTACTGAATATAGCATTTTTGATGGACAGTATGAATTGGCAAGATCATAAAACAAATTTATCGAGAAGAACATACCATTTAAAAACATCTTAGGTGCACAGGAAATAACAGACAAGTATAAAAAAGAGGAATCAAATGGAACAAAAATAGTAACATTTTTTTTTATTACTACTGATACTACTATTTAATACCAAAGCCTCAACTCAAATAACACAGTAAGTCTCGCTTGAAGTTACCCACAGCCTTCTTTACCCTTCTGTCCCCCTCACTTTGTTTAGAAATCACCAAAAAACTTATGTATTTGTGTTAATCTAGTTTGTATATAAAATACAGCATCCAGCTTTGATAAAAGATAAATTTACTTTCTCCAGCTTTTTACTAACTGAATTTACAATTTTGCCCCATTTCCTATCGCATTAAGTGTCATGAATTTAAACGATTTCAGTCAACTTTCAGGTATGAAGTAATATACTCAGTACTTCAACAGTAGAAATTGTGATTGGTGACAAGATCAGAATATAAACACCCACCCCACCCCCACCCACTCCCAGGGCTGGCTATTCAAAATATTATTTATTCAAATCATTATAAACTTTGTAGTGTTGGAAACCTGAAACAAACTGCAAAACAATTGGTAAAAAATTGCCAAACTCTTTTGCATAGCATGAACATTAAAATGTCATTTTTTAAGTGTTACCAGTTATCCAATCATCCTGCCATGCCACAGCACAATGTTTCAATGTGTTATAAATTATATCACCACTACCTCTACTAAATATACTGTTTTCAATATGAAAGTGAAAATGTATAATATGAAAGAGATCTAACTTAACTCTCAACATTTATCAGTGACCCTGTATGTTCTGAAATGTTTCTAGTTTGACTGCACACCATTTGACAACAGAAAGGCTTCAATGACCTTTGCATAATGACTCAAAATACAACTTTTTTGAAGTCAAATAAGTCCTAACCAAGATTCTTAAATACTACCATCTCTAATCACAGAACATGTGTGGATTATATTTTCAGCCTGACACAGCTAACAGAAATACATAAGGAACTTAATAAGCCTAGATTCACAGCATATACATACTATGTCAAAGCCTTTGCCAAGGTTAACAAACTGTGAGAAACTATACAAGGAAAGTGGATTCCACAATATCTCATATATGTCATAAAAAGTCTATATACAGAAACCAACATTACAACAGAAACAAATGTAAATAAGAGCAGAAAAATAACAATCAACCAAGGTGTATGAAAATGGTGTCCTTTATCACCAACATTACTCAACTTTGACATAGATGACATTATAGGCAAGCTGTAAGAAAGAGTATTACAAAAATATAACAAAAGAAATTTGCAGCATTAATTTATTATTTGCAAATCATCAAGTAATCCTGACTGAGACAGAAGATAATCTGCACATATTAATTCATAATCTACAGTTAGCAACAAAATATTACACTCTCAAAATGATGGTAGACAAAACCAAAATACATTACAGGAAAACACTTGGCAAAATCAAAAATTTTAATAGCAGACACAACTGCAAAGCTAGTTACAGAATTTAAGTACCTTGGGTACATTTTGAGTCTAAATAATATTAAGGATATAGATTACAAAAATAAAAATCAAAAAAATAAAATAAAAATATACCAGTATAACTGGGTACAGTTAAAAGAAGCTTACAAGAGAATGTAAATGTTGAATATATCATAAATTTTACAAAATTATGATGAGTTCGATATTGCTTTGTTGAGCAGAATAGCCCTGACTAAACTACAAAAATAAAGTAATCAGATGGTAAAAATGTAGTTTCTAAGGACAATTTTAGGATTTAAACAGACAGACAGGATATGCAGTGATTACATCAGGCAAAGATTAGGGGTAAGAATACCTACCAAACTAGATGGATTAAGCATATTCAAACAATGAATAGAAACAAAAAGCCAAAAAAATTATATCAGTATAAACTGTTGGGAAATTTAAAAAAAGGATCCCCACAGAAAAGGTGGAGTTAAAATTTGCAGAGGGCAAATGTAGGTGAGAGTAGGATATGAGGAAGTTGGGTGTGTAGGGAAATTGCCACCGGAGCGTGTGTTCCATTGCAATTAAATTAAATTAAATTTCTTTATAAACCTTCATGGCAGAAAAATCTTATAAAGACTAATCGTTAAAGCTGATTATGATGATGATGATTAATATTTCCCTTCAATTCAATTACTACACTTCCATTATAAGATGGTAGGGGTTATATCTTTCTGGCTCTTTGACCTGTATGTCATTATAACTGGAGGCCAAGAATAGGAATTTAAGGAGCTGTTTTCGAGGAATGAGAAGGAAATTTATCAACTTCTATATTTTAAGGAAGTTTACCTGAAGTGATTTGATAATGTTACTACTTAACTCATGTGCATGTTTGGTTTGGTTTAGACTAGAAAAAGATTATATTTTTCAATATTGACACTGTATACATCAGTTGCATGCAAGAATTGTTCATTGAAGTATTTGGTGTCTCCCACTTGAAATTATTTTGGTCCTTATTTATGCAAAGCAGGAGGATATCTATGACAAAAATCTCAGAAAACAAAATGCATTAAAGCCTTTATTTACATACATGATCCCACAAATGTGATGGAAAGTTAACGAAAACATTAGTAAAGAATAATAGTATGAAGCTGACTGAATGGTTTGAAAAATACAAATGCTTAACGTTCTCCCTTGTTTTATTCTAAACAACCAGTATGAAATGCATTAGATGTGAAGGGTAAGCAATTGGGCATACAGAACAATGCAAGAATGATGAAGGGTGCAGCCACACTTATGATCAAAATTCTACAGCCCAGTAAAATCCAGGTACACTCCAACTATAAATAGTATCTTCAAAAAGAAACGTGTGTGCTATATAAAATTGAACAAAATATGGATCATTAGAAGGTGCAGGTATGCAGAGGAAGCTTTAAGATATCAGACTAGTGGTCTGCATGGATTCTTAGTGATGAACATTCCTTCAATGAGGAATAAGCTCTATCTAAATTAAAAATATGTAGACTGGAAATAAGTGTAAACCAAAAATAAATATACTTTAACATGTGTCTAAAGCAGTTTTTGGATATTACTTTATTTTCTTGCCAAGGATTTTCTTGCTTAAAATTACTTTCCACACCAATTTATATTCGTAAAAAACTAGAATTTTCTCTAAGATTTTACAGGGAAGAGTGCAAAGTAACTTTACATTTAGTAATTGGGTCATACTTTATTGATGACAATCTCAACATAAACACGTACTTGGCTTTACTTAAAAAATTTAAAGCAGAAATAAAAATTAGACAAACTTACTTCTAGCATGACAGAGCTCCTGCCTATTATGCTACAGGTGATTGTATGTAACAAGATAACATTTTTAACAGAAGAGTGATTAGAAAACTTACAGAACACCAAGCACGATCCCCCAGTCTAATTCCAAAGGGCTGCTTTGTTTGGGGTATGGTTAGATGAAATGAATGGGAGGAACCCACAAACTGTCGAAGAGCAGACTTTTTACGTCAAGAATGATGAGAGAAGAATTATATCTGGCATGTAACATTTTGAAATTATACAAGTCATGATTTGTTACAAATCAAAAGCAGTCAGTATAGGAAAACTAAGAGCATCATCATTGCTTGATTCAAAAATTAAGATTTGTTCTTATTCTTAACATAATTTATGCTAACAGGTGGCTCAGTTCTTCAATACAGTCATTGAACTGTTAATAATGATGAGTATGGTAAGAACACTTGTATGATGTTATGGCTGAAGGCACACTAAAATACAAGCCGAAAAGAATGCCAATTTAATCAAATTAATGCTTCTTCCTATTAAGTAAATTCAAACCCAACATTAGTGACACTATTTCTTGTCTGATTATAGCATGATGTAAGGCAGAAAAACCATGATATTTTAGTTGTTTCAGAGAGGCCATTAATGCAGTGATGAACAATACAGAAATGACTAATACATATAAAACTTTATAAATTCTATAACAACTACTTACATAATCAGAAGTATACAGAATGAAAGAAATAAATCACTAAAAAATACAGCACATATAATCTGCATATCCTACAGACAAGTGTAGCTACAAGCAGAATATTTAGAAAACATGAACAAAACATGTATTATAACATGCAACACAATTTACCTCAATTTTTCACAAACAACAAGTGATTTTATATAAAAGTCAGACCTGCAATGCAATGAGAAACTCATTTTACCTTTACAGCACTTGGTGATGATGACTGGATACTACTATCAGACTGTATTTGGTCAACAGGATGAACACGTCCAACATCTGACGACAGAATTGAATGTACTTCTGATTCATACATATCATCATCACCAATACCTGAAACAATTTCAAATATGAAATACAGTTGCTTCAATGTATTTACTAACCAGAAACTATAAAAGTAAATAGGAGCTACAAGATAGGGTTATAACACTCAATTACTTTACTAATGGAAAAATTGGTGAGTAATGTATCAAAACAAAATCTTTTAAATGCTATAATACTAAATACATTTCATTGGCAGTCATCTGAGAGACTCATAGTGCTACACTAGCCTAGATATACTCTAAGATGGAGTACAAAGTATGATATTAGAACTTGAATCTGTATTACCTGATACAAAACACACATGCATATTTAAATTCCAAACAAAAGCATTAAATGAAGAGGTACAAAGGAAAGTTAGTGCCATTCAAAATTAAACTGTTTTAAATCCAAAATTATAAACAGTAGTATGAATTTCTACAATTTTCCATGCCTGTAAATCTAGACTTAACATTTGTTTGAAAGACAAAACTATCAAATGCAGTAATCGAAAAAAAGAAACGAAATCTGTATTTGAGCATTTACCTGACAGCTTCATTATATAAGCCAAATCTATTTTTTTCTTCTTGTTCTTGTACGACTTCCTTCTTGATGGAGGTTGTGAAGCAGGCATCACTAACTTATTTCAGTTTGATTCTACAACATTAATATTTTCAGTTGCTTCCTTACAAAAATCACTGCTGGAATTATGGATAGGTACAGTACTTCAGTGTAAACCACTGTTGTCTATGATGCTGGGTGTCAAACATTGGTCTGGTACATTATTTGAACTTGGTTGACTCTGTTGCATTGTTGAACAGCTCTGACAGGACTTCAAAGTATCTCCACTAATAACAGTATTGTGATTACAAGCAGTAAAATTGGTGTTTGTAACATTCAAAATTAAATTGTGTACATTCAAATTCAGATTGGTGACTATAGAATTGTTTTGCAGACTTGTTCGTGATGTATTCTGATGAAAGGAATGCTGTATATTATTAGGTACTGTGGGAGCAAAGTGTTCGAAGGCTGTATAGACATATGAGGATTTATTAACTTTGATGTTTGCTGTGACTGGGATGGTGGTGGTGGAGGTGAAGATGTTAACTGAGGCATGGGTTGAAAACTGAGAGCTGGTCCTGATGGAACTGCAATAAGCGTAGGTCCAGATGGAGTCTGTATCTGCTGTGACTGCATAGTTCTTTGGGCAGCAACAAGCCTCAGTGAGTGTGTGTCTGGAAAATATTTTATCTTAGCAACATATTATTACAGTCATTATTCTAAGTTGCAATGAAAAATAAATCTTAACAAAACCATAATTATGTGCTTTTTCTATGTTTTCCAAAATGCCATAAGAAATTTATTTTTAAGAGATCTATTCAAAAAAAGACTTAAATATTGTCACAAAATCTTTATTACTGCAAGCCTGCAAATGCTTGCCCCCTTCAATGTACTCTCAATTACTTGCAACAAAACAACCACATCATTTCTTCCACTGTTCAGTTGTCCATGGAACTAGTTTTCAGAAATGGCGCAAAGCTATGCCTGCAATTTTTCATGAATTTCCACTAAACTTTGAAAACGATGTCCTTTCAAGGAAGATTTTATGTTTGGTAGACAAGAAAAAGTCTGTCGGGACCAAATATGGTGAGAAAGGGGTGGGAGAGATATCATTCTATTCTTGGAAAAAAAATTCTTGTTGAGTAACAGAGAGCATTGTTATGGTGTAAAATCCAATGCTTGTTCTTCCACAGTTCAGGCCTCTTCTGGAGCACATTTTCCCATAAAAGTTTTATAATTATTACATAGTACAGCTAATTGACAGTCCGATTTTAGAAAAGAATGGTCATTATTGGTTGGGAATTTAAATTTACCAGCTATAAACTAGGTAGGAAATAAGATTAATAACACAAGGAAACAACGATTTTCAAATACCTTAATAATGGAAGGAGGGTTTATACAAGTCGTAAAGTAGAACACTAGGGGACAAAACATGTTGGATATCTTCCTAATAAAGCAGGATGATAAACTTGTGGTGTGTCGAGTAACTAAAAGAATATGATCACAAAGCAGTTCAGATAGATATTAGAGGATTCAGTAAACCAGTAGCCAAAATTGAAGGGGATAATTGGTAAAATTATAAAAAGGCACAAATTTCAAAATTTAAAAGATATTTTAAGGAAAGCTTCATCAAATGGAAGTATGAAGTACAGTACAGTCAAGATGGGAAGAGTTCAAGGAGATAATAAGAAAGTTTGAATAAATATTTATTCCAAAACAAAAAGAAGTAGAAAACCTATGTATTATAGTTAGGAGGTTATGTAGAGTATTATCCATGCAGGGGAACCACTGACTGATGCATTTAGAAATTTCTATGACTATGTTAGAAAACTGAAGAGAAGGCAGGGTGTTGAGTCCATTACAGATAAAGAAAGAGTAGAAGTTGCTGAGAATTTGAAAAAGGCAGACATTTTAAGTAACTGGTTTAGTGAGGCCTTTAGGGACAATGAATCAGAAACGGGAGGTTGTAAATCTGAGAATAAGCTTAACAACAGCATTAGAAATGAGCAGACCAAAAAAATTGAAATTCATCCTGATGATATCATGAAGCAACAAAGAAAGTGAAAAAAATATAAAATGGTATTTCTACAGAAGTCTTAAAGATAGCAGGATGTGACATTGTACCATATCTTGAAATATTTTTTCAATTGATTCTGGATACTTGCTGCTTACCAGAGGGCTGGGAAAGTTCAATACTAGTACTGGTACAAATAGGAGGGGTGATAAATATAGTTGAAAAGTATAGACCAATCGGTTTGATATCAGTGGTAGGTAAATTAATGGAGAGATTGATATGCAACCACATCAGAAATATATGTGAGGAGCGTAAGTTGTTTTCAAGTTAGCAATGTGGCTTTAGGCAAGAATATTCATGCAAATCTCAGTTAGTGGGATATATGCAAGATATTTAAGATGAAATGGACAATAGAGGCCAAACTGACAGTGTTACACTAGACCTTTAAAAGGCCTTGACAGAGTTAGCCATCAAATGGAGGTAAATAAGGTAAAAACTCTTGGAGTAGATGACAAAGTAATTTGCTGGGTTGAAGAATTTTTAAAAGGTAGAAAGAAAAGAAGAAAGGAAATGAAGTATCAAAAGAAGTGGATGTAACAATGTATGTGCTACAAGTAGCATATTGGGACCATTGCTATTCATTATTCTAATGAATGATTGTGTTAATAGTTGTAGAAACAAGGCTTCCATACACACATCTATATTTATTTTTCTTTCTTTTCTTAATACAATTTCCTTTTTCATTTTAATGTGTTAGAAGAAGTATGAAGAAGACAAGGTATGTATTTAAGAGAGTGTTCTAGCATATCTGATCATGAGTATGATTGTTTCTTTGATTGTTGTCAAGACGAATATAAGGCAGAGAAAGCAAAAGGAAGTATCTCACTTTATTCACTAGCAGTAAACTGTCAAACTAAGAAAGTGGAAAAAATATAAAGGGGCTGGTGTAGATAATATTTCCACAGATGTCTTAAAGATAGCAGGATGTGACATTGTACCATATCTTGAAATATTTTTTAAATTGATTCTGGATACTTGCTGCTTACCAGAGGAATGGAAAAGTACAATAGTAGTACTGGTACATAAAGGAGGAGTGAGAAATATAGTAGAAAATTATAGAAAAATCAGTTTGACATCAGTGGTAGGTAAATTATGAAGAGATTTATATATAACCACATCAGAAATATATGTGAGGAGCGTAAGGTGTTTTCAAGTCAGCAACATGGCTTTAGGCAAGAATATTCATGCAAATCTCAGTTAGAGGAACATATTCAAGATATTTCAAATGAAATGGACAAGGGAGGCCAAACTGACAGTGTTGCACTAGACCTTTGAATGGTTTTGACAGAGTGAGACATAAAATGGAGGGAAATAAGGTAAAAACTCTTGGAGTACATGATAAAGTAATTTGCTGGGTAGAAGAATTTGTAAAATGTAGAAAGCCAAAAAGTTAGGATAGGAAATGCAGTATCAAAAGAAGTGGAAATAAAAATGGAAGTGCCACAAGGTAGCCTATGGGGACCATTTTATTCTAATGAATGATTGTGTTGATGGTCGTAAGGAAACAAGGTTTCCCTACACACATGTATATCTATTTTTCTTTCTTTTCTTAATACAATTGTGTTTTTAATTATAATATGTTAGAACTATGAAGCATACAATGTATATATTTAAGAGAGTGTACTAGCATTTTTGACCATGAATGTTGGTGAAGTAGAGTATCTTTGTTTGTTTGATTGTTGTCAAAGTGTGGCAAATACTAATCCAAGAAGGACTGAAGCTACATATATTCAAAATCAAGTGTATGAGAAGTATGAAAAAGAAGAGAGGAATAAAGTAAAATAAAAAAAGCAAATATGCTTCCTATCAGAAGTTCGGTTGTTTCCAGATAACATAATGCTATATAATAGGATCAGAATGGTAGAGGAATATGAATAGTTGTAGGGTGATCTGGACTGGCTGGGTTGGTAAACATGAAATTAAGATAAATGCAAATATAGACAAATAAAAAATTAAAATAAATATCTTGGCATAACTTTTGATAATAACCTCAACTGGGCAGGACACATTGGACACTTATTGGAGAGAGTAATGAGGGGATGTACGCGAGAAATAAAAGAATTGTGTTACAAAACTTTGGTCAGTCCATGGCTTGAATATGGTGGTGTAGTATGGGAACCACATTATGGGTACCAAATAGAGGAGTTGGAGGGGGTGTAAAGAACGGGGCTAGATTTGTATTTGAAAATTAGCACAGAACACAATCAGTAACCAGTGTGATAAAAGAGCTGTAGTGGGATTCATTGGAAAACATGAGGAGGGAGAAGAAAGTCATGGGAGTGTACAAGGTGTATAGCAGTATTGAGGTATTGAAAGATATTGGTGTAAGAATTAAAAGTAATGGACGGAAGGTAAAAGATGACCATGACCACAAGCTGACACTCGATTTCAGGCTCAAGGGTTTGGGAAGGTTTTCTTTCATAGGTAGGGATTGGGGATTTGGATAAGTTCCAGGAGAACTGATGAATATTTTACCAAAAATATTTAAACAATTTAAAGTTTAAATTAATAGAAGGCAAAAGTAGGTGGGTACTGGAACAGGAGTAAAATGGATGTGTAGGAAAAATTCCACTGGAGCCTGTGTTCCATCACAAATAAATTAAATTTTACAAAAAAAATTTGTAGCATAAATTCTTACTGGATAATCTCACAACAGTCATAGAGAATGATCATCATCTTCACATTTGACCAAATGAAGTTCCATTTCTATGATTGTGACATGTGATGAAGGTGTATTAAACCATTGCAACGATTGTGCTTTTGTTCCCACATCAAATCCATACTTCCAAGTTTTGTCATCTGTTATGATGCTTGCCAAGAAGTTTTTGTTGCTGTTAGCATGATGAAGCAATTCTTGGATGATGATGACACAGTTTTCTTTTTTGTCATCTGTGAGCATTCGTGGCACAAGTTTTGTAGTGATGCACTGATTGTCAAATTTTTCAGTCAGATTGCACTACTCAACCCTAGGCTAATCCTGACTTATTCTTCAACCTTCTACACAGTTAAATGACAGTTTGCCAAATCTCAGATCAAACTGCATTGATTCTTTTGTAGTTTGTTGATGGCCAACCCGATCTCGGTACTTTATCAACTGATACTCTGGTCAATTTTAAATTCTGAAACCACTTGTATCATAGCATATGGAACATATAGTGCTATTTACAGGACTGCTGAAGCATTGTCAACTCTTTGGAAAAAGATGTTTCATGAAAAATCCAAAATTTTACACTTGAATATTGCTCAAAAAGTTCTTCATCTTCACTGTCTTACTAATTTGCAGATTGGTCACTGCATGTGTTTATTTTGATGTCTCTAGTTTGTATCTAATCAGAGTTAGTCTGATGCAGCTAGTGGTATCTTGTTGCCAAAGAATGCCTCTTAGGCCTGCTTTGTGTGGACATGGAGCCCCCGCATCACACCACCAAATCCAATACAACAAGAGTGTGGCAGATGCTCCTGGGATTGTACACTAGAGATTGGTTTACCTCACCACCCATTCACCTCTTCAGCACATTACTTACTTTGAGGTTGATGGTTTTTCTATAGAGGTTTGTACTATCCTCGTGATCTTAGTGTTGAAGACATGATCCCCATTCTCCTAGACATACAACAATCCACCATCATCCCCTACAATGGTCATTGAGGCATGAAAAGAATTTACAGTGAGTGAAACTTGCAGTGCTCACTATGTAGTTTTCAGCTCACATACTGCAAATTTGCCAAACCTGTTTATAATTTAATCTATCTGATTTGGTTGCAAGCCCTGCAGCATAGGTGGTTTGATTTCCCCATGCATTTTGTGGAATTAGTTCAGGCTCTACATGACGGCATGTCTGGGCAGATTACTTACCAAAATAATATCTCTGATACATTCCTAATCATGCATGGACTAAAACAGGGTTGTGTACTTGCTCCAATATTCTTAGTGTCCTACCTGGCAGCCATTCACTATAAAGCTTCCAGAAACAACCCAGGCATACATGGCTAGGTTTTGCTCCAAAGGACAATTCAGTGTAACTAGGATTACTGAAATGCAATATGTAGATGATAATGCATCAAGGCGTCAGTCAACTTTTTTAAGAGTGTTTGTGAGCTTTTGGAGCTTTTGACCTCATGATCAACTCTCAAGGGAAAAACAAAGATACTTTCTCAGCCCATTCCTGGGATTCCCCTTCCAGAGATCAACATTACCAAGTATATCACTATAGCATGTAGACCACTTCTCATTACGTTTGAACTATCCTCAGCTAGTATTGCAGTTGGAAGCAGGATGTGGAGTAGCTTTCAGTCTTCAGGAATAAAGATTTAACAGTGTGTACTAAACTAACTAATGTAGTGTAAAGCATTTGTCATTTAAATAATTCTTTATGGCTGTGAAATATAGACCCTGTACCACCAGAAAAAAAATTTGGAATGCTTTCATCAGCAGAAACTTTGATCCATCATTAATGTTAAACTGGAGTACTATGTTCCAACACTGCAATCCTTGAGAAAGTGGGTGTCAATAGCATTGAAGCCTTCATCATAGGTCATCAGCTTAAATGATTGAACACTTTTGGCATATCAGTAATACCAGATATCCTCAGCAAATCTTTTACGGTGAATTTTCCCCTGGGACAAGCCCTCAGGATGTTCCTCTGAAGTGGTATAGAAATGAGCTTTAACATCTCATGAACTCATCAAGTATGAACCTACAAATTAGGGATAACCAATGAAAGATTGCACCTTTGGCACACCACTATCTATGTCTCTATTGACAATTTTGAGCAAAAGTGGTGAAGACATGTATAAGCTGACAAAATTACATGGATGTTATGATACTCAACCGTTCTCACCACCATCAATTTCAACATGACCATACATTTCACACAAGGATTGGCCTATTCAGCCACCAGAAACATATCCACAAAGTTTCCCAAGTGAATAGAAAGTTGAGAAGAAATGTATACTCAGAATTGAGTTACAGCCGACAAAATAAAGGGAATACAACATTGTTCTTTACCTTGTAATGTTGTTTAGATTGAGTCTGGGCTTAGCTCCTTAAACGTATACTCAGAATCGAGTTACAGCTGACAAAATAAAGGGAATACGATATTTTTCTTTACCTTGTAATGTTATTTAAATTGAGTCTGGGCCTAGCTGCTTACCAGAGGAGTGGAAAAGTGTGATAGTAGAATCAGTGCATAAAGGAGGGAACAACAAACAAGGTTGAAAATTACAGGCTGATTAGCTTGACATCAGAGGTGGGAAAATTGATGGAATGACTGATGCACAACCACATCTGAAATGTCTGAAGTAAGAAACAAGTTTGCAAAAGGTCAACATGGTTTTAGTAAAGGCCATTAATGTGAAGCTTGGATAGTGGGCTATATGTACATATATCAGATGAAATGGACTAGGGACATGAAGTCAATAGTGAAGCAATAAATCTCTCCAAGGTATTTGATAGAGTAAGACATAAAATATTGATAAATAATGTAAAAACCATTGGAGTAGATAAAAAAGGAATTGTTCAGTACATGCATTCTTGAAAGGAAGAATGCAAATTATTAAGGTAGAAAATGTAGTATCAAAAAGAGATGGTGTGAAAATAGGATTGTCATGGGTAATGTACTGCAAAAATTGCAATTAATTTTTCTAATGTATGATTATGTTGATGGTTTACAATCAGACATTAGGTGGTTTTCAATTGATATACAGTAGAGCATCGATAATCCATACATCAATTATCCAAAACGTCAATTAACCAAACAACTTTTTTTTTTCAAATTGTGCACTATTTTACAAAAGCATCAACTTTATTTCTGCTTACAGCTCAGTACATTTTTGCACTTCTTTTGTTCAGAAATTCCACTAAGAAATAAGTTAAATGAGTTTATCCTTTAGATCTTGAGTTTGTTATTGTATTATCACCACAATATCCACTTGACCAACTGCACACTGCTCTTGATGCTGAATGTTTGTTGCAATTGCAAGGCGACAACAGTTCTTTTAGTGTGCTGGTAATTTTGAGTTTATTTTAGAAATCTGAAACTCACTGTATTTTTCTTGTGCCTTTATTATTGATTTGCTGTGTTGTCGTGTATCTTGTACCAACATTATATGACTGTAATAGCATCTTTATCATCTTCTAAGAAGAAGCATAAGTGTCTCCAAAATGAAGCAGAAGAAAATAAGAGACTTCTTTATCTAGGGAAATGTAAAATTATAAAATACTTAATGTAATTTCAAAGGCAAAGAAAAAACTATACAAATCGAAAATCCAAACAAATCAATAATCTGAACCACCCACAGTCCTGCTATACAGTATAATATTATATAATAGGATTTAGACTCCAGAGGAATGTGGACAGCTATAGGATAATCTGGACAGGATATTTAGCTGGGTAGATCAACACGGGAAGGAAGATAAATGCCAATAAATAGTCAGCTAATTAGGTACGAAGATGATAAAAAAGCTTGGTGGGTGATTAATTACTTGTTGAAGGCCTAAAGTGTAAATTTCTTTGCATAACATTTGAAAATAAATGCAATATGTTCAAAATCATTCATTTACTGGAAATGGGATATATCAGGAACATGAGAGAATCGGGTTATAAAATTTGGCCTTATCATTACTTGAATATTATAGTATAATATGGAACCCAAATTTGTGAACCACATACAAGAGTTGTAGAGGATGATAAGGAGAGTAGCTAGATATGTTTTTGGAAATTACAATACATAGAACATAATCAGGAACTGGTATGATAAAGGGACAGGGTTGGGGGTCATTGGAACACAGAAGGCAGGAAAAGAAAGTGCTAAAAGTGCAAATAAAATCTATTGATGACGAGGTTTGGATGGATAGTGGCAGAAGAATTAGTAGTAGTATACAGAAAGGAAAAGATGACCATGAATAAGAGCATAAGGGACTGGAAATATATTTTGAAGTGAAAACTTCTACAGGCATGTTAGGCAATCTTCGGACGAGGGTAAATCTATGAGTTGGCAAGTTCCTGTCAGCATCACACTATGACGTGTTGCGCATATGATATGCACGTTGGACGCTTTATGGATGGGTGAAATCTTATACGAGTTCATATCGCCAACATGCTAATGTAGCTAGAAGTATGACATGTTGTGCTTCGACAGTCATGAAAGTATAGTTTATACTTGTATGATGTATCTAATATATAAAGAGAATATTTTTTGAACAATGTTCTTTATATAAACACACAGTTTTTATCCAATTTTGATGAAACTTTGTATTTGTATACTTTAAAACAAACAGAAAAATAATGTTTACATTTGATTTACAAAAACCTAAACACTATCCTCCTATTCCCCCTCACTTAATTTCTGTCAATGTTGTTCATACAAACCCACAGCTTTTATTTGATTCGATTTTGATAGTACTAACCACATGTATGCTGCAAAACAAGGTGTTCTGGTAGCACAGAGGTTAAGGTGCTGCCTTCCGAAAGTTACTCTCTCTGGTTGCGGATTCAAATCTCAATTTTTAGGAGTTGTATGAGCTATGCATTTGTTGATTTAGAAAAAGCTTTTGATAATGTTAGGTGGGACAAGATGTTCAAAATTTTAAAGAAGTCAGGTCTAAAGTATCGAGATAGAAGAATACTCTATAAACTATATAAGAATCAAGTGGCTGTAATAAAAGTAGAGAATCATGAGAGACATGCATCAGTTAAAAAGGGTGTGAGACAAGGCTGTAGTCTATCCCTATTAATATTCAACTTGTATGTAGAAGAAGCAATGAAGAAAGTCAAAGAAAAATTTCCATGTGGCATAAGTTTTCAGGGAGAAAAAATCAGTATGCTACGATTTGCTGACGACATTGTCTTGTTAGCAGAGAGGGCTGAGGATATTGAGAAGTTATTGAATGGCATGAACAAAATACTGAAGGAAGATTTTGGACTGAATATAAATCAAAGTAAAACAAAAGTGATGAAATGTAGTAGAAATAATACCAATACTAGCAGATTAAATATAAAAATAGGATCGGATGCAATAGGAGAAGTGAGTGAGTTCTGTTATTGGGAAGCAAAATTACCACCGATGGCTGAAGCAGGAATGATGTTATAAGCAGAATAGCACTAGGAAAAAGAGCCTTCATGAAAAAGAGAAACCTTTTAGTTTCAAATATTGATCTAGGAATTAGAAAGAACTTCTTAAAACTCTATGTGCGGAGCACAGCACTTTACGGTAGCGAAACATGGACTTTAGGAATAACAGAAAGAAAGAAACTTGAAGCATTTGAAATGTGGTGCTACAGAAGAATGCTGAAAATTAGGTGGACAGACAAAGTAAAAAATGAACGAGTTTTGGAAATGATGGGTGAGAAAAGAAGTTTATGGAAGAAGCTTACAGGAAGAAGAGACAGGCTGGTAGGTCATATTTTGAGACATGCTGGTTTGCTTAATTTGTTAGTGGAGGGAACAGTCGAAGGTAAGAACTGTAGAGGTAGACAGAGATTAGAATATATGAAGCAGATAACTGAGGACGTGGGTTGTAAGGGATATGTAGAAATGAAGAGGTTAGCACAGAATAGGAAGGGATGGAGGATTGCATCAAACCAGTCTAAAGACTGACGACAGCAAAAAAAAAAAAAAAAGAGCTATGCCAGGACATTTTGTGGTTCTGATTCCATGTTAAACTGTAGGACCCTGAGGTAAGGAATTGGCTTTCCTGCCCCTGACACAATAGCTTGGTACTGTTCATCTCCTTCAAGAAGACTCAGCCAGCCTTCGGGTTGGGATAAAGTAATATTTTTTTATTTTTTGAAGTGGAAACTTCTATAGGCAGATTGTAGGCTTGGGGTAAATATATGAATTCATGTCATCAACATGCTATGACATGTTGCACGTATGATATGCATGTTGGAGGCAATTTTAGAACACATAGTTTTTATCAGATCTTGATGGAATTTTGCATATGTATACTTTAAAAGAAGTGGAAAAATACTGTTTATCATTGATTTACAAAAACCTAAATACTCTCCTTAATTTCTGTCAATGTTGTTCATACAAACTCACAGTTTTAAATACAATTTTGAAAGTACTTAGTACACACTACACAAGAAGGTTGTGTGGTAGCTCAGTGGTTATGGCACCTACTTCTGAAGGTTTTCCTCTTTGGTCACGGGTTCAAATCCCATGGTCAGCACAAATTTTTAGGAGTTGTATCTGTTTACATGAGCTATGCTGAGATCTTCCATGGTTCTGATTCCATGCTAAACTGTAGGCCCATGAGGAAAGGAATTGGCCTTCCTACCTCTGTCACAATAGCTTAGTACATATCCTTCGGAAAGACTGGACTAACCTTTGGGTTGTGGACTAAGTTAGATTCTTAGTTTTTGAAGTGAAAGCATCTTTACATGTGTTGGGAAATTTTTGGATGGGTAAAATCTTATGAGTTCAAGTCAGCAACATGCTAACGTTAACAATATATCTGTACCGGTCTGGTGGCTCAGTGGTTAAGGTGACTGAATGAGGAACAAAAGGTCCCTGGTTTGAGTCCCTGTCTCGGTGGGGATTTTCACAGGCCCATATCCCAACTTTCACCTATGGCACAGCTTGCTGTGTTATGTGAAATATGCTAGAATGATTCTGGGTTTCAGGCTCTACATTAATCTGTAGGTTCTCTGTACCTGGTAGGACTGCTGGGTTAGGTTAAGGCAGCTAAGACAGCGATGGAATGTGCAGCTACTAGAAATCCTGTCACCAGGTCATTACATCTTCACGGAATTATTATTATTTAGTATATCTGTAGCTATGACACGTTACGCATATGATACTGATAGTTTCAGGTATTGATTTCTGTAGGCAGTACCCAATTACTGCCAATTTTTTTTTTTTTTTAGTTAAAGGAGACTGGAAGCTTTTGCAATTGAAATCCATAAAGATATGGTGATGGAATTACACGAAAAGGATTTAAGATTAAAAATAATAATAAATCATGAAATCGATAAGAAAGTGTGCAGGAGAATGTGATCCTTCACAATTAAATTAGAAAATAAAATAATAGCAGAATATAAGATCCCTATAGTTTGGTGTTTATCTGCAAAATAAATATGATATTAAATGTGAAAGCTAGGTATGCGCAAGCATGGAACAGCTTTATACATGCAAATACTTAAATGTTTTCTGGAAATTCAATGTTTAAGACTAAACAAGGATACTAATACAGCCATTGAAAATTATATAAATCTTGAGTAGCGAAGAACATGAACACACAAAAATATATTATTGTAACCTGCACCATCACCTTTTTTTGATTTTATATGCTGCTAATTATTTCTTCGAACCAAAGGAGGGACAGAGGTAGGGTGGTTAGATGGCCCTCTTCACGACCCAAGTTGCTTTTATGTGAATTGGGGCCCAAACCATTGTGTGTGTAAGATTCAGCTATTGAAACCATTTTCATTTAGTTTCAGATTACCTATAAATAATGTCATATTCGAGAAGTAAAGTTTAGACACCTACAATATCTTGATGTTAATCTAACCTGGTGGAAATAATTGCAACTTAGGCTAAAATGTACATGTGGGAAACCACCTACAAGTATAAAAAGTCATTGGATAGAAGAATAAAAATATATAGGTATCACGAGCATCAGTTCACAAGGGTATAAATAGGCAGATAGTATTATGTCCTCTAAAACATTTACTAACATGATAAAAAGCTGCCAAATGAAAAATAATCACAATTCAACACACAAGGTAGCTGAAGAACGATACATGAGACACAGAATTTTGGAAGTGGTTGCAAAATTTAGGGATTCAAATGCCAAAGTGTCAAGGTTATAGCAAATGTACCTCATGGTTGACATTGCTGCCTATATGGAGCAGTGCACTGGCCAGCCAAGTATGACTGATGATCAAGACCTGTGACAGATCAGCAGGGGCGGATCCAGGGGGGGGGGCTAGGGGGCTCAAGCCCCCCCCAAAAGTATCTTGGTCCACCCCCGACATTGTAGTTTTGAGACCCTTTTTTTTTTTTTTTTTTTTAGCTCAACGGATTTGAGGCCCTAGGAGGCTATAAATACTACCTTTTTCCCGACTCAAGCCCCCCCAAAAGCCAAAATCCACTGAAGGCAAGCCCTCTGAACCAAAATTCACTCAAGCCAAGCCCCCCCCCAAACCAAAGTCCGCTCAAGCCCCCCCCCCCCAAAACAAAATCCTGGATCCGCCCCTGCAGATCAGCATGTGTCTGTGCCAACAAACAAATGACAACCATAGTCAATAAGAAATGCAGTAGAGACATGTCTTTATTGCCTTTGTTATTACTTTATGGCTCATCAACACTGAGTTCATTAGAAGCGAAAGATGATGGGGTGGCAACAAATATGAAGCAATTTGGCAATGATATTTCGAAGGAACCATTCTTGAAGTTACTTGGAGTGATTTTGACAACATATAGAAAACCAAAATGTTGATAGCCTGGCAGACATTTGAGCTCACATCTTCCTAAATGCCAGGACTGAGCGATAATGCCAAAATACCATGCTCGGTTGTTTGATGCAGATAGGATATGGCAGTAGAGTAACAACTTACGTGCATTAACTGAACAGTACAGCCCTGGTGTCATTGGCTCACCTGGGCACACCAACACATGCACTCGAAGGAGGTAGCTTGGAAGGATGAGTCATGCTTTTGGTTGGTATGTGTTGATATTAGGGATTGAGTGTAGTGAAATCCGCATACAGTCTTTCATACAATTTATTCTGCAAGCTGGTTGTGGTTCCATTATGGCTTGGGGCATATTTAGATAGCAAACTAAACCAGTAGGTGACAGGACATTAATATGCTCAACTGCTTGGTGATCATTTGAAGCTCTTTATGGACTTCACACACCCAGATAATGATGGGAAGATCCAGGATAATAATGTACCATGTCACTAGTCTTATATTGTGAAAACCTGATTTGAAGAGCTTTATGGATTGTTATAGCTTATGATTTGTACATTTAGACCACCAGAACTATGGAATATACTCAGGATATGATTACAGACCAGTTGAGAAACAACCACAAATCTGGATGGCTGAATAGGCTTTTGAACCAGTGCCCTACAAAATGCCAGGTCTGAACATTATCACTTGCCCACCAGGCTAGATTTTAGCTTTAATTCATTAGAAGTAATTATAAAGAGCACAACTTGACAGAGTACATGTTAGAGTATTACACATGCCAAACACTCAATTTGACTGTGTGGGGATACCTGGGTATCCTGTGTGGTACGATTTTAGTACATTCTTAATAGGAAATCTTGTTGCCACAAATATTCCATACTTTGCAGCAGCAGACCAGATACCACTATAGCACAACTGACCTTTAGTCATCCAAAGACAATCTATAGCAAAATCTCTTCCTACAACTGATATTTATTCATTGCTGGAATTGTTTTATAAACTTTTAGGAACTCTGATTTAAAACACCACTTTTTTCTTTGGTATTATGTTGAAATGAAACACTGACTATGAATAGTTTCCACAGAGCCCATATGATTATTTACAAAGATTGTATGTGGAATTAGCCCACCTCAAGAACATGTTCTAGAATAATGGCTATAACAACAGCAAAATTCAGTGGACCTTTAGGCAGAAGACCACTCCAGAACTGACAGATGAGAAGAATAAACCATAATCCATAACCTACATGCCATATGCTGGCAATGTATAGAGTAATGTTGGCAAAAAACTATGCAGACATATCATGCCATTGAGACCTGGCTATGAAATAACCTTATCAACAAGGACAATGGGTTCCAACTAAACCAAGCATGGAACCCAGCTTGAAAAACAGCAGAGCCATAGCACAAAATATGACAAAGGCAGTGCACACTGTTTGATCCCTTTGAGCGAGACACCTCCACCAGCATGCTGCACAACATCTGCATGTGGTAAATTTTACACTGTGTCTAAACTTAGCAAATCCAGAGCAAATAAGAAATGTTAGTGTGTTAATATGTCTTGACTGGTTGTAATGGGATTTTCATCAGATTAATTTAACTGTGCTCCTAAGTATTTAATAAGGTACTGTGTTATTTGTGTAATATATTTTTATTTCAGTGACCTTCCTTGATAGGCTTAAGTGTGTTGTCGTATTTTTTTTAAGGATACGCCAATTCCATCAAATTACAATCCTATTTATTACTAACTGATCTCCCCCAGAATTTGGAAAAGCAATGTACAACAGAGATTACTAGCATATTCTAAATATATCAGAATTCAGTTTTCAAAAGAGTCATTCAATGGAACAAGCTACTTATGCATTGGCTGAAAATATTTTAGAAGGAATGAATGATACGTTAATGCCTGTAGCAATAGCAATAAGGAATATCCCATCATAACCAGTCAAGAATTTGCTGTTAAGAGTCATAATAACATTTCTTATTTGATGTGTGAGTGGAGACTTTCCCAGCAAACTGTTGCAATGAAATCCTCTCAGATGTCCAGCTGGATGGTGTTGTATAAATACAACATTTCGACAGCTACCCCTGCTGTCTTCATCAGGTTTCAGGTGTCTTCTAGCTGTCGCAAGCTGACTGTCACCACCTAGACTGGCTTAGCCTCCTATCGAACTTCCTTTACACAGTCAGCTTGCAACAGCTAGAAGAGACCTGAAACTTGATGAAGACAGCAGACACCGTATTTTGGCTGGACACCCAAGAAGATTTCATTTCTTATTTTTTCTGAATTTGCTTAGTTTACAGACATAGTGTGAAATTTTCCTGTATAGGTATTACATTATTGGAACCCAATGTGAGAGAAAATATTTGCTATAAGTAAAATAGGAACAGAAGAGTTTTGCTGCTAAATAGCCGCCATGAGAGAGGTGTAAATTCTCTTCTGTAATATCAGGGTTTTTTTTTTTTTTTTTTTTTTTTTTTTTTTTTTTTTTTTTTTTTTTTTAAATATGGTCCAATATTAGTTCAGGTAATAGAAGATGACTTTGTAGGGGCTTCACTAAAAGAATACAGCACTGATAAAAGGGGTTGTGGGGAACAGTAATGATAGAAATGAGAGTTATAGTGTAGAGAGTGACATGAGGAAAATGGTGAAGGAGATGCAGTATAGCAGGATGGAGTTCATATAGGTTTTAAGTCAGCATTAACGAGTCACAGTTGATGATGTGAGACAGGCAAACTAGGATATAGAGGTGTTGTTTGGGAAAGGCATTAGTTCTTTCTTGGTGGTTGTGCATGTGGACACTATTGAAAGGGGAGATTTTCCTAGGCATGGCCTATACCTAAATAGAGTGGGTAAGTGGGAACTGTCTGAGTTGCTAGCTAAAGCTGTAAGGGAAGCCACTTCTAGTTATGATATGGTCAGTAGTCAGTACTGTGCCTTCTTTTAGGTTAGAGTCTAATGGTTATGGATAAAAATAAGAGATCAACAGGATACTGAATGCACATGAATGAAGAGAAAAATCATAAACGCTAAACAAATAGTCGAAGCTGATGAAATAGTAATGGGTGGGGTCATGAGTGGGAAGTTGAATCTTAATGCTGAAAATTTCAAAAAGCCAGTTATAAGACAGCTTCATGTGAACTGTAGGATTATAATGAACAAAGTGATAGAGTTTGGTAACTTAATAGTGATACAAAAACCACGAGTAGCTATAGAGGCAGAGTCTTGGCTAAAGAATTGAGTGCTAGAAAATGAGGATTTTCCCAATGGTTATAGCATACATAACAGAGATAGAAGAGCAATTGGTGGAGAGGTATTCATATTTGCTAACAAACACTACTACGCTAGTCATGATTTATTAAGGGTAGATTTCGGATTTTTTTTTTAAAAAATATTAGGGTGTTAACTGCTTACCACAGCTGAAGAATGAATGATGAAATAAGAGTCTTGGGGACAAACTAAATTCATATTCAGATTTCACAGATGAGTGTAGTATGGTCATTATTGGTGGGGATGCAAATTTTCCGGGTGTCAAGAGGGTATAAAATAAGATTCATAACACAAGGAAACAGATATTTTCAAATACCGTAATCCATGGCTACTTTGGGACAGCAGGGGAAACTTTGGGACAGCTACATTTTTCAAGTGTATTAAATTTCCTGCAGTTGACAGTTGCGAAGTATTATAACTTTGTTATGGTAATTTGAAGCATTATTTTTTGTTGCTATATATCAGCAGTTTTTCTGAACAATGTTCACCATCTTTTATGAACTGTGGTAATTTTTAATTTGGAGATGATTTTTAAAGTGCTCTGTTGTTCTGAAACTATCATATAGGTAGTAAAGAAAAACTAGAAGTAAAAAATTAAGTAGTTACCACAAGAAACACATGCCTTAGTTACCGTTTTAAACAATAATAAAAATATAACCTATAATATCTATAAATTTGATACCGGTAAAGTTCTCTAATGTCGAGACTTCCGCGGAGCAAGTTTGGACAGTATGAAAGCAATTAAACTGAGAGTTTGCCTATTATTTGTGAGGCACTTTATATTTCCTCTAAATGATGCTTCACAAGCAAAGTGAAAAATATAATTTTCAGTGCGAAACAAAGTTAATTGAAGTAAGTTTAATGTCTTTATTCCCTTACATCCCTTCCAAATGTTTGATTTAATGAAACTAAAAGATAAATTAAGAATTAAATTAGAAACAGCTATAAATTTGAATTGAACAGTTATTAAATTGATAGATTGTTAAGTTGATGGCATTACATAGCTAATTATTTTAACAACGGTAGAAAGTAATATGGATTCTTACTAAAAACAATTCTTTAAATTAGAAAATTTATACTTTATAGACCATGTTAAATACACACTTTCAAATATTTACTGATAAATCCTTAATCAAGCACATCATCCGACCTCTGAAGTCACCCTAATTTGTCAAACAGGAAGGCACAAGAGTATGCCAAAATATTTCTACCCAAGCCTTCGCATGCAGCTGAGGGGCAGAAAAAGATATGTGTGTAATATGAGCCTTAATAAAATAATTTTACTCTAACTTTGGTGCCAACCCTTTTCCTATTGGTTTTAACCAGAAAAATGACTTGTCCCAAAGTTTCCCCACTTCATGGGGTAACTTTAGTACATAAATGGAAAGAAAATTTATACGTAAAAAATATTCGCAATTTGTTTTGTAGTGCCATTATTCAAAAGAGGAAAGACAGATCTAACCAAATAACTCCCCTTATTTTGTGAAAATGGCGCCGTTGTTTCTGAATTCTCAAAATAGTCTAAAACATTGTGCCAAAGCAGACCCGGCTTACATTACTTTAGTAAGGGAAGGTGGCTTCACAGTAATTGTAGAGAAAATCATAATGGGACCAAACATGTTGGATATATTCCTAATAAAGCCTGATGATAAAACTGTGTGTCTGACATAATTAAAGGTATAAGTGATCATGAAGCGTGTCTGATGGGTATTAGAGGGCTCAGTAAACCAGAAGTGAAAGTTGAATGTGATGGTAAGTACATGCCCATCCTGTTGGTTCAGTTGGTTTCAGCTCTGTGATGGTGGCACAGACGCAGGGTTAGCTGGTTTGAATCCTAGTGGTGGAAGGTATTTTTATCACCAGGATTTGGACGACAGGGTAGGAGAGGTGGTGATGCACAAATCCTAATCACCAGATTGTGAACCAAAGTTCTAGTTTAAATCCCAAAACCCCTCGACACTGTGTATGGAGTGAGTGAATATGGCACTGTTGATGATGTTTCATCCACGGTGTTGGGGGGGAGTAGGCCTGAATGGGTCAGTGCTGGGTTTCTCCCCAGCCATTATTTATATCTCATTTTGAACTACAATATATACTGTACACACACGCTATTACAGTCGCCCACACCTAGAGTAACACATACAAACATATAGGCCTACTGGAGAAGGCACCGGGACATCATTCCAGTTCATATTCGGAAGAGAGTTACCACTGAGCCACGTACACCCAGAATCAGGCATGGCATTATGAAATGAAGAATAAAAGTTTCATTGCAGAGGAATACAGTTTGCCTAATGCTGAAGTCTTTCTCTTCTTATTTGTGTCTAAAATGAAAACAACGATGAAACCTGCTGCAGTATTTAAACAGAGATTTAAAAATAATAATAATAATAATAAATAAATAAATAAAACTTTCCTTTTAAGGAGATTGAATAGAAAATATACTTGGTAAATCTGAATTTGTTATCTCTATGAAATACAGACGCTGTATGTTATGGCCCAACGCCATTTGTAGGCCTATAGCAATACTGGGCAATAAGATACTGCACGAAATATTTTTATTCCATGCAGTTTGTCTGGACTGTATTCCACTGCATCCGCAGATCCAAATTTTGTTTATAATTACACTTTTACCTTTTTCTTCAAAGTGATCAGAACAAAAAAATCATACAATAACAGAAAGTACAGGCGCCATTTTGGGTTCCAGAACAGCCTAAAATGGAGATTTTTGAAACGATAAAAAATTACGCAACTGTACTGCTCTATGCGCATTCCGTTTTTTATAGAATTAAAATTCGTTCAATTGTTTCATTCATTCAAGGCACTCTTTTGCGAGTATAAATATGTCTTTCGGTTTACTTAATGGTAGTAAGAGGATGGCGGAATCTCACCAAAAGCTAGTGGATTCTTGAAACATTGTTAATTAGTAAAAAACCACAACTTTCGCAAAACTTTCCAAGCCACTCCTTAATGCGTTGAGAATAATTACTTTTATTGCAAGAATTGTATCTGGATAAAAATTATTAATGTTATTTTCATGCAGAAATTCTCTCACTTACCCTACCTTAACAGTAACACCGCTATACCAATAGAACGCGTTCATTGTATAAATTCAAATGTTTGTATAATTTTCGATAATCGATACCTCCATCGATGTTCGTACATTATTCAAGATTTTATGTTTAAAAAAAAAGTGCGAAAATTTAATTTAACTATCTCTAACGGCCAGATAATTTGTAGTAAATTCTATAAGAAACAGATTTTTCTTTCAAAATTTGTTCTCGTTTCATCGCAAAAATTCGCTATTTGCAAGGAATTTGCTAATAAGAATTCGGAGTTAAACAGCAAAATTCTCATCCCGTAAATAAATTTATGGTGCCGTAAGGAATTAACGTTTGTCTTTAGAGAATGAACATTTTGAATCATTTTGTAGGTTAAAAAAAAAAAGGTAAGGAGGGATATCTCGAAATATCGTGCAAAAGCCTTTAAATAGGTTCCACGTTGCTGCATACACTGTCTCGTGTAACAAAACTGGCGCGATCTGCCAGAAACAGGATATGAGGTAAAAACGGGTTTTTGAGGACATGGAAAAAACCGTAAAATAGATTAAGTTAAGATTTTCCATAGTGATTAAGCATTTCTCAACTTTTGAATATTCAATTTTTACTCTAAATTACCAGTGCGTTGGCATAAAGGGCAAAAACTGAAAAATTTGAACGAGTTTATACGGAAATTTATTTGAAAACTGTGGGGAGGGAAATCTTGAAATAGTGCAAATGCTTTTGAATAGATCTCATGTTGCTGCGAAAAATACTAATTTGTAGTAAAATTGCATTCAATACAAATTGTTTTGGATGGTTTACGAAGACCTTCATATTCCTCTGTGCTTGACTGATTAGTAATCAGTATCAGTTGATTATTACTCAGCAATAAAAGTATAAGCAGTAACAATATTTGAAACAAAAATAAAATTAATGAATGGTTATCTATCCTGCAATATTAAAAATGTAATTTTTAAGTTATTTGGTCTTTTCATTTCATAATCGAAAATGGAGGATGGATCAATTTAATGAAGAAAATAATAATCTAAGGCGAGGTTGCCCTAACGTATAGGTTTCCTAAAGGGGGTTCGCGAAGACATGTCGGGGGGAAGCTATGTTGATAATACCATAGCACCACACCGTCGTAAGTATTATGTCACCTTCAATACCTCTTAGAGTTGGAAACCTCTATTCTAACATCACATAATTAGTAAGTTTCTTCTGAGAACTAGGGATTTATGTATTTAATAATAATATTTTGCGGGGGAGGGCGAGAGAACTTTCTTTTGACGGAAAGAAGGCGTGGTAAAAAAATTTCTTGGAACCCTACCATACCCGGCTGAGGTCAGTAACAAACTGATAAGAGTTGTGTGATTTAGCAGCAAGAAAACCAAGAATACAGTCATCAGAAATTTAGAGAAATGGCAGTAGGCTACTGATAGCCAGAATACCGGCAGACAACAAATAGGTTTCTAAAAAATGTAGAAGCGTCTGCTGCCATCGGGCTTGACCCTCTTCTGTATGCCTGCAATGATTATCCTATACATTTTTTTCTTATGGCTTTACGTATCGTCGATCTCGAGGTCATTAGAGGCGGGATGGGACTGGGTACAAGGAACGGGAAGGAATTCGGCCATGGCCTATTAAAGGAAACATCTCGGCATTCGCCTGGAGTGATTTGGGGAAACCATGGAAAAACCTAATCTGGATGCCCGGACGGGGATTCGAAGTGGTGTCCTCCCGAATGCGAGGCTTGAACGTTAACCACTCACCCACCACGCTCGGTGATTATCCTATAACGCTCAGAAAAAATCTGTTGGCAAAGAAACGTTTGAAGAACAGAACTCTCGGAAAGGTCCATCGACCAGGCGAATCACCAGAAAATGTAAAACCATTCGTAATAATGTTCCAGTTTAACCCTTAATTTATCTGTTAGATGCCACGGACTTCGCTCAAAATTTAAAATTGCCCTAAATGCTTAAATATCACGATTTTGTTTTCGCGCGTCGCAGTACCTTCGTGCAGTAGCGCGAAACACGGCGCGGAAGAAACACACAGTACGTCCGCGCCGCTCCGCTGGACTCCATGAGGGCATTTGTATTATAAATATAATTTGATGAATTGTTAATTTATAATATTTTCAGTGTTTTTAATTGTTTTAGGCAGCAAAATGGTTTCTATTAGACGTTCTGTTCATATTCAAGATCACGATACTGAATCTGTGATATTACATTAGCTCCAATAAGATGATGAAGAATCCAGCGACGTAGTACAGTCTCACAATGTTCTTCGTCTTCTTTCAGTCCGAAACCAATGGCCAATTTTCGCCTTTGAAGGTGGGAAGAGTTCAAAAGCAGAAAATAAAGAGAAGTAGAGAACCTATGTACTATAATGGGGAAGTGAGGAGGTTAAAGAGGTTGGTAAGAAAAGAACATAACAGAGTTAATAGACAGCAGGGTAGTAGGGAATATTTAAAACAACTAAACAAGAACTTAATAACAGCAAAGAAAATTGCTAAAGATGGGTTTATGAAGAGTATTGTCAGTGCAGGAGGACCATTGACTGATGCATCTAGAAATTTCTATGACTATATCAGGAAACTGAGGGGAAGGGAGGGTATAGAGACACTTATAGATAAGGATGGAGAAGAAGTTACTGACGATTTGAAAAAGGCAGAGATATTAAGTAACTGGTTCAGTGAAAGCATTAGGGACAATGAATCAGAAACTGGAGGGTCTAATTCGGAGAACGAGCTTAACAACACAATTAGAAATGACGATAGTAAAAAATTTGATATCCATCCTGAGGAAATCATGAAGGAAATAAGAAAGCTGAAAATCAATAAAGCGGCTGGTGAAGATAATATTACTACAGATATCTTAAAGATAGCCGGATGTGACATTGTACCTTATCTTGAAATATTATTTAAATTGAGTATAGACACTTGCAGCTTACCACAGGACTGGAAAAGTGCAATAGTAGTACCGGTACATAAGGGAGGGGTGAGAAATAGAGTTGAGAATTACAGGCCAATCAGTTTGACATCAGTGGTAGGTAAATTAATGGAAAGATTGATATGCAACCACATCAGAAATATATGTGAGGAACGTAAGTGGTTTTCAAGCAGGCAACATGGTTTCAGGCAAGGATATTCATGCGAATCTCAGTTGGTGGGATATATGCAAGATATTTCAGGTGAAATGGACAAGGGAGGCCAAATTGATAGTGTAGCACTAGATCTGTCTAAGGCGTTTGACAGAGTAAGCCATAAAATGGTAGTAAATAAGGTAAAAACCATTGGAGTGGATAAGAAAGTCATTTGCTGGGTAGAAGAATTTTTAAAAGGTAGAAAACAGAAAGTTAGGGTAGGAAATGTAGTATCAAAAGAAGTTGAAGTAAAAATGGGTGTGCCACAGGGTAGCGTATTCGGACCATTGCTATTCATTATTCTAATGAATAATTGTGTTGATTGTTTACTATCTGAAATTAGATTGTTTGCAGATGACATAATGCTGTATAAAAGAATCAAAACGATAGAGGATTGTAAACAGTTGCAGGGTGATCTGGACAGGTTATCTTATTGGGTTGGTAAACATGGAATGAAGATAAAAGCTAAGAAGAGTCAGCTTATTAGATACACAAATAAAAAACAAAAGATTAATTATGAATATAAGGTGGGGAAAGAATTGCTTGCTGAAGACTTGAAATGTAAATATCTTGGCATTACGTTTGATAACAAACTTAACTGGGCAGGACACATAGGACAGGTGGTAGGAAAAGGTTTCAAAGTTCTGCTCTTGTTGGAGAGAGTGATGAGGGGATGTACGATAAAAGTCAAGGAATTGGGTTACAAAACTTTGGTCAGACCGTTGCTCGAATATGGTAGTGTTTATGGGACCCTCATTTTACGTATCAAATACAGGAATTGGAGAGGGTGCAGAAAAGGGCTGCTAAATTTGTTTCTGGAAATTATCGCAGAATGCAATCAGTGACGGATATGATAAAGGAGCTGGAATGGGATTCATTGCAAGACAGGAGGAGAATGAGGAGGGTCATGGGAGTGTACAGGGCATATACTGGCGATGAGGCATGGAAAGATATTGCAATAAGTATGAAAAGTAGTGCATGGAAGGGAAAAGATGACCTTGACCACAAGCTGGCACTCGATTTCAGGCACAAGGGTGTGCGAAGATTCTCTTTTTTAGGTGAGGGTATCAGGGATTGGAATGAGTTACCGAGGGAAATGATGAATAATTTACCGAAAACTTTGAAAGAATTTAAAGATAAAATTTGTAGAGTACAAATGTAGGTAGGTGCAGGATAGGGGGAAGATGGGTGTGTAGGGAAATTGCCACCGGAGCCTGTGCTCCATTGCAATTAAAATTAAATTAAATTAAATTAACTTATTCAGCTGTGGACGAACATAAAGGTGGAACAATTGCGAGATAAGTAGCCATCTAAGAAATATACTTTCAAACAAAATGATCAGACAGAATTGAAAAGGCTTCTGTCACTAATGATTTACAGTGCTGTTTTCAAGTCGAACCATGAAAGTGTTTTGTCATTGTTCGCAACGGATGGAACATGCAGAACCATAATATGATTATCTATGTCCAAAATATATTTCCTTATCCTGTTTGTTGCTCTTAGATTTGCCGATTTTCATGACAGAGAAGCGATAAATCAAGTTGATCCAAGCTGTGCTATTACCGAATTGCTGGATTTGTTCAACAATAAGTCACAAATGTAATACGTTCCTGGTGGTAATGTGATTCTTGATGAGGGGTTTTTGCTTGCATTCCCGGAGGTGCATATCCAAAATGTATATCTTTACAAACCAGCAAAATATGGCTTAAAGGTGCAATGTCTCGCTGACTCAAAGATATTCTATGTATACAATACAGGAAATGGATCTGATTCTTAAACACTATAAGAGGATGATAAGACCGCCACTAATGATATCAACGTAAACGAGGCGTAAAGCCATAAGTAAAAAAGGAAAGGAAGATAAGAAAAAAACCTATCCTGCTGCAAGCCGTACTTAGATTGTGTCAACCAGTTTACAACATCAACCGTAAAGTGACGACAGATAATTGGTATTCTTCCAATGATCTCAGGAGCTGAAAAGTAATGGATTGACTACAATAAAAAATAATAATGGAGCTATCATTCCCAAAGAGCTATTACCAAACAAGAACAGACCGATCAACTCTTCAATGTTTGATTTTACAAAGGACTCCACCATACATCAAGATAACACAATGGATTCTTAAAATCAGAATCACGAAATAATACAATATTATAATGCAACAAAAAACGGAGTCGACTGAGTTGATCAAAAATGTTCCGTTTATTCATAGGTCGTTGACCTATGACAGTTCTTTTCGGATTTTAGATATGAGTGCATGGAATAGTTATGTTATTCATCAGAGCCAGGTGGATATTCGAAAACAAACACGCCTTGGTAATCTGAAAGGATTGGCTGAGAAATTCAATGAAAATAATCTCAAAATCCGACTATACAACACAAGACTTCCTCGTCAACTGCGCACGATGATATCGGAGATCACCAAAGTTCCCCTACCTGCAGAAAATCAAATCGCCGAAGGTGAAAAGTTGCCCCGAAGTAAAGGAAAATACTGTCATGTGTTTTCCAACCGCCTAAAAAGGAAGACTACATCTGTGCCATCGCTGTGTTAGGCCGGAAAAAAACCCACTATGTTCTGTGTATGAGGAGAAAGCGTTGCACGTTTTTTTAGTGTGAACATGTACAATTTTTGTTTACTTTTAAGAAGTTTATTATATATAAGAATAGATATCAAAGAAAAAAGTTGAAAGTTATTTAGAGTTCTATTTAAGTTAGCAGCCTAAAGATGGCAATGATTTTTGTTCCCGTAATACTTAGTCTATTAGGTTTTTCAATTGTCAACAAGACTGTTACATAATTACAACAAAATGTGATATGTAAGCCTATTAATAAAAAAAATTTTCAGTGTAATAAATTATTCTGAACTTGTCAAAGGCTTTTGTTTTGAACAAAATCAATGATTTTTTAAGAAAGATCCCAGGGACTCCACGGGGTGTATTGTGTGATTTGAGTTCACCAGGTACACTAAGAGTTAACAATTACACCGTAACGACGATCAACAGTTATGTTCAAAATCTATGTCGAAGCTAAATTTATGGTTGGATCACAGCAATGCTATAGGATGCATTTTCCTACTCCAGTTTCATTTGTATCCAGCAAACCCAAGTCTACAGAACTGACTTTCTGTAAAGTTTTATGCGATATGGATGAGGGAGAATTCAATTTAAGAATAAGTTATGTAGTTATTTCAAGTTCTGAAACATGGGAACGAAGAGTTTTGTATAAGAATTTGGCGCAATTTCATGCCTATTCTTAACACAAGAAAAATTCTTACGTTTCATACCGAGAGATGTACTTGTCAAAATCGTACAAAGTAGCCTACCAAGTCCCTACGTGAATTTTTTTAATAATATATACGCTATAATAATAAAATTTTGAATCAATTTAAATACAAATTTCATTATTAAAAACCCGAAAACACTGTTCGTAAAAAAAAAAAAACAAAAAAAAACATCGTTATCTCAGGCTTTCTCATTTATATTCTAAAAATAAAAAATCATTGAAGATATGTAACGCATGAAGGAAAGAAATTTTCCTCCATGATGAAACGCTCCAGAGAGACAGATAGTTATGTTAGAGTAATGCCTCTGGCCGAAAACGTTTCCGTTCAGAGTCTGACTCTAAAATAACGTGTAACATTCCACAGAGATCGAGAGTTATGTTAAAGTAATGTCCATACAGACAGGGTATGTTACATTCAGTGATGCTTTTATGTACAATGGCGGAAATTGAAAGTGCAACACCCTGACAGGGATGATGAAATTTCAGGAAATTCCCAAACGTATGTAAATGTTTGCAGTATTATTAGTTTATCTGGTTAATTCTTCTCCTGCAAGACGCTCATAATTAACCTTGAGAATGTCGATTAAGTTCAGTTGTTATAAGAGCATATAACAAATGAATCGACACTAGCACTAAACTAGTTTCAAGTACAAATTCTATACTTTACGAAAAAAACTTGAAGCTGGCCTGTTTGTGCATTTTCCTGCAAGCGAAAACTGTGATGCTAATATTATGTAGTTTAACCTTACCAGCGCTGATTTATCATAAACGAAGATTTTTAAGAGCTTGAGGTGAGACATAAACATTTTCCTACCACACAATAAGCAGATAATATTATCAGTTAAGGTCTAATCTGGCCGAAACAGTTGTATCAGTGGGAAGGGATATCCTAATATTATGTTATGAAAAGTGTGTGCCACGTTTGTTATGAAAAGTCGCATCACAAAATTTTTCTGGGAAATTATTGTAACTGAATGGATTTTCTATTTTATTATTGAGTCTGAGATACTTAGATCACACTTATAATAAATTTCGTAATTGATATGACCATGCTAAGTGGTAACGCTCTGGTCTCGCATTCGGGAGGACAAGATTTCGAATCCCCGTCCGGCAATTCAGATTTGGGTTGTTCATGGTTTCCTCAAATCTCTCCAAGCGAATTCCGGGATGGTACCCTGAAGAAGGTCGTACTTGAATTCCTTCCCGCTCCTTGCCCCCAATTTCGTTTCACCTCTAATGACCTCGACGTTTACGAGCTGTCCAAAGCGGTAAGAAAAAAATTGTATGTACTGAGATTTGTCTGCCGCTCTGTGAACGCTTGTATTTACGTCTTTCCATTAATTAATTCGTTTTCCTTAATAATTCTGATACAGTAAGAGATTCGATTAAAATGTCACAGCAAATCGTGAAAAAACATAAATAACAGTGAAACCTATTAAACATTTTATAATTACGGGCCTAATTACGTTATTGGTTTGTTAGCTCTAATACTATGTACCATTCTAATTTGCGTTTTTGATTATCTTTATTTGTTCACATTAAGGGGGAAAAGGACTATAGGCGTTATGGACAGCCTTATTTTTCAAAAACCCCTCCAAGTTTCATACATTCTGTTTGCTGTCATGTTGTAGATCAACTGCGTTAACAGTTAAATTATTCTTCTAAGCTGTTCTTCCCGTCGAGTTTCACTTTCCCCTTGGTAGTTAAAGCTTTAATATCACTTGCATTGTGTGTGCCACGTTTGTTCAATGGGTGATCTGGATCTGCTGGTGCTAAGCTGGGTTGGGGTTGCTGGGCATACATGGTGGCTGGGGTGACAGCGGTGCGAATCCCTAGGTTGGTTGGCATTTCGTTGCTCCGGGCGCAATTTGTCTTTTGTTGGAAGGGTACTGAGATCATTTCCTGTCGGTGGCAGCTTGTAATTTCCGTCCCGCAGAACAGCCCTTGCAACATGCTGCATGTTCACTGCCATATTCGGGAAAACTTCGTGTGGCTTATTATTATTACTCTGCGGTTCACTAAAAGTGGGTGGCGGAGGGTGCATTAATCCAATTCGGGCAGTAGGCACCCATGGGCTATTTTTAGGAACCATCCCAACATTCGCCTGGAGCGATCTGGTAAAACCATAGAATACCCAGATCAGGATGGCTGCAGGGGTTTATAGATACCTCCTCCTCACTCCATAACTCGATAACTCCTTCCTATTTCACTCGCTAATCGCTCGCGGAAAAAAAAGAGTATAGAAATGAATTGGTTCTGGCCCTAATTTCTCTTATCTTATTTTCACAGTCATTCCTAGATATGAATGTAGCTGGTAGTAAGTTAATGTGTGTTTGCCGTCATCCTGAAATAGGTCAGTTGTGAACTTTTCAATCAGCTTCTGCGGAAAGCAACGCCTTTGGTGTTCCAGGTCTTCCCAACCTGACTCCTTCAACATCACATTTACGCTTTCCCTCCAACTATATATACCTGTAACGAATCGGGCGGCTCTTCATTGGACCTTTTCCAGTGCCTTCATTAACCGCTTTTGATGGGGACCCCATTCAGAACAACTGTATTCTAAGTGAGGACGCACTAGTGACTTGTATTCAATCGATGTAACTTCCCGTGAACTGTGCAATCCTTGATATTTTGCTCGTCACCGGGACGAATAGATCGTTCTTTGGCTCGACAATACTTCACCTGGTGCCAAAAGCATTGGCAGTGGCAGCCGATGGCTCCATCTTTGGAACTGCTATCTCCTTTTGTGTCTTGATCAGTCTGAGCCCTCGTTTATAAAGTGATTCGTTCTGTGGACTAGGCTAATGACTCGATTGAGGGAGTAGGTCGGCCTGGCGTGATGTTCCCACTTCTAAGAGATGCCACATTTTCCTAATCTTCGATGCCCGATTGTTCCGCATGAGGCCAGGGGTTATCAGGCTGCTTGATCCTGTGCTGGGTTTCCTGACTTTCAAGATGTTTCATGGCTTCTCGACGTCCCTTGGCATGAGCAGGTGGCGAGGAACACTACCACTGCCGGCTATTGAAGGACCGGGAGAATGGCAGCTTGGCGTAGGAACTCTGACAAGTCACCAAATGGAGCGGGCGTCACTAGTACCCAACCACTCTTGAAGATTAATCATCTGGTCACCGTTGTTGATCTCTTGTTTTGTAACCTCGTTATTGGGCGTGGTGAGACTCTCTTTCTCGTCCGTGGAGATCAGCGGTTCATCCTTGTTGCTTGGTGTAGCTGGAACAGGAAATGTGAAGAGTCTGAGGAGGAGCTCCCCAAAGTGTTCAGTCTCGCCGAAGTCATCTGCAAGGACACTTGGAAAGGAAACTTGATGAAACCAATGTTTTCGTTCTTCAATATTTGGTGTGACTAAGTGAATTCTTATTTGGAATTTTAGCTCCCATGATCTTTCTTCTGAGTTAAGGAATTTATATCACTAGTTGACCATGTATTCGCGAAAACCGAACGCGTACACATAGCCGTTGATTACACCGTGTAAGAACAGCGGCATGTCTTCATCTTCATAAATACAGTCATTGTATATATGAATTTCGGTGACAACGTTGACGCGGGATGCAACATCCGAGCAGCATCGTGACGGGAGCCCAGGCACTGGCTCCGTATGCTCCCCTCCACTTGATGATCCGAGGCCACCGTCCACCACCACTGTGCGGTGTGGACTGATTTGCATCTCTAGGCGTAGGCAGGTCCTGGCACGCGCTGGTGGAGCGCTCTGGTGTCACGATAGCATAGACTCCGGTGAGACGTCGCCGCTTCCGACCAGCGATGCGCGTAGGTCCTCTCTACCATTTCTCCTTCTGCGTAAAGATTATAAGTTGCAATTATGGTAATATACGTCACAAAAAAATGTTGAACTATTTTTTAAAACTATTTATCAATTTTTAGTTATTTTCTCTACTACATTTTAGAGTGAATAAATTTAAACTTTCGCTAATCTATTTAAACTCTTAGATAAGCACGTATTTTATTTCTTTTCGTCTCATAAATACCATCAATCCCTTCTACCAAATATTTAATAGTTTTTTGATACAAAAATTGCTAGAAAATAGTTTTTAATCAATTTAAGTGGTGCAGAAACTGAATAGTAACATATTTAGAAGTTTTAGTTCTATAAACCTTTATTTACTGTATAAGCTGGCAATATAAAAAAAAAAGAAACGAAAAATGCGGTGCAATACAGCAAAAGTTATGCAATGTTTACATCTGTTCCTACATACTTTGTTGCAGTGACAAAATAGTAACGCAGTTGTTTCATTCAGGGTATAAAGGCGCAAAAGTTTGGATGCCATCAGGTACGCTCATACAGAATTCAAATCATACCTCTATCTGTTTACTAGATACCCTGAGTACTGTACAGTCATAGACGAATATTGGAATAAACCCAGTTTTACGTTTAAAAGTTCAAATTTCATGAACAACATAGCAGCAGCTATTAATAAAAATCTTACAAAGTTCACACGCAGAAGGTGTAACACTATGGGCTTAGAACCGACCGTCTTTATTTACCTGAAATATTGAACATAGTAAATAAAGAGTAAATAAATAAAATTCATATTATTGTTCCAGTAAGTACACATGTATGTTTCATTTTTTTATCCGCACATAACAAAATGATATTTGGTTTACTATTGCAAGGCTCTATTTCAACTGTGCGTGGTGGGTGAGCGGTAATGTTCTGGCCACGAATTCGGGAGGAGGCGGGATCGAATTCCCGTCTGGGCATCCAGATTTGGTTTTGCGTGGTTTCCTTAAATCGCTCCAGGTTAATTCTGGGATGCTTCCTTCAAAAGGCTATTGCCGAATTAATTCACGTTCCTTGTGTTCATTCCTTTCCCTCCTCTAATGACCTCGACGTCAACGAGGCGAAAAGCCTCAAGCAGAAAAAAGCTTTATTTCAAGGTATTAGTAGGGAAAGGACAATCTATTGACAGTTTTCATTACTGGGCTGCTACATAAGTGATTTTTGGGCCCATTAATTATACTGCGATACCTGTCACATTAGTGGTTATCTATGGGGGCTTCATTTATTTTTATTGTCGACTCCATTCAATTTCCTTTTGTGGTTTACAGGTGGCCAGCCGATCCTACCTTGGGACCAAACCATTAATATACTAATTAGGAGACTCTTTCGAGCGCTGAACCATTATATTTTACTGCTAAACCTTGTCACTTTAGTTATGCATGGCAAGTACCCTACCGTCACTACCTGGGGCCCCAGCCATTGATATGCTAATTATGTAACCCTCCGCGGTTGGGCTATTATTTTTTACCGGTATGGAATTGCTTTCCTCAAACCTCCACCCAAAAGTTAGGAATGGAGCTACTCCCCATTCCACCCACCTTACTACTGAAATCGGTTGACACCATCGACCTACCATTTGCAAGGTGTTCACGTAGAAATCGTTATATTACGAGAAGCTTCATTAACAACAGTAACGAAACTTGATAGTGCACTGCAATCACTAAATACGGTCGACTGCAGCAGCATAGTGGACAGAGATCAAATAAAACGACCGAACGCTTATTTGGTTCATATGGACATGGGTTATTACGAATTATTGTCGGGTTTTAAAAAATTCAGTCCATATAGAAAAACTGAGGCTGAATTAAAAAATTTAGTTTCTTGTACAGGTAAATTTTTTTTTTTTCGTGTATTACAAATGCTCTATATGTGGGCCCTTGGTCAAATATCTACATGGTTGTCCATTGTAACCAGTATACCCTGCGATATGTCAGGTTTCATTGTCAGGAGCTTTCGTAACTGAGTGCTCTCTGTCCGCTCGTGTAGTCGATTTCCTACGGTTGCGTTGGAAAGCATGTCTGACATTGAAAGACGTTTTTTACTCATTTAGACAAACAGCCGGTTGACGCAAATTGTGGAAACTATCTGGGAATGGAATTTTCTGTGGGTAGATCCTTCCCAAAGTGTCGTTGGACAACAGTAGCAGACCGAGTCTGATGAAATTTGAGTACAAAAATGCTTTCTCCTGAGCATTAACAGCCGAATTGTATACGGTATGTAGTAAGGTTCCACTAGTGGTAAGTTCATCTCCAATTACTAGAGGCGAAGCCTGCTGTCGTTCATATTAATTCTTTGAGGAACGTATATACTTGTCGTAAAAGTTGCCAAATCTACATTCAAGTTCTCGCATTGGAATGAAGTATCGATTTTAAACACTTAGACATTGCTGAGATTGCTGGGCTCTAACATGGCCACTTCATGTTCACCGTTCTTTTTCTCAGTCTGTTTGAAAACCCAGAGATACGGTACAGTGCCTAGGATTCTTCAACTATGCAGATGTTTTTAATGGTCAAATGTGATTATTGTTTGCAGGAAGCATGGTACTAGCTACTGTCTTACATTTATAAGTATGCGTTAGGAATGTTTAAAAACTCTCAGAAACATGCTCCTAGCTAAACAGACATCAAAGTAGCCGTTTCAAAGATCATTCGTTGAGCAGCACTCCAAGTTGTTGAGGACTGCTTGAAACAAACGCCTTTATTGTGCTAGTGATACCAGTGTTTTAGTCCTGTGGATTTCAGTTCCATTGAGTCTTATGCCGGTATATGAAAGAGGGAAGATTTCAAAGCGTAAATGTGACATTAATTGTGATTGATGAAGCCATCGTTTTTATTGCAGACCCGTGTCATATCAATTGTGATTTATGGGGCCATTATTTCTATTGATCTCCTTCATCAAATTAATTGTGATTTATCAGAACAATATTTTTTATTACCAACTCCTATCAAATTAATGATGATTTTTGTGCCTTTTTTTATTGGCCAAAGCTGGACATGGCTAGTTAACTCTATTGGATGAAGGATGGTGATATTAATGAAGGAGTTATTAGCAACAATCCCCCAACTACCAAACATCTCGGTGAACACACTGTCTCTTGCCAAATAGGGGCCAGTGTGAAATCTGTATAAGTTTACCACAGTTCTGATCCCACCTGAGGGTTTTTCATCAGCAAAGCTACATGGCAGAACCATCGACAAGTTGGTAGATACTACAAAGAGCATGTAGACAAACTATTTAATAAAATGTTACGTGACAGTTCTCCTGTTCTGGTGCAAAAACTAATTTAATACGATATTTATAATGTCATAGTTAATTATGTAAAATACACTCACAGGCTATCAGTCACTGTAAACACTTAATACTACATATAAAAATTTGTCGGTATTCGGCGATATTAGTAGTAATGTTAATCAATATATGGTGTACTGTAGACCATTATATTGTACCACATAGATATAAGAGTATAAGTAAGAGTATTTTGCCACTATTGTACAGATCATCGTCGTTTAAATGGTCAAAACGTAACAAGCGTCATTCCGGTACACTCATCGAACCACGTACATTCCGTCATCCACCACGATATGGTCATATATACAACCCTCCATAGACAAATCACACACGGACATTCACCAACTCTTGCTAACACGACACAACAAACAGTCTCCTTATTGGCACAATCATGATTATTGATCAACACAGTGATGCCCAACTACCAGAATTTCAGAATGGATTTAGGTTAGGATATTCTTGTACAGATAATATACATGTTATGAATAAAATTATAGAAAATAGGAGGGAATATAATATACTGACATACATTGTCTTTGTGAACTTCGAGAAAGCCTTTGACAAATTAGATAGAAAATTAAGGTGGGAAATCCGTCATAGGAATGGATATCCGAAACATATTATAGAATCAGTGAATAATTTATATTTTAATACAAAGATACACTTCTAAAAAAAGAATCGAGCAGCAGGGGTGTAGTCTTTCCTTAAAACTTTTGAATATATATCTGAACGATGCCATTAATGTGTTGCAGAACAAATATCCAACAAGAGGTGTAACTTTAGGACAAAGCAAATCTCTAAATGTACTTTTATTTGTTGACAACTTGCTAGTAATAGAGGATACTGAAAATGGTTTACAAAGAGATCTCCACAAATTGTAAATATGTTCAGAGAACTACAACCTGAAGACATCCACGAGCAAACAAAAGTAATGGCTTTCTGTGGTTTAGACCCTATAAATGGCTACCTTGGTTGTATCATCATATATAGTGTAGGCAAAGATTTTGATATTATCGTGAACAAGTATCAGATCATGTTTGGAACGATATAGCTAAAACTTTAGGAAATAGGACTCGCGGAGATACAAAAATGAAATTCTATAAATTGATGGCAGTTCCTACGGCTCTCAATGGAAGTGAGTCTTGGGTAATGAAGAGAAGAGACAAAGCTGCATACAAGCAGCGGAGATTAAGGTCCCAGTATATGCGAAGAGATGCACAAGGCTAGATTTAATAAGAAACGAGACAATAAGGGAGGAGTTGAAAATACATGGTGTGAATATCAAGATAAAGGAACACAGGAATAACAGGTGAGACCATCTGTATAAGATGGATGATGCACGATTACCAAAAGTAGTAAACCAATATAGACCGAAAAGAAGAGTAAATATAGGTAGCCCAAGGAATAGGACAGTCCCTGAAGCCGGAACAAGTCAAAAGGCTTATCTTTTGAATGGAAAGAAGAAGAAGAATAGCGAAAATCGAATAAACTGTGAAAATTGTGTAAATTTACCTCAAGAAGACGTCGTCTGATAAATGGAGAAGGTCTTAAAATGATTCCATACAAAACTTCAATTCAAGTATTTATATGAACAACATATTCATCTGTTCACCTCGTGAGCATTGACAGACTTACATTTAAGATATCAGGTAATCGTCGTTACCTTAATTGTATGGTGGAAATATGAACATGGCTGAAGTTTCTGCGTAGTTATTATTTTTACCAGCGCTTCTCAATTTACCGATGTGAGGAGTTTCCTCAAAGTTTAGAATTCCTAGAAATCTAGATCATGTGACGACAACATTGTTTCAAACCTGGGGAGTTTTTCCATTTCGACATGATAAAACTAAATTATTTTGCTGAGTCAGAATCCTGTCACAGTGTGTAGTGAAGCATCTGGGAGAGAAACCATCTTCACTACCGTTTCCTAACATTTTGGGGTCGGCTGTCTTCGACGAGCTCTTACTCATCGTTGGAATGATCAAATCAGGAGCTATTGTTTTTTGGCCGCATGCACTTTCTGAAGTTAAGCGTTCTATATATATACTGCCAGGTTGTACTAAGTACTGAAAGTGGAAGTGAAATGTTTCAATCTGTCTGTAAAACCATGTTCAGCGTCTAATAGTGTATTGTTGTATGTAAAGTGTGTAATTTATGAGACAAGGATTGTGGGCCGTCCTGGGATTCGCCTTGATGGCCAAAGAAAACCACCAAAAAACTGCAGCCAAGACGGCAGGTGCTCAGTCCGTTGCATCTCCCCAATCTAGCGTGCGGCTCCTCGGTACACTGAACCACACTGCCAGGTTAGGTTGCATTAGAAACCATGTCCCAATATATATTTGTCTCGTTTTGGAATCTGAGGAGAGGGGTACAGTATCGTAGCGAATTATCTTAATATAGCACCCCGGGAATGTGTGACCCTTGTACAGTACCTTATCGTCATTGGAAAACTTCTTATCATCTAAATATTTCTTAAGGAATCCAAATTAAATGATAGTCATATGGTGGCTAATCTGGGCTATAGGAGAGATGATCCAAAGCTATCATTTGTGCTTAATCCAATTTAGCCTGCGTGGCGACAGCAGTGTGGGGAGGACTGCTATTGTGTAGAAGAGGAACGCCATGGATCAGAATTTTGTCTCTCTTGGACAGATAGATTTCTCGAAACAAACCCAAGAGTTCAGAACACTCTGCAACGTTGACAGTTCGTCGATTAAGCTGAAAATAGACGTGCAGAATAATTTTAACACACTAAAAGACGACCATGAGAAATATACCAGCAGATAATCCAGTCTTCTTGTTTACAGGAATTACTTCTACTGAAGTCCTATTCAAGTGTTGTTCATTTAAGAAGTATTCCAATGTACTCTTGATTCATAAAATGTGAAAATTGGCACTAAAATGAACCTCCTTCCAATGCGCTGTAATATCTTCTTAGACACCTCAGCACATACAGTCTTCTGCTGTGTAATCAACAATATTAACTCGTTGAAGTGACTTTTAGTAAATGCAATGCCTTCTTAAAGATTGACTGCACATTTCCATAATATACTCTAGTTGCTTTACTAAATTAAGGAACAGTTATTAGCGTATCTTCATGAGTACATTCTTGAATTTTTAAATTTGTCTGTGGTATGATGCTTGTTTGTGACGATGTGAGTGGTATCTGAAACTCAATCAGAGTAAGTGGTTTAAAGAGGTTATTAAGGCTAGCATGAAGATGTGTCACATTGACCATAACAACTGAGAAACCTCTGCCCTTGACCGTTCATCCTGGAGGTCACTTGTTCATCATGAAACGATAATAGGCGGCGATCAGCAAATGAGAAGAGGCAGCACAGGAAAGAAAATGAACAGTTGAGGAAAAATGGCGGCCTCTCTGGTGTCCGTCCCAGGAATGCCAGTCATCACTGCAGTAAAGTGTGTGCTTCTCGCACTGGACTTCACAGTCACCTTCGGATCCATAGATGAAGAGCATTCTGCTTGGAAGACCAACCTACTCTATCTCGAGTGTTTGCTCTATATACACTCCTGGAAATTGAAATAAGAACACCGTGAATTCATTGTCCCAGGAATGGGAAACTTTATATACACATTCCTGGGTTCAGATAAAACACATGATCACACAGACAGAACCATAGGCACATAGACACAGGCAACAGAGCATGCACAATGTCGGCACTAGTACCGTGTATATCCTCCTTTCGCAGCAATGCAGGCTGCAATTCTCCCATGGAGACGATCGTAGAGGTGCTGGATGTAGTCCTGTGGAACGGCATGCCAAGCCATTTCCACCTGGCGCCTCAGCTGGACCAGCGTTCGTGCTGGACGTGCAGACCGCGTGAGACGACGTTTCATCCAGTCCCAAACATGCTCAATGGGGGACAAATCCAGAGATCTCGCTGGCCAGGGTAGTTGACTTACACCTTCTAGAGCACGTTGGGTGGCACGGGATACATGTGGACGTGCATTGTCCTGTTGGAACAGCATGTTCCCTTGCCGGTCTAGGAATGGTAGAACGATGGGTTCGATGACGGTTTGAATGTACCGTGCACTGTTCAGTGTCCCCTCGACGATCACCAGAGGTGTACGGCCAGTGTAGGAGATCGCTCCCCACACCATGATGCCGGGTGTTAGCCCTGTGTGCCTCGGTCGTATGCAGTCCTGATTGTGGCGCTCACCTGCACGGCGCCAAACACGCATACGACCATCATTGGCACCAAGGCAGAAGCGACTCTCATCACTGAAGACCACACGTCTCCATTCGTCCCTCCATACACGCCTGTCGCGACACCACTGGAGGCGGGCTGCACGATGTTGGGGCGTGAGCGGAAGACGACCTAACGGTGCGCGGGACCGTAGCCCAGCTTCATGGAGACGGTTGCGAATGGTCCTCTCTGATACCCCAGGAGCAACAGTGTCCCTACTTTGCCGGGAAGTGGCGGTGCGGTCCCCTACGGCACTGCGTAGGATGCGACGGTCTTGGCGTGCGTCCGTGCGTCGCTGCTGTCCGGACCCAGGTCGACGGGCACGTGCACCTTCCGCCGACCACTGGCGACAACATCGATGTACTGTGGAGACCTCGCGCCCCACATGTTGAGCAATTCGGCGGTACGTCCACCCGGCCTCCCGCATGCCCACTATACGCCCTCGCTCAAAGTCCATCAACTGCACATACGGTTCACGTACACGCTGTCGCGGCATGCTACCAGTGTTAAAGACTGAGATGGAGCTCCGTATGCCACGGCAAACTGGCTGACACTGACTGCGGCGGTGCCCAACCACTGCGCAGCTAGTGCCCTTCGACGGCCAACACTGCTGTTCCTGATGTATCCGTTGTGCCGTGCGTTTGATCATTGCTTTTACAGCCCTCTCGTAGTGTCCGGAGCAAGTATGGTGGGTCTTACACACCGGCGTCAATGTGTTCTTATTTCAATTTCCAGGAGTGTATATTGTGGTGTGACATATAACCACTTTAATATGAGGTATCTGGGCAACGCAACTAGGCATGCATTACGCTGGGTTAGCGAAAATTCAAAGGGGCAGGGGGCAGCGAACTTCAAGCCTTTTACGACGAACTCTCCATTCAGGCTGGAACGAAAGACGACCACACACAATAGAACGTGCGGTGTTTGAAAAGGCATATATACGAAATTTCCCCACTCAGTGTATGGTCGGCTGCAGTTCTGTGCGTGGACAGTGTTGATGGATGAGATTCACTTGGAACACCTATGGCACCAAGCTGGCGTGACTAATTGAAGATACGTGTTAACGCCAAGACACACCAAATTAGAGATTCTGTGAATGCTCACTGCGAGAGATGGAAAACCGAAAGGACACGAAAGAAGTTCGACAGTTTCCGAAGAAATCATCCAATCCCGTCAAAGGAAAGGTGTACTGAAACTGAGTGTGCTTGGAGGGGCGAATGTTTTTCCAATAGCGTTTTAGTTTATAAAATAGTTATTATTTTTTGTATGATGTTGTTTCATGTCCGCCTACTGGGAGAGAAGCGGGAACTCCTACAACGATGATTGGACCGCTGAAAATCCACCAATGAGGAGAAGAGAAACCAGAAGTTTTATAAGGGGGCGTGAGGAGCTCCTCGAGGTCTCTTTGGTCTCGCTGGATCGTATTCACTGTGCCTATGCCCGTATCTGTGCCTGGGCAAGAGAAAGACCAAAAAGCCGACAGCGTATCATGTGATCGGTTATGTCTTCATTTTTAGTCACAAGGTGACATATAAATTCAGTGTGAGGTCGGAGATTGCTGACTATGTCAATGCCAGCCAGACAATAAAAAGACAAACTACTAATTACTAATATTGTACCGAGATTGGTGGTGTAACGGTTAGCGTTCTCGCCTCGCATTCGGGAGGATGGCGGTTCGAATCGCCGTCCGGGCATCCAGATTTGGGTTTTCCATGGTTTCCCAAATCACTCTAGGCAAATGCCGGGATAATTCCTTCAAAAGGCCATGGCCTAATTTCTTCCCATTCCTTGCCCCCCATCCTTTCCCGTCTCTAAAGACCTCGTTGTTAAGAGACGTTAAGCAGCTAAAAAAAAAAAAACTAATATTATGTTTGCACTTAAAACCTCCATGGTTACCCAACTTAGCGGAGAAGTCTGCACTATAAGAATCCTCACTCTCCGATATACAAACTGAGAGATTAGCAGTGGCATTTTATAAATTGGATTCAGTAGTTTCTGTGATTGAAACTGGGGACATTAGCTGTTAACAACTAATTTCATTACGTGTCCTGCCGAAAACTGTAAACTGTTATATTGTAAGTGAAATTCTGAACGCATATTTTGTTGTCTTGTATTACTTAATTTTATTGGCCATTAATGTAGGACAAAGGTTTTGTTTGTTAATAATTTTTGAATGTTTATCATTATTAAATTTTAATCATCTTATGTCTGTCGGCCATCTGTCAAAGAATACATTGTCAGGTTATTAACCTTTTTATTTTTACTAATGATTAGTAGATCATTTCGAGCAATCTTTTTCAATCCAAAATTTAAATAGTCAAATGCATTTTGGTAAATTTAAATAATAATTAATTGCCTTTTATTACGGTTGTATATCGTACCGTGTCACTGGCGTACAACGTGGTTTGGCTGGATTTTTTTCAAATAACGCCACTTGCGGTTATTGAAATCAAAGGAAGGTTTAGTGCAAATAACATTTATTTCATGAAAACAATTGTGTAGTTGCAACATTTCAGATGGTGTGGATGAGACAGCCGGTGTTCCTAAAACAATTTATTTACAGCCTTTAGTAGTTGTTATAAATGTTATGATGTGTTAATTTGCAGAACAAATGGATGTACATGTGATTAAGAATACGAGATGATAATGCATTGTGTATGAAATATATGCTTTTGTCTTTTGTTGTTGACATGTTACAATATTCATGGGTTTTGTTCATGTCGAAAATATATATCACGTATATATTTAATACAGCGTTGCTTCAGCGTTTTTCTTTTGCATTCTATTTGAGGGGGTGATGAATTATTTAAAAATTGATGACATAGTGTATTTTGGACTTTGGTATTGAATTTATGTTGAGATCGGGTAAATTCACTGGTATTGTGGAGTTAATTTTGCACCTAAGGAAAGTTATCTTATGTTTTTGAAATCCGAACGTAATTTGGGAATCAATATAGAGCGAAGCAATCTAAATTCAGAGATGCAAGACAATTTCAGAAAATTTGAAAATGATGGGGAACTGATAACAAGTGTGGAAATGAGGTTAACTTAAACTGAACCATTACAGTATGACACCAGAATTGTTGATAACATTTATTGAAGATTCAAACAATGATGATAAGTCAGGGTACAGTTCAAACTCAACTAGAACTGTAGCTGATATGGCATCTGAAAATTCTCCTGCGCAAAATGAAACGGTGGCAGTAACGACACAAATAACTTGTACACCCACATTAACAGAAGCCTAACCCGCCAACCAAATCCCATAATGATGCAAATTCCACAAGAGAAACCACCCTGGATGGATGGATGATGACAAAGTTAGATGGTGAATTCACAAGAAAATTTAAACAAGCAACAAGAAAATTTAAAGGCAGTCTTAAACAAGGGGAAAGAAAATTTAAGGGCAGAAAATAAAAAGTTGTTTGATAGCTTATCTGATAAATTGGATTCTACAAACAGTAGGATTGAAGCCATGTAGTATGTAAAAATATGGAACAGAAATTCTATAATTTTGAAACGAAAATCAGTGGAGAGGTAGCAGAGTTTCAAACAATAGTAAGAACGGAGATTGTTGATATGTATTAAAAAAATCTGAATGGTAATAGCTGGATGCAATTGGTTAGAAAAAGAGAAAGAAGTGACCAACACCAACATTGCCAATGTAAATTCCGCAGTCGAACACTTGCAAGTTGCAAGTAGAACCAAGGGAATCCAATGCACAATTGTCTAATTTGATGCATGTAGTTCAAGATCTGTTAGAAGGAAACATATCTCAAATCAAAGGTTGAGAATGCTATTACTTCTTTGATCAACTTAAAGGAAGAAAGAAATTATTCAAAACAGGTTCATGAAAAGTTTTATGAAGAAGTATTTTTGAAATATCAACAGATAGAGGTAGAAGTGAACACTTAAAAATTTCCCATGCAATGCAACGAGAAACGCTAGGTTGCAGGGAAGTTGCCTATAACACGAATGATCAGGAAAACATCGTGGTTCGTGCACAATGCAAAGAAATGGTAGTTAGGCTCAGACAAACATCCACTGATATAGTAACTTAAAAACAAACATAAAGAAGTTGTTGTCTAGGGTCGAAACGTTAACAGACGGAAATGAATCCAGTAAACATTATTTCTACGAAGAAGTCCTTTAGGTCTATAAAAGCAACAATTGTTGGTCATGAGCGAAGAGATTTGCAGTGCGTTGGATTCATAGCAGAGAAAGTTTGGAAGGGGGGGGGGGGGTATTCGGAAATAAGTGTAGACATACGGCGAAGACAGTTAAAGGCTCGTTTCCACGGCGCGTGGTGGGCAGCACACTCCTAGAAGCGCGCGCCGTCCCTGCTAACATATGCGGCAAAGATGACAGGCGTTCCGTAGCACGCGCCGAGGGACGTGCCGTGGGAATGGGCCTTAACGCCGAGCTCAGGCCCTTCCGAAAGTGAGATTGTAGGCATTTCCGGCTGCAGGTACACACTGTCTCTCTCCGACGGAACGAATCCGCTGGTTAAATACTACCAAGAGTTTGTATGTCGCAAAATCAGTGCATGCACACAAAACCAAAACAAAGTCGCTATTAATTTTAAAAAGGGCCACATTTTGTGTGAAGATAGAATTAAGTGGACAACATTTACAAATTCCAATGTAGAAAGATACACTCCTTTGATGGCAGAAATATCCGGCTCTATTTTGTATGATATGTAAAATTAGCTGTCTTGTATGCACATTGTACATTGATTAATGCTTACATATTTATTGTTTTAGGAAAAAACCACAATGAATTTGTATCAGCGAAGAGCAATCATTCGTTTTCTCGATTAATAATTTAACGCAATGTTCTCCAGGAAAGGGTTTCTACAGTGGAGGAAACTGCGGGTTTTGTGCAGGCTAAAAGAAAGGTCTTTTATCTGAAATTAATGTAAGAGTTTCACAGTTTAGTTACAGCCGATGAAGAACGGAAACAATTTTCTTGCAAAACACCGAAAATTGTATCCGCACCGTAAAAAAGAGACTCCAAAAAGAAAATAGCCCTCATAATTTTAATACTTCTGTCTTACTAACAAAATAAATTTTATTTTTTGTTGTTTGGATTTCATTGTTAATCCAGAATTATATAATATTTAATGATGTAGTCACGTATCAAGTGATAGTCAAAATAAGCATTTTTCGTAAACTTTCGGGTCCGTTAGCATCATTGTAGGAGGATAAAATTTCTTCCGTAAGTAAGCTACAGTGATTTAAAAAGAATTAGAGGGTATGCATTTGAAAAATCGGAAAAAATTTTGCTCTTATAAGGGACACCCTATAAGGATCAATGTTATACTAAACTTCCTAATATAGTCAAATTAATATTCACTAATAAAGATAAAAACATTTTAGTCGATTTGAAAATTCAAATGTAATTTGTAAAGAGCTTAGAAGAGTTGAAAATAAAGACAAACAAACATATTTTTTTTTTAAATTTACGTACATTTTATTACAAATTACTTAATTGAAAATATATAAAAATGAATATTTATAAAAATAATAATTTTTTAAATTTATTTATAGATTGAAATCTGAGTTTTATAAATGAGGTAGATGAAGTTGACTTTTAAACATTTTTAACAATTATTTTCATCATTTTAAATTATTACAATTTATAATTCTAATTTATCTAAGCTCTAATTGGTGCACAATATTTTGGTTAGCCTGTCGTTTGCTAATACAAATAGATTTGATGGTTTCCCCGCACGTGAGCAGGCGACAAACAGCTGCCCATGGGAGAAACACGTATTTTCCAAGTCCAAGCCGCAAATGGACATTGTTTGACCTTGAGACTTATTTATGGTCATAGCGAAAGCCAAACGAATCTCAAATTGAAGCCTTTTAAATGGTATTGGAGATTCTGACGGTATCATTCAAATACATGGCAACAGGACGATTTCTTATTTAAACTTTCCTATCAAAATAGTTTGTTTCAAGAACATTTCCGGTGATCCTTTTGATGACATGACCAAACGAGTACCATTTCATAATCTGGGTGGATTCAAATCACGAAGAATAATAATCTGGGAACCAATCTTTAACCGAAAATTGTGTGGTGGCATTCCTCGTATATGTCCAAAGAATTTTAAAAATTCAGTTGGAAAACTAGCGGCTTCATTTTCATCTACAATAGAGTCTATTGATTTAGAAGACATCAGATCACCTGGCAACTACTGTTGTATCTCAAAGTTAAACACCAACATTTTTTTGCCAAAATAGAACGATTACTGGGCCAATTATGATCTAAGTAATTATTCGATATATCCGGGAACACACTCTCAATTAGTTCATTTTTTGAGTGAACATCAGTGCAGAATTTGTCTGGCAATTTGATGTATTGTGTATTTCAATGCAGTTATGTTTTTCACCGTTTCAAATATCCAGCAATTGCTTAGAAAATACTTGTTCCGATGGATCATTTTGCAATTGTACTAGCATGTTCATGATCATCGAAGTGTTTCGACATTACGCCATAAAAATGTTTTAAACATGCGTTAATCTCATCGGCAAAAGTAGAGTGAGGAATGACGTAATGTGTGTCTGAAGTTACCAGATAGTAGTAGGACAGTACCACCGAAAAGTTTATCGTTGCCTTTCAAATCTTACATAGTTCAATGAAATACTTCGAGTGAATGTTTATGAGCCATAATACACTCATCCCAAATTATAATTGAACTCTTTTGCAATACTGCAGCCATCCCGCTTTCTTTTTCATGTTACAAATATTACATATGGTTTGTTATAAATGTCTAGTGGCAATTTAAATGCTGAATGTGCGGTTCACCCATTATCTAAATAATGGCAGAAATGCCTGATGATGCAATTACCAGTGCAATTTTCTGTTGCGACCGAACCTTCGCAAGGATCAACGATATTAAAAATGTCTTACTGGTTCCACCTGGTGCGTCCAAGAAAAAAAGAACTGCCTTGTTCAGCATCAACAGTCAACATAAACCGATTATAAATATTTTTTTGTTCTGCTGTCAGTAATGGCTCATTATTCGCAATAATTGTAGCTAAGACAACATTTTTATGCTGTTGTTTTCGTTGCAAATCATTGTCAACTTAGTCGGTGGACGGTCGATCAGGTAATGGCATACCATAATGATTAAGTGACAAATTTGAAATTAAAATTCATAAATCTTCGATTAAGACTAATGCTTCATTATACATCTCTGGTTCGAAATATAGATTTGGCCATTGGTTTGTTTGTTTAACTCGGTGTAGTATGTGTTCAGTCACACTGTATTTATATTTTTCCCATAAAGTCATTGATTGTGTTGTCAAAATAATTGCAAACAGTTGACGAATATTATTCGGCATGGATGTCAACGCTGCATCAGCAAGTGTCAGGTACCGAGCTATTTCGTCATTTTTATTTTTATTTTGTACATCAATTACGGCCAAATCACTGCCTTTACTAACTTATTTGCAAATGTAATTAATGGATTTTACAGAACTTCAAAACTCGACATTAATATGAGCCTTATACGTTTTTGAAAGCAATGGTCAGTATGGTACCACCCACTGATTTGCCAATTTCAACTTGGTTGCTAGAATTTGACATTAGCATTGTAAATGTGTGGCCACCATTCTCAGCATTTCTGTGGCGACACAATGGATAACCATCGATATCCATAATAGTATCTTTCGTATTTTCCTTCGGGAAACGCTTCGTACATTTTTCCATCTTCCATGCATGTCGATGTAATGTTAAAGGCACCGCACGGTTCGTGGATCATGTGACTTGTAACAATATCAAACAATTGTTGATCAAATAATGGGTCCGGAATTGCGGCAGAAATTATTTGATCAATTTCTTCTTAGCGGATTTTAACTTCAAGCCAAATCAAAATGTGAGAATGAGGCAAACCTCGCTTTTGCCACTCTATCGAATACAGACAGCAACGTGTTACTGAAAACCGAATGTTTCCGATTAAATCTACTTTCGCATATAATTCTAGTTTTCTGGTTCAAAGTACTTCACAGCAGACACGAATATGCTAAAAGAAAGTCAGCGTTAAAACATCAAATAATATTTAAAAGTTTGGCTGAGATGGGGCAGCAGGAAACTGAGTAGGCCTATCAGATTACCGGTAAAATATCCTTTGCATTTAAAATTTATGATTTTGAACTGAATCTCTGACGACTATATTCATTAGTACATTCAGCAGTCAATAGTAATTCAGGTGAGGTCCACTTGCCAGATAAATACGATTAATTGTTGAAATCACCGTTGTGATTGTAATTTGGCCCATGAGGAAGATGGAAGTATAACGGAGAGAGTAAAAGTGAATAATTTTGAATGTGTACAAAAACACTCAAACTATTACACTCCACGTCCAGTTCCTACCTTTGTACAGTTCTAAATGTTTGCAAAAAAAAAAAAAAAAAAAAAAAAAAAGTGGCTGTTAAGGCGGAGGAAAGGGACCCACATTTTTGGTATCAAATACAGGAATTTGAGGGCGTGCAAAAGATAACAGCTATATTTACTTGTGGAAATTACCGCAGGACCCAGTCAGCAACTGATATGATAAAGGAGCTGGATTGGGAGTCTTCGAAAAACGGTAGAAGCGTACCGAGAGTGGTGCGTGTTCGAATCCACATCAGGACATCAAGATTTGGATTTTCTATGGTTTCCCCAAATCATTCCAGGCAAATGGGGATGCTTCCTTTAAAAGGATTTGTTCGAATTCCTTCCCATTCCATGCGCCACCGAGCATGGTGGGTGAACGGTTAACGTTCTGGCCTCTCATTCGGGAGGACGCGGGTTCGAATCCCCGTCTGGGCATCAAGATTTGGGTTTTCATGGTTTCCTAAAATCACTCCAGGCGGATTCCGGGATGCATTCTTCAAAAGTCCATGGCCGAATTCCTTCCCGTTCCTTGTCCCTAATCCTATCCCGAACCTAACGTCCTCGAAGTCGAAGAGGCGTAAAGCCATAAGTAAAAAAAAAGTTAGTCCTTGTGCACCATCCTTTCACGCCTCTAATGACGTCAGTGAGGTGTAAAGCCATAAGCAAAAAAAAGGGGGGCAAGATTTGTGAAGAGCGTGCTGGGAGTGTACAAGGCCAATGGGGCTTGGAGGGACATTGGTCATATAAGGGAGTTGGAAAATTTTCTTTTGTTAGTAAGAGTGTCAGGAACTAGAGTAATTTACCAAGCGAAGTGATGAATAATTGACCAAAAGTGGTGAAGGAATTTAAAATTAAAATTCGTAAATGGAAAAAGTAGATCGATGGACGTATTTGATACTCAAAGTACACAAGATAGTAATAATAGCATTCGCTCCACCGCAATTCAGTTCAGTTCAATTCAACTCAGCTTTTCTGACAACCTTCTCCAAATATTATAACGCTTATTTGGTTGTAAGAAACAACTGCATAACACAGAATCGTGTAAAGTGAACAATATGTGGAGGATAGTGTCTTCTTAAACGGATAAAATTATAAACGTTATACCACCAAATTTTTTTAATCACTTATGAACCAAACACGCAAGTTTTAAAGAGTGAGTAGCATTATGAATTATTTCAGTTCCATTCTGACAGTCTACAGTAGCGTGATATATTGACGGGGTCTGCTGAGAGTGATTGCGAAATTGAAAAGGATTACGGTTTTTAAACTAACTTTATACAATCACGTTTCAGGGTGAGACTGCGAATATCTGAGATACGCGTAATGACACCACTGGATGATATAACTTATATGTCTAATATGAGTCTTGACTTAAAATACGTACCCTGCACTTCGTATCGCAACACCATCCTGATCCAGTGGTGGAACCACACCTCTTTCTATCCTAATTAATATTTCCTGGGATGAATGATTGATGCTGTCTTCCTCAATAATGTCTGTATATGTTTTCACGATTTCCGAGAAACCAGCACAATAAGGCACAGTACAGTTTTAAATTAAATCCAATAATACACCGTTTTTTTTAAATTTTGTTCCTGGAAAGTTTATTTTAAATAATGGATGAAATTTTGCGTCTATGAAAGAAGGCTCCAGTATAAGAAATTACGTAATATAGCAGTCACAAAAGCCAGAATTTATAGAATTAAATGTTAGCACCTACTGTGATTCTGATACTCTTTACGTCTCATTGACTTCTAGGTCATTAGAGATTGGAGGCGGGAGAGTATTGGGAGCGGAAACAAACCGGAAGGAGTTCGGGCATGGCTATTTGAAGGAACCATCCAGGCTTTAGCCTTGGATTACTTCAGGAAAACAAAGAAAACTAAAATCTGGATAAATCGGGTTCGACAAAAAATGTATACTAATCATTGGACAGTTTTCTTTTAAATTTATCACCTTTTCGTCATATTAGAATGAAACATACTAGATTTTATCCGCGGGGATACGGACTGTGAATTAAATGAAACTCTGTCCGAATCCAACCAGTAGTTTTTGCGTGAATAGGGTTCAACGAAAACCGCTTGATCAATTTTTTTTCAGCTTTTTACAGTGAAACATACTATATTTTTGCCCTGAGGGGGATATGCTGTACATTAATCGAAATCTTATCAGAATACGAGGAACTGATTTTTACTGAATTCTGTTCAATTTGCAGACAGGAAAATGGACACGATTTTTTTTAATTTTTTTTTTAAGTTAATATTTCTCTGTAGCTTACGAGTGTTCCTACTTCAACGCCATTTACATGTTTTCCGATAGACCGGACAGATGGTGCCAGAGTAGTATCAAACGTCAATGAGACACTTTAGAATCGCTCCTCAGTATTTTGCACAACAATGCAAAAACATTTTCACTTTAATGTATTAACGACATCTTAGATAAGTGTAAAAATGTTCTTCTATCACTGAATCGATTCGGTAGTTGGTCAAATATCTGTGTACATAACCACTCTAATAATTGTACAGAATAATGAGGCTGCATTTTGCTTGGTCATCTCTGTGCATTACCGTCCGATACTGCTTTAAGTAGTATGGAAGCGCTTTTCATCCCCTTGTGTTTGCTAATGGAAAAATAAATATTGTTAAAGATTTTCCAACTCTGTATCCTTGCAATGAATGCTACCATCTTTCTTTCGTATTTTCTTTAATGGGTTTTTCGTCTCTTCGACGTCGAGGTCATTAGAGGCGGGAGTGGCCTAAGGAACGGAAGAAATTAGGTCATGGCCGATTGAAAGGACCTTGGAGCGATTTCGGGAAAACTTGGTAAACCGAAATATGGATGGACTGACGGAGATTCGAACCCGCGTATTCCTGAATGTCACATCCAAACTAGTGACTCTGCTATCATCCCAAATGTCCGTAATATTTACATCGACGAATAATAAGTGGAGTTGTTGCTCAATGCCTTAAAGACAACATCGTTCTAAATGCGGGGTAGTTACAACGAGAGCATATCGTCAATTCTGACTACAGATTTTAGGTGGTTTTTTGTATTCTTGTGAGGGAATGGTTGGATGACGCAAATTGTCACCATAAGAATAAACGTTATATAATAAGAATGACGCAGCAAACATTAGAAGGAGCCTTACACGGTTCGTGCATTCCTCCCTTTCAAATTTCTGTTTTCAGATAACTCAAAAAATGGCAATGACACCAGAAAATAATTGAATATCATTTAAAAATTCTAAGTCACACGTAAGACTTTGAATGTGATCTATTCTGCAGAAATGCCTAGGTACTGCAGACTGCCTGTAAATTGCTAATGCAGTGTCCCGTGATTGCTATCATTCCAACAAAAATCTGTGGTAAATTAAGTCTTCAGAAAATTGTCGCTAAACATAATGAACGTAAATTTTATAATCTCTTTGTCAATTTTTTAACGGCGAAAATTTTTAGGAATTGAGGGGTCTTACCTAATTCAGAATAAATGTACACATTGATGTGTTTTTAACTACTAGTTGAGACAAATCATAATAACTATCATAGTAATAATAACGAAAATAGTTCCTAGTAATGAAATTTTGTATATCTCAGTCTCAAATATCCAGTTACATATTTTACAATAATACCAAGCGGAATTAAATTTTAGGAACAAGATTGAAACACTGATATTTCCTTACATCTTTGAAATTGTAAATCTTTGAAGAGCTAACACATTTCCTGCACCGTCAGAACACCTGCTATTTTCTTTGGCAGTGTGAGATTATACTATAACAGCTGCGTCATGATGATTGAACGCCCAACGCCTCTAAAAAGCCCTTGGACTCCGAAGATGTGAACAGTACCTCACGGAAGATTGTTCTGATAGCACGTAAGTACAAACTTGAGGCTAACTCGATATTTGCAATGTAAATGCAGTTGAATCCAATTTAATGGAGCCGTCGTCACTGTCACATGTTATTCTAGGACATTTTTTATTTTTACTCTTAGTACTTTTTGATTTTTATTCATATGGAGCAAATTATACGTTCTGGCCTAACGTGAAGTCTTTTTTTAATTTTTATTGTTGTTGTCTGACTGAATTCTAAGGTGACAAGCTATAAGATTTTCTATATATATATATATATATATATATATATATTAGGGTGGAGTGATCATATAAGTAAAAAATAAAAATAAAAAATTTTTCAACGGCATAGCGATATAAAGTTGCCTTTGAATGAGAAAATCAAACATACGAAATCTTGTTAATCTATTCCAATGTTTTGAGGTGCCCCAACACAATTGAAAATCAGTAAATATAACTACTTTTTACATTTCGTTATCTCACTATCAGATTGTTCAATGAATGTATTTTCCTGAATTTCAGGGCTATCATAACTGTATATATTTATAATTACTTAGAAATACCATAACTAAAAGAGCCGTAATTTATTTCGAACAATTTATTAATTTAAAGAAACAAGATAAAAATGTGTAATTTTAGTTATACATGAAATTGCTTTTTTGTATCGAAATGTGGCATTTGCTGACGTGAAAGCAGTCTTGCCCTAATGAAACCGTCTCGCTTATGTTCTCCGCAAACAGCACTTGAAGCTTCTGTCACTAATTTGATGCAGCGCTCTACAGCTTGTGTGTGGCATGGATAATGTTTTATATTTTGAATTGTACCCAAACCACTCTTGATAATCGATTTCAAGACTTCATCCGTTAAATTGGAAGTCAGCGGTGGTTCAGTTATTTCAAAGTCTTGCCACGTAATAATTTTCGTATAATCTTCGGCGTGGAAATTTAAAGCAGGCACTTTAAACGTTCGAAGTCCTGGAGCATTTTCTGATCTTGCTTTGGAGATATGTTGATATGCTAGCTCACGTATGCTTTCTATGTCATCTCCGAGCATGGCGACAAGAACATTCTCTGGATGACCGAAATATCCATTACGTTGGATTACTTTGTCAACTATCTTCTTCAAATCCGGATTCAAATAGCGACTCAGTCTAATAGTTTGCCACAGGTGCTTGGCTCCATTTATACACGAGGGATTACATTTATTGTGAACCACATTGGACCATAAACCTTCATCACGTACGTTGCTAATATCACCAATTTTTCTTCTGGATCTGTCTTAGTAGCATATAATCTTAAAATTCGATTTGCTGTCGTAAGCCATCTAGAATGGTTGAGAGGCCCAGGTTTTATATTGGCTAAATCGGAAGAAAAATAACCAGTGCTTATAGCCGTCATTATATCGTATAGATATTTTTGATCCGTACTCAAATCATTACTAGTAATTACAGGTAATGTTGTCGGAATGGCAGTGAATTCTACTATTGGCATAGTTTCACATTTTTGTAATTCGGATCCAATAGGACCTGAAAAGCACTTAGGCCCTGTAGTTTTTCCATCCAAATGCAATAACAGGTGTCGCAGTGGTAATTCATTCGAATGTAACTGACAGACAAACCACTGTAATGGTTTTTTAAGTTTTTCTTCCATCAAGCGAATGACACCACCTTTAAAGCCTGTATTAACTACAGTTCCATCGCAACCAACAACAGATATTTCGCTGAGTTTCACCGATTTAGATTTTAAGTAAGTTATAATAGTACTTTTAATACCTTTGGCGGTGCCCGACTCACACGTGACATGCCCGAAGTAGTCATTTCCTGGCTCCGATAAAATCACATAATGGTCTTCTGTAACTCTTTTTCTATAAAATTTACCTTCCTTCTGAATACTAACCAAAGTTTTGTCCTTTCTACCATCAAAATAAATACCACGTATGATTTTATTGCAATCTGCATTCTGTAAAGCTGATCTGACTTTAGTTCTCTCACGGCGCAACTTAGATCGATCAATGATACCACTGGTATCGTTTGAAGAAATTATTCCCATATCTTTTAACACAGAAGAAGCTATAATAGCAGCGGCTCTGTCAGAAACTCCAGTGCGATCACACGCAAGAGCTAACGATGGTAAATTTAACCTCTTCTTTTTTGTTGGTGGCGCAAATGGAATTTTATCTGGTCTAGAAGCTTCGCTATTGCTGGAACTGGCACTGGTACTTTCGATGGCCAATGTCACATCATTAGATAAGGAACGAGAACAACACGGTATCTCGGAATCTATAATCTCTCTGTTACGCAATGAACTTTTTTGTTTTCTTTCTTGTTTTTTCTTATTTTTTATAGTTGCTGCTAAATCTACACCACCTATCATCATTTTTCTTGTTGTTCTTTGATCGAGTAGAAAATTTATTTCATCTTTGGGAACACGACTGTATTTCGAACAAGAACACTTTGAGATAAGTTTGCATTTGCAACTGCAAATATCAAATAATCTATGAGACTCAGCTGTAAATGTATTAATTTTCTGTTGATAGTTTATGTTGGTTTGACGGCCATGATAAGGTTTCATTAAACTTCTATATTTGTCGTGGTAGGCACGAATTAGTTGTAGTACTCTCTTAGGGCTTACTGTTGGCAGCGAAGCTTTTTGCCAAATATTTAATACTTCTTGAGCCAATATTTCGGATATGTCATGGACCGTCGGCTCCTTTGTTGTTTTGTCTGTCTTTAATTCATATTTAATGAATAGATAATATTTCATAACCTCATTATAAGTAGGCAATTGAGATAAAGGTAACTTCTCTGGCAAAGCAAACACGGGACAAGACGTCGTTTGTCGAGTTTTCACTTGAGACATTTTACTGTAAAGAATAAAAATAATAGGTATAAATTCAAATCGAAAGTAATTTATTTTGATCTGGATTACATTAACTGTCAACATTAAACTATAAATACTACTTACATGAGTTGTATTTCTTGATCTCAGCCGTTAAAACCGAAACGTCTCACAAAAATAATAATAATCCGCGCACGTGTGTTCGCTAAATGGCGTCCAAACAACGTTTGATGAGAGTAGTGAAATAACCTCCCCGTGTACCCTGCACCGACAAACACGGCTCATGGTTAAATTTGTGTTCCATAAATGAACAGGGCAACGTATAGAATATAATTTAGCGGAAATAAGACAAATGCATGTTTTTACCAATTTTCGCGAATTTCTCTAATATTAATGAAGTTGGGGGCACCTCTAAATATATTAAGTATTAAATAAAATTTTGTGTGTATATTTGTGAGTTAGAAGAGCAAGTTTTTACAGGTATTCCAAAATGATTAAGAAAAAAAAATCACTCCACCCTAATATATATATATATACTTCTGAGAAGGATAACTTTCTTTTCTGCAAAAAATACATTTTTGAAACGTAATGCTTATTCTAGTGTAATTTGTTTGATTCGTTAGTTAATGAGATAGATTTTTGAATCGAAATTCTTCTCTTAGTTTGCTGCCAATATTGCCCTGAATTAAAGAGAGATATTTTGGCGTAACTGAGGCTGAGTTAAATAGATTGTCTGTTAATGTTCCTGAACTGAAGAGCTCATATGCAAGCATTCTTGCTTGTGGGTTTATATGATGCAATGAATATGAACTTAATGATATATCAATAACCTCTGAAACTTATAGAACAAGAGGCTCAAAATTCTGCAATTAATCTGAAGGGGTGTTATTGGCTGTTCTTTCCAAGGAACGTTCTTCACTTTATAAGATGAGATTGCCTCAGTTCCTTACTGTTGAGATTCGCTCTCAGTTTTTGGTGTCAACATTTGCCGCATCGAATGTCAACACGACATTGCCACCAGCTTTGTTTAAAGGCCTCTGTGTCCTACCCCATGAAAATTTTATGCCGGGCTTGTCCCAGTGCTAACGTCGTCTTTATCGCTGATTTTCTCGGCTAGCTTCACCCGCCCAGTATACCATATACCAGGCAATGGTACTCTTTTGAAGGCACATCGGCAGATACCAAGTCTCTGGTGCCTTCGGATAATTTTTTTTTATAATACTAATTATTTCTGGCGGTACCATGTCATTACATAACTCAGTTCTTCCTTTCATCTTTATCATCTGTTACAACAAACTGACCAAATACGTCTATCTCAAAATACGATACAGCACTGGAGCCCTTCTTTTTACTAACAGTTTTCAGCAATCTTAGCTCATCATTCACAAAAAGTGTCAATTTCGTATTTTATCGGCTCATTTGATTTTCAACATCTATCTGTCGCACAACATTTGAAATACTTTCTTTTTTTTTTTTTCCTACAGCTCGACTCTCATTAAGTGCTGTGTTCCATTCATCTAGCTTCATAAAGTTTGGAAACATTCCTTTGGTAACCTAGATTATTGATTGATTATAAGTTTTTTTTTATTCGAAGTATGTATTTGCACTATTCATCTGGTTCTAGTAGCGCCTTCGTTTGGCTAATAGTTTGCACATTTTCTTTTTAAATTAAAGTATTCTTCCGTAATACATCTGCTACAAATTTGGTCCTTAATCTATCATTTGTCTTTTTAAATTTCTGCTATAGAATAGTGCAACTCTTCTTTGCTTATGGCATTACGCCTCCTCGACGTCAAGGTCATTAGATACGTGAAAGGACTGGAGACAAATCTGAATGCTCGGACGGGAATTCAACCCACGTCCTCCAGAATGCGAGGCCAAAGCGTTGTCTCTAACCCATCACGCTCGGTAGGGAACATGCAACGGTAAGGAACTCGGCTATGACCTTTTAAAGGAAGCATCACGCTGTATGCCTGGAGTGATTTGGGGAAACCATGGAAAACCCAAATCTGGATGCTCGAATGGAGATTCGAACCCGCGTCTTCCTGAAGGCAAGGCCAGAGCGATACCACTCAACCACCATGCTCAGTACTCCTAATATTATTTCTCTGTCCTTTCGTTTACTTGTTTTTGCCGACTGGAGTAATCCGGTGCAGCTTACGACTATCCTAGTTGGCGAAATAGTAGGCATATTAGTGGGTACTAAGGTGGATACTAAATTAAATAGGACAAGGCACTTATTCCTTGTTACTAAGTACTGGCTACTTGTCTTTAGTCATATATCTCCACCACACCTACAAAGGAAAAATACACTTACTTGTAAGGAGCCTTAACTCCCCATCCACATAGACTTCAATGGTTTCCAAGCAGAAAGGCTTCGCACCTGACATCCTCCGCAATCCATGCTTGGTAGGGTTTGTGAACTACCTTACATATAGAAAGAAGATAGGATTCTGAAATCACCTGTTAACAGCCACGGCCATTCCTGTATCGACTGAAAACCACCAGGATTGGAGTATCCACGCAAGAATTGAGCCTCCATATACCACATACGCACTAACCACAAAATATGTAGGGAATCACTTTTCTGTTGTGGAGCAGCCCTCCTCAGAGTTTGAGTGTAGTGCAGGGAATGAAGCAATTAATCACACTGTCTGTTCGTGTGTGAACGGTAGCGCTCTGGTCTCGCATTCGGGAGGACGCAGGTTCGAAACCCCATCTGGACATTCAGACGTGGGTTTTCCATGGTTTCCTTAAATCACACCTTGCGAATGCCTGGATGGTTCCTTGAAAAGGTCATGGCAGGATTCATTTCTATTCCTTGCCCCCAGACCTTCCCGCCTCTACTGACCAACAGGAAAAATGCAACTGTAGGTGTTTCGATGTAGATGTTATGTAGTTCTCAATTCTATATGTATGGCCATACGTTAAATGAATATGATTCCTCTTTATCTTCCCTCTAATCCGTAACAATATTGCCTCTTATCATCCACTGTAATAGCAAAACACTGCCTCAAAATTTTTATTTCGATAATTATAGTAAAACATTTCCACAACAGATTATTGTTTTACTATTTCACTTAAACTATCTGTTACATACCTTACTGAGCATGATAATTTGATCTTTAATGAAATGATATGAATCAGATTTCAACTAACGAGCGCGTTTCAAGGTTCTGGATCTGCTTTTCATTTAGACGAAATGCTAATTGATTTTATCAACTACATTGGCCAAGAAAGCACAATTGAGATATGTCGGAAGATGCCTAAGTAATATAAAATAACATTTGCGATGACAAAATCATACTTTTTTTATTTCTGATTAGTTCTTCATAAATAAAGGGTACAATAAGCTACAGGTATAGTGTTTGTAACTGTTGGACTGTTCTAAAAAAGTTTGTATATTCTTCAGAGTTAAGCTGAGACGGTGTTGGTATGTGTCTATCCGGAGAAAGCAATTCACTTGATTTTCGTAAAGGGATGGTTAACTATTTCTCTCTCAGAAACGGAAAGTAAAAGCACAAAATCAAACCAGATTTACACTAGATGAAATCAGTAGCTAGCGCGTTTTAACATCTGTATTTAGAAATTCTGATAACTTCCAGAAAGAAAGGGCTCTTTTTCAAATTACTTCAAGGCCATCCAAATTTTGAACTTGAAAGTTTTTTTGAGATATCAGTGGATGCAAATACGACGCTAGTGTATCAACATATGTCATTAAAGATTTCCTTTTGGTTCATTTATAATAAAAAAAGTCACATCTCTGATCCTGTAATGTAATTCCCTGGGGTTATATGAGCGGTGAAGCTGGAAAACACTGCTGCTACTACTCTTACAGTCATACAAACAAGCTGTTCGAATGACTTGTGAAAACAATTTTGTCCCCACTAAGAGCTAAAACTCTTTAAAGGTATATAACAGGGGTGGCCAAGCTCCTTGATGGTCCGAGCCATTTTTCAAAATTTGAAATATTTCGCGAGCCGCAATTAAATACGTATTTAAAAGGTATGCAAAAAAGACATTAAAATTTTTTTTTTACAAAAATTATATTTATTGATAAAATATGAATAAAAGTACAAAATATGTGTATTGAATTAAAATATTAAAAATTAAACACATTTATTTTACTTTTCTTGATAATTCTTTAAAATTTGGTGAATAATTGGTGACAGCACTTCTCAGTAATTCTTTGAGATGCTGGTTAGTTAATAGTGGATTTCACGAATTTTAAAGTGGAATAAAATGATTCACATAAGTACGTTGTTCCCAGTATTGAAATAATTTGACAAGCAGCCTTTTTTAATTCAGGATACTTCGATTCTGGTACAAATTTCCAAAATTCAGTGATCGGCGTCGACTTATATTTTAATTGTAGAGCTTGATCTTCTTGCATCTCTATTAATTCTAATTCTCCAGATGCTTTTTGGGTCATAATTTCATTGGAAATTGAAAACTAACTTTGAATTATGTTAATTTCAAATGGATTTAGAAAAAAATCAAGAGACGATTTAAAATATTTCAAGTCTTGAAATCTATTTTGGAATTCCATCAATATTCCTTCTAGGTTTTTTTATATACTCATTGAGTTTTTCTTGTTTAATATTGGAACAATTTTTTTTTAATTCGAGGAAAATGACAAAATGTTTTATTTTTAGTGTCCTTTAGAAAAAAGTTTTAATTTAGTTTGAAAACTAAATACACCCTGAGAGAGGTCAGATATTATTCTATCTTTCCCCTGCTATTGTAAATTCAGTGTTTGCAAATGTTCCATAACATCAGTCAAAAACATTAAGTCTTGAAACCACTCGTCATCGTCTAATTTTGAATAGGTTATTTCCTTTTCTTTTAGAAATGCAGTTATCGGATCAAACAAATCTACAAATCGATTTAATATGTTGTAGCTAAATAACCATCTAACAATACAAAAGAAATTAATGTCATTTGGAAGTTCTTCGTCCTTTAATTGTTCAAGGAAATTTTTGAATTATCGATGATTTTTTGCATTGGTGAGAATGTAAATTACAATGTGTAACACTGTTTTCATAACATCAGGATATTGTAAATATTTTGCAACGAGATGTTCTCCGTGAACTATGCAGTGAATCGGTATGAATTGTGGAATTTGAGAATCATCTCTTAAAAGCCCAATAAGACCGATTTTTTTACCCAGCATTGCCGGAGCTCCATCAGTTGCAATACTTACAAGTTTATTAAGAGGCACATCAAAAGTTTTCATTATGGAATCTAATGCATTTTTAATATCAACACCGTGGGTTGACTCTTGAAGTGCAACTAAATCTAATAATTCTTCTTTAACAACGAAGTCAGGTGAAACAAAACGTATGAAAACTGCCAATTGCAGAAGATCTGTGATATCAGTCAATTCATCAAGGGCTAAGCTGAATGCAATACAGTTCTTCAAATCATTTTTTAAATTATATTCAAGAGATGTATTAATTGCCTTTATGCGTCGTTCAGTTGTATGTCTCGAGACGGGAATTTGCGAAACAACTTTGTGCAATGCTGCATTAGTTGGATCTACAACTTTAAGTACATCTTCCAAGTTTTTTTTTTAATCAACTCTCCCTCTCCATACGGGCGTTTTGCTGGAGCAATATTCCAGGCAATAACAAAACTGACTTCAGCCACATTATTAGCTTCATTGTTAAAAGTCATCAAAATTGTCTGTTGTTTATTTAAATTTGATTTTAAAGAAGCAAGTTTATCTGATCTTAATTTGGAATTTTGTGGATACTGATTAGAAAACTGAGGATGATTGGTTTCATAATGTCGACTTAAATTGCTAGCTTTATAATTTTTGACCGTAGAATTACAAATAACACATAATACTTTTCCGTTATTGTCAATAAAAAAGAAATTCTCCTCCCACTCATTATTAAAACTTCTATTTTCTTGCTAGTACTTTCTTCTTTTATTTTCGTTCTCTGTCGTCATATTTTTAAAAGAACTGGAAATTAATAAAGAAATTTAGAAAATACAAGTTTTGTGTTATTAAAACAATAACAACACGTGTTACATACTACGAAACAAATAATAGTTAACTTACCAAAAATTCCAGATTACAAATTATACCCGTAGCAAGAGTGATACAAATTGCTTACTCCAGAGCACAATGTCAACTGTCTGTTGCAATGAAAGTTTACGAATTCAAAATCGGTCTGGAGTAGGTTGATTGTGGAAGATTAGACCACTGTTTATGTTCGTTCGCGCAGTTAATTGTTTCCTCCAGAGCACAATGTCAACTTTCCGTTGCAATGAAAGTTTACAAATTCAAAATCGGTCTGGAGTTGGTCGATTGCGGAAGATTACGCCACTGTTTATGTTCGTTCGTGCAGTTTTCGATGAGTCCTATCATTCTTAACTTGGACGGAAATGAAATTTGTTACAACGTCGCACTTAGTCTTTCATATTTGTTATGAGTAATTTAAAAGACATTTTGAAACACATACGGAACGATAATTTTTTTAAATATAATAACAGAAAAATGAAAAGGGAACTCGGGTACATTTATCGAGAGCCACAAATAATCCTTCAAAGAGCCGCATGCGGCTCGCGAGCCACAGGTTGGCCACCCCTGGTATATAGACTACAGAACATGTTGCCATTTGTTAGACATTTGTTATGAATATTATTTAACTTAACCGTTGTAATATTACTATTTTGAGCATCTTTACAACGCCAATTGAGACAATGTCTGATGCAAACGTTACATTAAATGACTACTTCTTCATGTAAGTTTGAGTATGGAATTACTCGAGGAACTGCTCTGCTTAACATAGCGTCAAGTTTATCAAACGTTAAATCGTTTGTCACAGTGAAATTGCACATCTAGTTGTTTTCAGTTATATAAAGTGTATCTGAAGATAAGGTTATTTAAAGTAAATTATTTTTTTTATATAAGTGGCATATTATGTATCTCCGAACACTCAGTAAACTTTATAAATGAACCGAGGTTCAATGTGTGCATAGTCTGAGTTTCACCTTAGTGAATGGGCTTCTGTATTTTCCGCCACTAACGGATGTTTTCTCATTTCTTTTGTCGTTCTGTTTGCATTGTTTTTATGAGGACGTATTCAATTCGTCCGCCAATTTTCTTCCAGTTTGAGATAGGTACACGGTAGTATCCTTTGAGTAACAGCAAATCTTTTACTAAAACACATATTATTTTGAAAATAAAATTTTATACTCTATTTTCAAACAGTACGTAACAATATGCGCTAGCTGCCTCTTCTGATCTGTTCTCGGGCCGGAATGTATACAGTACTTTGCGAAAAATCCCATTGATGACTTCTAACACAGTAACAATGTCACGACATAGATAATAAAAGTAGGCCAACACTTAAATAAAAAAAAAATTCTAATGATGTTTTTGCTGTTATATTCTTTCTCTACGAAATATTCTTACTTCCCGCAGGCAAGCAATTCTATTTTTTTTCAGTCATCAGTCTTATGACGGGTTTGATGCAATCATCGATCCCTTCCTGTCTTGTGCTAACCTCTAATCTCTGCATTCCCTTTACAACCCACGTCCTCAATTACCTGCTTCATATATTCTACTCTCTGTCTTCCTCTACAGTTCTCACCTTCGTCTGTTCCCTCCTCTAACAAATTGAGCAATCCAGCATGTCTCAAAATATGACTTACCAGCCTGTCTCTTCTATCTGTAAACTTCTTACACAAACTTCTTTCCTCACCCATCATTTCCAAAACTCGGTCATTTCGTACTTTGTCAGTCCACTTAATTTTCAACATTCTTCTGTAGCACCACATTTAAAATGCTCCAATTTTGTTTCCTTCTGGCATTGCTGAAGTCCATGTTTCGATACCATAAAATGCTGTGCTTCACACATAGAGTTTTAAAAAGTTTTTTTCAGGTCCTATATCAATTTTTGAAACTATAAGATTTTTCTGTTTCATGAAGGCTTTTTTTTAATGTGCTATTCTGCTTTTATCATCATTCCTGCTTCGGCCATCGGTTGTAATTTTGCTTCCCAAGTAGCATAATTCGCTTACTTCTCTTATTGCAACCGATCCTATTTTTATGTTTCATACTGTGATTAGTATCAGTTCTGCTACATTTCATCACTTTTGTCTTGCTTTGATTTATATTCAGTCCAAAATCTTCCTTCAGTATTTTTTTTTTATGCCATTCAGTAACTCCTCGATATCCTCAGCCTCTTCTGCTAACAAGACAATGTCATCAGCAAATTGTAGCATACTGATTTTTTCTCCTTGAAACATGAAAGTTTTTCTTTTACTTCCTGTATTACTTCTTCCACATACAAGCTGAATATTAATGGGGATAGACTACAACCTTGTTTCTGATCCTTTTTAACTGATGCATGTCTCAAATGGTTCTCTACTTTTATTTTAGGCACTTGATTCTTATATAGTTTATAAAGTATTCTTCTATCTCCTGACCAAATTTATACTGATACTATAAATGCGAATGTAACTCTGTCTCAGGCAGTTTATACGTTTTCACGAGTAAACGACTTAACCGATCTTTATGAAATTTGACAAGGAAATTCTATTTTACATCGGAAAGTACATAGGGTAGTTTTTTCTGAATAAATAATATATTTTGTCATGAAATTTTGAAAATTAACTGACCGGTGACAGATAGACGCATAGAATGTGAAGTCACGTCATAGTTTGGGCCCGTGGCTCAGTGGTTAGACGTCATACATTCAGTTATGAGTCTGGTCCCAGGTTCCAATTTCAGTAGAGTAAGAAATTTTTAAGAGTTGTTTTTGATCGTATGAAGCAATTCTGTACGTTTCATTGCTCGGATTCCACGTTAAACTGTTGGTCCCACCAATGCAGTAATAATACGAAAGTTCGTAGAGTTGAGAGCAGTGTTTCCCAACCTTTTTTGGGTCATGTCCCACTTTTAACATTTTTTTACCCTCCATACGTAATTTTTAATAAAAAATTATTAGTTATTAAAGAAACTCGTATAGGATGGTTTTTGAAAGAAAACACTTTAATATTGTCATAAAACACAGTAAGTAAAATTAAAAAAACATATAATGAAATACTAGAATTAAAATTCAAAAGATTTTTAATAAAGATTTATTATGGCAATTTAGTGTGATCCATTTAAGAATTTGCTTTTTTGTTATATTTTGTACCTATATCTAGCATTGCATTTAAATAACCCGAAGAGAAAGCGGTAAAGTCGTATCAAGTCAATTTCTAAATTGCCCCCCTAAAAAAATCAAATTGCCCCCTTGTGGGGCGTGGGCCCCACGTTGGGAAACACTGCTCAACTGTTAGCAGTCAAGTGTTGAAATAATTCCGCCCAACGGTCTTCAGCAGCAAAATTCTCAGCGTTCCAGCTAGTGATATTTTTGATCTGTGACGTAGTTTGAAATAAGCGTAAACTCGTCGATCATTTCCACATCCTTGCGTGATCAGCAATGATCCATGCGACGACTCTACCGCCACCCGTCGAAAACCTCCTCGTCTGTTTCAATTTATTTTTATTTTTTTATTTTACTATGGCTTTACGCCTCGTCGACGTTGAGGTCATTATATGCGAGATTGGACTGGGTTCAAGGAACGGGAAGGAATTCGGCCATGGCCTTTTATAAGGAAGCATCCTGGCATTCGCCTGGAGTGATTTGGGGAAACCATAGAAAACCCAAATCTGAATATCCGGACGGGGATTCGAACCGGCGTCCTCCCGAATGCGAGGTATGTTTTAGTCCTGTTTGATAGATATATATTAAATTTTCGGTTTGTTTGCGAAAGCGGGACATTTTTTTACTTTCGTCGGGGACAGTGGGACAGATAGCCTGAAAGCGGGACTGTCCCTCCCAAAACGGGACGTATGGTCACGTTATGTATACTGCTTTCAAAACAGTTTTGAAATCTTATAAAATGTAGAAATGAAACGAAGTTTTAAGATAGGAACGTTTAGCGTAGTTCTTCAAAAATTACATAGGAATTTTATTAAGAAAGCAAATGGTTTTACCAAAGAATTAAACAATATTAGATTAATGGTAAGAAAGTAAAATGAACATTGGATGATGCTAACCTGATTTCTTCATAATAATGGCGTGAAAGGAGATTTGTAAACTATAGTTTTATGTGTTCCATTTTCTTGAAATTTACAAGTACTAATTACTCGAATCATACATTTATCAATGAAAACTATGTTTAGAATTTGTGAGCTATCACTGAATTATTAAAAGAAGAGCTATACCACATCAAGTAAATAAAAAAATCTCCATATACCTGAAAAAATAAATTTAGTAATACATAAGCCCAAAAATTTTTTTTGTTAAAATAGGACAAAGTCTTGTGCCTGTTTAATGATAAAAAGTGACCGGACATTGTTCTAAGCCAAGTTTACAGTTCACTTGCTACCTTATCTTGCTGTTGTTGTTCGCTGATATATATATAAAAAAAAAGCTGTTTTGTCCGTTACGTATCTAATGATTTTTACTAAAATGAAAGGCATAATGTGTATCATTTACTCTATGACTTGTAAAACCCTAAAGAGTTGTGAAGGAAATTTTGGCTTTTGTGTTTTTGTAAGTATGGTGAAGCAACACAACGAAGATACTTCTGTAGATAGAAGTTTTACTATCTAGTTTACTAAAACATGGCACGCTAACTGCAAAAATGCCTTATATTTCCTTATTATTTTTTAATTTTTTTTTTTTTAATCAACGATCTACAACAGTAAACAGCCAAACGACTTGGCCCTATTTTTACAATTATTATTTTTGTGGAATTCATTACCTTTTGTACGAGCAGTCTGGTGACTCACTGACTGAGAGGTCTGACTGGAGATCAAAAGGTCTCCGGTTCGAAAGCAATTAATATACACTGGTGTGCCAAACTTAAGGACGAAAGTAACTTTCACATGCTGTGTCTCTGCTAAGTAACACAGGTCGATGAAGTTTGAACTATACATAGAAAGAAATGCTACAGTATGGTACAATGGGCAACAGAGAGAAATTTGGCCATGGCCTTTTGAAGGAAGCATCTCAGTATTCGCCTGGAGTGATTGGAGGAAACCATGGTAAACCTAAATCTGGATGCTCGGACGGGGATTCGAACCCGTGTCCTCCCGAATGCGATCCAGAACGTTAACCGTTCACCCACCACGCTCGGTGAAACGAACAGAAAAGACACTTTTATGTAGGGACAATAAGTTACACTAAACTCGAGGCGACTCATGATGGGCCCCTGGACGTTACAAAATGGAGGGACGTGGTCTTTAAAAGTATGTGTGATCACCACGGCCGGCGATGAATGCTCTGCAAACTGCTTCGATGCTGGCAACAAGGCTGGTAAGCCGTTCTGGTGGTAGGGATTTCTATCCCTTCAGCGGTGTGGTTGATAGGGGACCGTGCACAAACCACGTGTCTCGATCCATTGGGGGGGAAGGGGGGGGTTGGCTGAAAGGCTACGCTGGGCTACGTGGGAGGGGGGGGGTTCCGAGCCAATCCACGTAGCTTTCCTTTCATAACATTTTCACAGTTAAAATGAGTAACAGAACTCACAACAGTATGTGAATATCTATTTCCCTCGGTTAATTATCTCCGTATGTAATTTACAATAGTCTGACAAGAGAAAACAGTATAAAATGTCTTCTGGAATCAAAAGGGATAAAAACTACGTGCTAAGTGCGGGGGGGGGGGGGGAGGGGGATAGACGCAAAAGGCACGTAGGTCTACGTGGAGGGGGGGGGGGTGGTTCACATTACACCAAAATGGAGCTACGTGGTTTATGCACGCTCCCTAGCTGCTGTAGTGGTTGGTGCATGTGGACGTGCTGCAGTGTCTCCCCTCTGCATCCCACACGTACTCGATGGGAACTTTCAGGACAGTCCATTGGCCGAATATCCTAACGCTCCAACGCCTCGTCCACCTGCACTGTTTCATGCAGCCGGGGATTACCATCTATTTTTTTTTTTTATCTGCTTAACGTCTCTCTAACAGCGAGTTCTTTAGAGACGGGAAAGAATGGGGGCAAGGAATGGGAAGGAATTCGGCCGGGAGTGATTTGGGAAACAATGGAAAACACAAATCTGGATGCCCGGACGGGTATTCGAACCGCCGTCCTCCCGAATGCGAGGCCAGAACGCTAGCCGTTACACCACCACGCTCGGTTTGCCATCCATAAAAATGGAGTCAGGGCCGAGTGCATTCATGAAAATACGCACGTGGGGAAGGCGTACAGTGTCGCAATAACGTTGACTGGTGAGTGTACCGTGTTCAAGTAATTTGAGATCGGTATGACCATGCAACAATATGCTTTCCACACCATAACACTTTTACCACCAAAACGATCAAGATCGACAATTTTCCTGCGTGTATTGCATGTTCCCACCTCTCACCAGATGTGGGTACGTCCATAATCACTGCTCAGACTGATTCTGCTCTCATCTGAGAAGAGCACGCAACCCCACTTTTCATCGGCCCAGTCCTAATGCTCTTAGCACCATCGTAAACGGTGTCGCCGATGTTTGGGTGCCAAGGGAACACAATTTACTGATCTTCTGGCAAACAGACCAACCCCTTACAGTCGCCGTGTCACTGTTAACCGTGACATTGCAGTCCTGTTAAATGTGGTTACAATGGCACCTGCTGTTTGAAGTAGGTCCGTTCCTGCCTGTTTCACAATGTAGCGGCCATCTGCAGCTGTTTTTGATCAACTAATCTCTTTCTTTAATAAAATAATTGTTTAAAAAACATAAAAACCGCCTTCAAAAAAAGGGCACCAAAAATTTAAAAATAACTTTATACCTTGCTTAGAAGAAAGTAAATTTAAATGGACAATATTTTACATTACTTTTATTGAAATTTTTACATTAATTAGTTATTTTTGGAGTCGGTGCCAACTGTCAGATCGCGCAGATCGAATTACTGATCTTTATTTGATGTTCGAGGCGAACCGAGTGTACGAACAAAAATTCCAAATATTTTACAGCATGTCGTGAGGAAGATAGGTTTACTGCGGGAGACAGCTTAGGGAAACAAATTAACGGTATGTCATCTGTTGCTCGACCTCGTTGGTCATCCAGGCATATCTCTGGGGCTATAGTGTTAGTTGGTAGGCTGCATCATGCAGTAAACACTTTTTAGTTATTAAGTATCGGTGTATCATCTATATGTTTCAGTTTTGTTGAAAAATGTTTCTATAATTAATTGTAGGTAAGTAGTAACATGATTTTTTTATGTATTATTGTTATTTATTATTGTTTTTATCTTTTTCTTTTTCTTGCTCCAAAAATAACTAATTAATGTAAAAATTTCAATAACAGTAATGTAAAATATTGTCCATTTAAATTTACTTTCTTCTAAGTAAGGTATAAAGTTATTTTTAAATTTTTGGTGCCCTGTTTTTGAAGGCGGTTTTTATGTTAATTAAACAATTATTTTATTTTTAAATTTTTAGTGGGATTATAGTTTATTTGTATTTAAATATGCAACAGCAGTACTCATTTTTTGAACTTCCTGGTAGCTCAATGGTTAAAGCGAAAGCTTTTAAAAAAATCTGTCTTTACAGCAACTTTCAGAATGGGGAGAATTGGATGCTGTGTTAAGGAATGTTAGTTTACATTTTCATCCAGGCTGTGTTTCGTTCTAATCATAACATCTGCTAAAGCTGCTGCTGGATAATCGAAACATATAACATCTGGACATTAATACATACTACATACACAAATCTGTCTCTGGAATATATCTGTTCGTTCCAGCATCACACAGAAAATATAGATATTTAATTGGTTTTCACAGCGTAAAAGCTTGGGGTCCAAGTTGAAATCTGAAGTACATGTTGAGACATTAGGACACATACATTTTATAAATATTCTGCAATGACTTAAAAATAGCTTAATTGATTTTGACGGTACTTAAAACTGTGGATTTTGTAAAGAACATTGGAAATTATAAAAGATGGGGGTAAAGGAGAAGAGGGATTGGGCTTTTGTATACCAAATGTAGACTGTCTTTTCTGATTGATTTAAAGTATACATTTGTAAATTTCTATTGATATCACATAAATGTTTTAGGTGTGTATAAAAAAATAATTAGGGGGTGTGGAGGTGAAGAGTAGTTTGATGTTTGTTAAGGTAGTGTGGACAGCATTTTTCTCTTTGTTTTAAAGTATACATGTGCAAAGTTCCATCGAAACCAGATAAAAACTGTAGCTTTGTGTAAAGAACATTTATAAAAATTAAATGGTGTAAGGGAGTGAGCGGTTGGGTTTTGTAAACAGAATTTTTCTCTTTGTTCTTAAGTATACATTTGCAGTGTTCCATCGAAATCTAAGGAAAACGGTAGGTATCTATAAAGAAAATTGGAAATTAGGAGGGGTGGGGGTAGAAGGAAAGAGGGGTTGGGCTTCTGCAACCTAATCTAAACATAATTATTGTTATGTATTTTTTAAAGTATACGTGTGCAAATTTTCTTCAGATTCAGATAGAAACTGTGCTTTGTGTAGATTAAAGAGGTGGAAAGGGGGAGAGAGGTTTGGCTTCTCTAAACCAAATGCAGACAGCAATTTTCTGTTTGTTTTGAAGTATACATGTGCATACTTCCTTCCAAAATCAGATAGAAACGGTAACTTTATATAACGAACATTGACAGTAATTAAAGGGGTAGAAAGGGGAATAGGGTTTGTGTTTTTCTCAAAGTAATGTGAGTAGTATGTTTCTTTTTCTATTTGCTTTAAAGTACACACAAGCGAAGTTCCACCGAAATCGGATTATAATGTGGGTTTGTACAAACATTAAGAAATGTAAAAGGGGACCTAGGGTAGTTTTTTTTTTTAAATTTTTTGGTCAGAAATCTTCTCCATAAAAAAATACATATATGTGCCAACTTTCATACAGATCGGTCAAATGGTGTCAACTGTAGCTATTCAAAAAGAAAATTGACAAAAGTCAAGGGGCGGAAACGGGGAACCGGGTTAAGTTTTTGCAAAACCAAAAGCTCACATTATTTTTCTCTTTGTTATACAATAAAAGTTTGCTAAGTTCTATCTAAACTGGATAAAAACTGTGGGTTTGTATAAAAATTAAACGGTTTAATGGGGAGTGGGGGGTAGTTTTTCGATTTTTTTTGGTCAGAAACCTTCCTCGTGAAGAAATACATATAAGCGCCAACTTTCATGGTATTAGGTCAAACGGTGTAGCTTTTTATATATATAAAAAAAACATTTACAAAAATTAAGGGGTTGGTGGGAGGGAGAGGGGTTGTGCATTGGCAGACCAAATGTTAACAAGATTTTTCTGTTTGTTTGAAAATACTTTGGCAAAGTTCAATCAAAATCCGATATGAAATATAGGTTTCTATAAAATTAAGGGGTGTAAAGGGGGAGATGGGGTGGCTTTTTTTTATTGTTTGGTCAGAAACCTAGTTCATGAAAAATTACATGTATATGACAACTTTAATGGAGATCAGTTAAATGATGTCGACTAGTTTTGTATAAAGAACATTGGCAAAAATTAAGGGGTGGATAGGGTGAGAGGGATTCAGTTTTTTCAAACCAAATGTTTACAGCATTTTTCTCTTTATTTTTGACTATACATGTCCAAAGTTCCATTGAAATCGGATAAAAAATGTGGGTTTGTATAAAAATTAAGGGTTGTAAAGGAAGAGAGGGGTGTTTTTTTATTTTATTTGGTCAGAAGCCTTTTCCATGAAAAATTACATGAATATGCCAACTTTAATGGAGATCAGTTAAATAGTGTCGACTTTGGCTTTGTATAAAGAACATTGGCAAAAATTAAAGGGTGGATAGGGGGAGAGGGGTTCGATTTTTTCAAACCAAAAGTTGACATTTTTTTCTGTTTATTTTTTACTATACTATTCCAAAGTTCCATAAAAATCGGATAAAAAGTGTGGGTTTGTATAAAAGTTAAGGGGTGTAAAGGGGTAGAAGGGGTGGTTTCTCAATGAAATTCATATGGGACCACTTTGGAGGTATACTCTATCCACTATAAAAATTTCATTTAAATCGGTTCAAAATTGGCGAAGATATCGCTGAACATACATCAAAAAAAAAAAAAAAAAAAAAATCAGACGAATTGAGAACCTCCTCCTTTTTTGAAGTCGGTTAAAAAGTGCCTGTGGTTGGGAAAGCTTCCCATAGACGTGAAACAATGCACTGAGCAATAACAAACTCCTGGGCTACACTCATCACACTTCATCCTTCTTCCAGTTCTGAGATTATTCTTCCCCCATTTGAAGTCATCAAAATGTTGTCCCTTGTCATGTAATGAAGAACACCACTACAGTGCACCGTAACGCTGATTGACACACACTATCTTATCCCGCCCCTTAAAATGCTTCGCATCGCAGGGCTACACACATTTGGCGCTATATTAGAGCTGACCGCACGCCATGCGACATCCAACTTCTTGTGCATGTGCGGGAGACATCTGGCAATATGCTATCGCACCCTCATTCATTTCCAGCGAGCAGGTAATATCTTGTCCTTAAGTTTAGCACACCAGTGTATGCGTGGAAACGTACCACATGTAGGGTTGCCATCGGACAAATGCATGGAAATTCAACAATATTGGGCTTTACTTATAATTTGAGGGTGAAATCAGAAGCATAGCATTATGTCATTGAGGAATAATACCACAATACTTTGGCGGCATTTGAAGAGTAATTACTTTTGAGAAGGTGTTTTTGGTTAATTATTGGTACTTATTGGACAGACGACGTCGTTTTCGTTTGAATTTGTTGGAGAATATGCGAAAATAATTAATTTACGAGTGCAACGAAATACTGCTTACGCCAACCTAATTAGGTCGCAATGACAGGAGGGATAAGATTCGAGAAATAAGATGCCGTACTGATACATTTATGTATTCTTTCTTTCCTCGTTCTGTTCTGGATTGGAATGCACTGAAGTAGGATTGGTGCTTAGCACCCACTGCCACCCACAGTAATTGTGAATTGCAGAGTATAGATGTAGATGTAGATGTAGAAGTTTCTCGGCGTAACCTGTGATTGCTATAAATTGATCAACATGATGCTTTGGGTTCTATTTATATGCAACTGAATATAACTATACATAAAGTAATGACGCACAATGAAATGCTGCTCAACAGTATTATATTAGAATCAAAAACCACAAATTTATAATAAAACATGAACATATTTATTTATCGTTCAGTAAAATAAAAATGAATGAACTTTATTGATGACTGTAAGTGCAAATATACAGTATAATAAGGTAGAGAAACAGAAACGTTATTGAAGTTATTAATTACAAACATCTTAGTAATTCACAATGGTTGATCTCAGCGGAGAGCATGAACTTTCTCAAATGTGTTCTGTCAAGCACAAAAAGGCGAGATTGGGTTTTTAAAACTGAGTTCTGGCAAACTGTGAGTCGAATTTAATTCTTTATCGTTAACTAGTGAGAGCAACGTGAGGCGCAGTAATACTCTCGCTACCATCGTGTGACCCCAGCGCAGCAACGATGTGTACTGGTACACTAATGTGGCGCATGTTGTATTGCTCAGGCACCGAACCACATCCCAGCCATGAGCTGACGTGAAGAGTTGTCGGACACCGGCAGCTACAGGCTACGAACAGAGGTCGTAGCGGCCACGAGCAGTAATGAGGTCCGTACCGAGCCGAAAGTCCACAGATCAAGTCAAAAGACAAATTATCAAAACGAAAGTTAAGACGAAAAGTGGTTCCCTCGCCGTTGTCTTCCCCCAGAAACACTCGGCGCAGTAAGGTAACAATATGGTGGCAGGATGGGCAAAATGAAAGGGGCCCCCTGCTGGAAGGGGCCCCCGGCCGTAGATGGAGGGACCGCAGCCCGAGGTCCGAGAAGGGCCTGCCACCCCTTCAACAACTCCCGCACATTGTCGCCGCACGGGCCGTAGTAGGGCTAATAAAAAGGTCGTCCGTAAATTGGGTCCCCTGGTATGCCCCGCACAGCCCTTTCTACATCCGGCACTCAGAATTTGCCACGGGCTTCAACGTTATAGTTACGCCATTGACCCGGCGCTTCGTCTCCCGACGTAGCCATCCAATCAGTGGAACCTGCAAATTAACTCGTCATGCGGCTGGCCGTAATTAGTCAACAGTAGTGGTCCCAGCCACAAGCTTTGTAGTGAAACGGGTGTACCACATGCCCAGAAACTACGTATTTCTCACATAGATATAAAACGAGGGTGGCGAGTTTATATGGTAAGAAATCATACAGAAACCTTCACCGGGGATTTGGAGCGCCGACAGATAATAAAAAGTAAGTAATGGTTGAGCTAAGTAGGTCAGATGACCGCATTGATAGGCTTCATCACTGGGATGCAATTTGTCTCTGCACTTTAGGAAAATAGTGGGCTCTTGTGTTTAAAATATTTGGTACGTACATTGAAGTCATGTGTTGTCTTCTTCGTTATGTCGGGTTACCCAACTGCGGCCTTGACCGTTGGGTGACAGCCACAAACGAAGAAGACGAACAAAGCGTAACAGGTTGGCTTTGCTATGCGGTTATATGGAAGGACATGGAAAACCATCACTGTATTATGGATAGGGGGCTAGGTTACTTCACATTGTCTATGGCTGGCGTTAACTGTGGTCAGATAATAGCCCACAGGCAACAGACACGCTCACCGTTCTCACAGTGAAAGTCGTACTCACGCAGTTGTAATCAACCATTTTTGAGTACAGTAAAAGCTCCTCATTCGCGGGGGATACGTTCCGTGAAATTGCCGCGAATATGGCAACCGCGAGTATGGAATGGTAATTTGTATGGGTTTTTAGGGGATACGTTCCAAGGTTCCAAAAAAAAAAATTCAAATTAAAATCAATTTATTAAGTGATTTAAAGCAACATATTTTAATTATTATTGTCAGGCTTATACGATGTTTTAAAGAATTTAATAATTTTTTCTTGTTTTTCCACGTTTAAGGGATTTTCAGTTAGGATTAATATTCAGCTGTGGCATTAACAATTTGTCTTTTAAAAAGAAGACTTCTTTCCATAAACGGATCAATTTTCATGAAGAAATCACAAAGCTCATTTGCCATCCGTAAATTAAATGTCACCATTTCAGTGCTCGCCTCCTATTTAATGGGTTGGGGATTTAACATTTACTTCAAGTTGATTTCATTCAAATCTTCGTCTTGCGATTCTAGCAACTTTTGAATGTCACTTTATTCTATATGTTCAAAACCATCTCGTCCTATTCCATTCGCAAATTGAGCAATGTCTGAAGTTAAAGTTTGAATTTGCACGGATTTTCCCTCATTTCCGACAGTAAGATCAGACCACAGTTTATTTAAGCATGATTTCAAAGTGTCTAGCTACAGTTTTTGCAATGATTATTTTACTGTAACAATTCATTTTGCTATGTCAAAAATTTTCCAGCATTGCATAACATTCATATCATGATTGCATTCCATGATGCCCAGCATGATTTTAAAGGTTTGTCTAATGTAATAGAGCTTAAAAGCCTGGATAATTTCTTGATCCTTAGGTTGAAGTAAAGCTGTCGTGTTGGGAGGCAACAATATCAACTTCGTATTTGGATGCATAGTTTCAAGCTAAAGTCCAAACTAAAAGGCCTAAATTTAAAAAAAAAAAATTAATTTCAACTTCACGAACAAAACAATTCCGGAACCAGTCACAGAAAATAAAACTTGAAACCCACGCTTTCCTATTTGCACGCCAAAACACCGGCAGGTTGTCATGTTTTGATTTTTCAAATCACGGGGATTAAAAGATCTGTAAAGCATTAGTGGCTTAATAACACAATCACCTGATGCGTTAGAACACAGCAGCAGTGTAACTCTATCTTTTGCTGCCTTGAAACCAGAGGAGCAGTTTTCACTTTTGGATATGAAAGTTATGTTTGGCATTCTTTTCCAAAAAAGGGCAGTTTCGTCTGCATTAAACACTTGTTCAGGTTTGTATCCACCATCAGCAATTATGTTTAAGAATTCTTCTCGATATCTTTCCGCTGCTGCGGTGTTTGCAAATGCAGCTTTTCCAACAATTTTTATGCTATGCAATGATTGTCGCACCTTGAATTTATTGAACCAACCTTCCGAAACGTGAAATCCTCCACTTGTACGCTCGTCACCAGGTTCTTTAAAATGCGCGTATAGACTCTATGCCTTCTCATGGATCATAGCACCATTTAAGGGTTATGGTCTTCAATCGATAATGATAACGCAGCTTCCATTTTTTCAGTTGCTGGATCACGAACCATTTTTGCCAAGGTTGAAGCTACAGAATTCCGTATTTTGTCTTCATATCTCTTAATGAATCGTACATTTGATTCTTAACATTGAAATAACGTGATATGGATGCAAACGACGGCTAAATGGCGCAAACGGTGAAGCATTTCAATTTTTTCTCTAAGAGGCAACATTTTTCGGTATAGGAACTAATTTTTCTTTGCTTTTGCTAGAAATTATAAATTCGGAGCAAATCAGGAAAGACACGTGTCAAGCACACAGAATTATTGCAACGACAGACTAGTTGAAGTAATAATAGATTCAGAGCCGATCGTGGCAGAGAGGCTTTTATCAAAGGCCATAGCGGAACGTATATCACAGTGGCAGCGACGGTTATAGACAATTAACTTTAGTTTTAGTGGCAATAAGATTTGCTTTTTAGTCGTTTCTGTTAGATAGAGTGACTCTCGTCACATGCTAACAATACTCAAACGATACCGACACGTTAGTAAAGGATACCGAATCCGCTGAATGTAGCGAATGGATCTGTGAATGACAAAAATTTCAAGCTGCAAATACAGAAAGCTGATATAATTATTTTATCCGCGAATACTGAAATCACGAACAACTAAACCGCGATTAAAGAGTTTTTTACTGTATTCCAGTAAGAAACAGTAGTTTCATCAGAAGATAGCACCAGAGCACTTTATGTTGTCTGTAGTAATCCTAATGTATATAACTTGTATATATTGTTCAGCACCTTAATCATGATGTGTCGGGACACTAAACAGTGTACGTATGACTTGTTTGCGAAGTCATTTCATTCTTATGATCCTATCATGAAAACCTCAACCAGATTCTAGATCGCCTTATATGCTCGATCCTTACCCACTTGCACGGTCCTCTCATTGAACCTTGGCCATGTCTGCGCTCGGTCAGCCAGGTTCACCACAGCATCTCTTATTTGTTAACAATTTTCTTCCATATTCACTCAGTATTTACAGACACACAATTCGTTGTTCTCCCACTCTTCCAGTAAGGCGTCAATGTAAATTTATAATATTTCTTAAAAACACCAGGATCACTGGCGAGTGGTGATAAGTTGTATTTACTGCCTGCTTTTTATGTATTTTTTCATTCAAAACTACTTGTGGGCCCTTTCCAACTGTAGAGTGGTAAAAGGCATCCTCTTTCTTTTTCCTTGGGAGTCATAATTTGTTGACTGACAGGCCCGCAATCTAGACTGGACAAAGGGGCGTATAGTATGGCTTCATGACTGGTATCTGACGCAACCTAGATTAGGTAATTTTATATTATTTTTATTAAGTGTTCGCTTGTCGCCTTAATTGTTCTTTATCACTCGCGTAGCATTACAAACCATATATATATATATATATATATACCAAATTACCTGTTACTAGGCAACGGGAAGTAGTGTGGGATTATGATGATTGAGCATCGTAGTCGGTTGAGAACTTTGATTCCACTGCAGTACACCCAGATATAGCAAACTTAAAGCAGATTTCGGACAAATCAAAATATTTTTTTATTTGAGTTCTCCCGTTCACTGGTAAACGCATATCCGGAGGGAAAAGAAACGGACCAATAGTGACAATGACGATTATTTACGAAGGGATATCAGTCTTCTCACCGAATTAATGCGTCTTGGTAAAGTGATATTTCAAATAGTTATCAGTCTTCATCTCCAGGCGAATAATGGTACTGTTTTACTTCCTCGACAAATTAAGAACAATATCTGGAGCAATTAAACTTTTAACGATCGGCTACATCTGTCTATCCTTGTTATTTGTATGGATTGCCTATTCGTAATTTTGTTATCCTCACTTATTAGCTTTTGAATTTTAAAATGTTTATACCTACAGACGTTAGAGAAGTCTGCAGCACTGAATAAATGTTTATTAATTGTCATTTCTAATTCAATTAAGTCAACCTTCCGTTTCGGTCAGTGCATATATTTTTATAGACGCTGCGAGACAAAAAATAAAATAAAAAATAAAGTCTAGTGTGTACCGATATTTACAGCAATATGATATACTTTAAGCAAATATTCGTTTTCAATATCGCTATCAACGGTTTAATTTTTGTTTAAATTTGCCATAAACTACAAATCTGTAACTGCAGGTCAGCAATGGCACTTCTGCTTTCCTCATGGTTGTCGGAAGTGGTGCTAGTACTGGCTGGAGGACTAGTGGTGCTTTACCTCTGGCTATCGCATCGATTTACTTACTGGACCAAGAAAGGAGTTCCTCAGTTGCAGCCTACTTTCCCGTTTGGTAACGTCGGAGAAACCCTGTTTGGACGAAAGAACTTAGGCGTAGTCATGAAGGACTGCTACGAGCAGCTAAAAGGTATTTCTTGATCCCTTGGTTTACCCTTTTTATTGTTTCTTTAAACTTTAGACAGTTATACAAGTTCAGTAACACGTTAGACTCTCAGCTCAGATTTTCTTCACACTACTTACTTCAAAGCTACTAAAATAGATTATATTGTTTATTTTTATTAACATTAACCAAAATGTATTATAGGTAGATTGGTACGTTTGGTGGAACTTTATACCAGTTACATAAAGTGGTGGAATAAACTTTTTTTGAATTTTATATATTTGTTATAAAAACTACAAATAATATGATCATACAATTCTTTTGTTCCACAGCTCCGCATGGCTGCAGTGGTCGTTTCCATCCACAGGTTTCCTCCTGTGATTTCTTGTGCCTGTGGGCATGTCAGTTCTTTTTTTAAGTATTCCATTCTCTGACCTGAATAACTGCGAACCCTATACTATTACTCCGCGATTCTCTAAAAGTGTGTGTGTGGAGGGTGCATTGCACCTATCCGGGAAGGTAATGGTTTGGAAGAGATATACGGGATATGGCAGGAGGCGCCCATGGGCTATTATGAGGAACCATCCCAGCATTCGCATGGAGCGATCTGGGGAAACCATGGAAAACCCAGATCAGGATGGCCGGAGTACTTTATCGAAAGCTACTCCTGTTGGATTTTATGTTTAGTCACCCGGTAAATCCTTTCTATTCCACTCCATAATCGCTCGTGGAAAAAATGAGTACAGAAATGAGTCGGTTCTGGCCCTGATTTCTCTTATCTTATTTTCGAGGTCATTCCGGGATATGAATGTTGCTGGTAGCAATATATGTTTACTGTCATTCCGATATACGTCAGTCGAGAATTTTTCAATTAGCTTCTGTCGAGAGCAACGCATTCGGTGCTCCAGGTCTTCCCAACCTAACTCCTTCAACATCGCATTTACGCTTTCCCTCCAACTATATATCCCTGTCACGAATCGGGCGGCTCTTCTTTAGACCATCTCTAATGCCTCCATTAATCCCTTTTGATGGGGACCCCATATAGAGCAACAATATTCTATGTGAGTTGTATGCAATCGATTTAACGTCCGGAAAGCATTGTTTTAAATTACGACCTAGAAATCGAAGCATACGATTTTCTTTCCCAATTACATTCTCGATATGCTCATTCCAAGACAAATTATTACGAATTGTTACCCCTAGGTATTTAGCGGAATCTACCGTTCTAAGGACAGTGCGATTAATAGTATAATCAAAGCTAAATGGTGTCACCTTTTTTACTTACATGCATTACTTTTTAGCGTTTAACTCCAACTGCCAATCTTTACATCACGTAATTATTTTCATAATATCGTCTGATAACAAAGCGCAGTCATCCTGGGTTGTGATTTCACGATAAATAATAGCATCATCGGCAAATAATATTTTCATCCCCCTTATTATGTCGCACAAATCATTAATGTATATGAGAAACAACAAAGGCCCTATCACGCTTCCCTGAGGAACCCCGGACCTCACTTCAGTAAGTGATGAACGCTCACCGTCGAGAACTACACACTGTGTTCTGCCCTCCAGAAAGTCTGGAACCCAGTCGCATATTTGTCTAGATATGCCGTAGCCACGAAGTTTCCTAAGTAACCTAGTGTGAAGCACAGTGACGAAAGCTTTTTTAAAGTCTAATAGAACTAAATCAACCTGGGATTGCTCATCTATAATACGGCTCAAGTCGTGAATTAAATGAGCAAGTTGTGTTTCGCAGCATCGGCCTTTTCTGAATCCATGTTGATTTGAGTTTAAAAGCTCACCTTCATCCAAAAACCGCATGACATTTGAATAGATGATGTGTTCTAAAATCCTGCAAAATATTGAGGATAACGAGATTGGCCTATAATTTTGAGGATCATTAACATTCCCATTTTTTAAACACTGGACTTACGATGGCGGTCTTCCATTCGGCTGGTATTTTTCCTTGATCCAAGGAGGCGGTATATAATTTCATCAAATACGTGTGTCTTAAGTTATTTACACTATCTGTATTCATACCTGGAAGGTGGATTTATTATAATGTTTCAGTTTACCTAACATTAGTTTATTACCCAAACCATACTTTCTACCAGTTGCTTAATTTCAACGTTGAGTACCATCCTCTAGCTCAACTCATTTTTATAAGATCTTATAATGCATCTTAGAATGTCGGTCTTACAATATGCAAGACTACTCATTATCTAAAGTTGATTATCGTGTTCCTGTTCGATGAATAATTTTATGGCAGGCTCATTATCCTTTATAATTATGTTTCTGTAGAATGTGATATTACCTTGTTTCTAAAAATCACCTGTTATCACTGCTAAAACTCTATGTAAAAAATAGTAACGAACTTTGATATAATCTTCCAGTCCTGTAATGCTATTAGTTATGCTCTAAAGAATTCAAATTACATCACAATATTCAATATTTTACTTGCTGGACTGAGGAAAATATCATTGGGTAATTTTGGTTTATAGGTTGTGAAGCAGAAAACCATGCAATTTTAAGGGCAAGTGTTGGCCATAATTGTTAAAGGGAGTAGGAATTTCATAAAGTTGCCACACTTTTGACAAATTCTATACTAACGTTCATTGTCAGTCTACAGAGTAAATATAAACTGATGCGGAATTGATCTATGAGGAATTAAAAATTAAGAAAGGTAGCAGTCGTAGCTACTACTACAAGTTTATTGTGAATATGTCTTTCTTTAGCCGAACATCCCATGAAACAGCAAATATTGTTTATAACTTAATATTTTAATGGGTTTTCCTGTGGTTCTTTTTTCGTCTAATACAGCGGAAATAAAAACTTTGTTTTGTCATGCGGGTTTATTTTATTGCACCGAAGATGTTATACTAAATTCAAACGCGTTTGCAAAAACAAAGTTTTTATTTTAGATGCTTTAGACGAAAAAAATAACACAAAAAAGTTATTAGTAAATCAGCAAAGAAAATGAGTCGAAAACTCAACCTAGTAGACTTAACATTTTGTTTAGGTACACATCGGAAATTTGGTATAAGTATTTAACTGCTAAACATTTTAATTTGGCACACGAGAGAAAATATTAATCATTATTTAACTGCTAAATTCGTATTTCAGGGTAGTTTTACAGAAGTAAAAACGTCTAGGCTGATCTACCGTGGTATTAGCATGTTCTTCTGGGCAGTACGCGACAGTCGGAGAAAGTTCTTCTGCTACCGAAACTTTTTCCCGCAGAGATCGTGGTCCAAGGCTTTCTTGCTAACTCGGTATACCCGACACCGCTCCCCATTTACAGGGGGGGGGGTATTCAATTCTATCTGCGTTCCTCTGATTCTGCTCCACAAATTCGACGCTCATCGACACTAGGACCAACTTGGTGACCCCGCATGGATTTTTCTAGCTCGGCTTACTTGCTCATTAACACATCTCCGCATTTCTGAGGCAGTTTGGTACAGTTCTATTTGTGATCTGCTTCTCCTGTCTCTACTTTTTTAATTTGTAGTTTTACATTTTCACTTTCCAAGTATCACATTTTTTCAAAACTTACTTTTATTGATATGGAAATAGTCTTAAATTGTACGTAGTAGTATATTTCATGCGAAGCAATGTTATTTTGGCTTAAACCACACAAACAGTGAGCCGGGTCTGATCTGTGAGGCATGCTCTTGTTCGCCGCTTCGTTGCCTGTTCTATCGCGGCTCTGTAAAGCTACGTTCCCCCGATACGCACATTTGAAGGCCGTGCCTTAATCTTTACGCCTGGCTATGGACCGAGGTGCGCTAGCTGCAAAGATCATCATCATCAGTTTTCTGCCGTCGGGCAGGTTTTCACTTGGCTACTCTCCATGTTCTTCTATCATCTGCCTTTCTCTTTAGAACCATATAGTTGCCATCTTCCTTGATGTTGTCTATAATTTGGCACCTCCTTCGTCCTCTTATTCTCCTCCCACAGACTAGACCTTCCAAGGCGTCTTTTATCAGGCACTCCCCTCTCAACAAGTGCTCCATCCAGTTTTTCTTTCTCTCCTTTATTACTTGGAGAATTTTTCTGCTTTCACTGACCCTGACCAGCACTTCAACATTACTTTTTTTATCCACCCAGCTTATCTTCTCCATCCTCCTCCACATCCACATCTTAAACGCTTCTAACCGCTTTTCATCCTCTCGTCTCAGTGTCCATGTCTCCGACCCATAAAGGGCCACACTCCTTACAAAACATTTACCGAGTCTTTTCCTAAGTGTTTTGTCTATTTTTCCAGTTAGTATCCTCCTTTACCTTTTAAATGCTTCCTTTGCTACGGCAATGCGAGATTTTATCCCCTGATGGCACCTGAAATCTTCGGTGATCATACTCCCAAGATATTTGAACGAACTTACTTGCCTGATATCAGCTCTTCCAAACTTAATATTTATTTTTTTCCTTCCATTTCCAATCATCATGCTCTTAGTTTTTGCTGCATTTATTTTCATTCCAAACTCTTGGCAAGCTTCATCTAGATCTTTCAGCATTCTGTTTAGAATTTGTTCGCTTTCTGCCAACAATACCATATCAGTAGGTATCTCTCGAGCATTTCACTCCCCCCCCCCTAATTAGAGGCGCCCGCCACGCCCCCTGAAGTAGTCGAGCGCTTCACCCCCGAATTAGAGGCGATTAGGCGCCGCCGCGTGCCCGGCAGTTACCGTCCACCACCCTGTTATTTACCTACCCCACTTTCTGCCGACAATTTCCGTCTGCGGACTGGAGGTCGTCCACCGTCCCTGTTATTAATCACCCAAAATCCTGCAGCCAAGTGTCCGCCACAACAGTTCATTGCATTGTCATTATCTACCTGGTCGTCCTCCCCACATCCTGTAGCCAAAACTCCGGTACTCAAGAAAAGTTCCGTCATTATCTCGTTTGCGGAGTGGAGGTCGCTGGGTGCAGGCCTCTACCTGCCGGAGCTCCTTGTAGGTAACCCACCCCGCGCCCTGCAGCCACGATGTCGCCGCTCTAAGCAATTTCCGTCATTATCTCGTTTGCGGACTGGAGGTCGCCAAGTGCAGGCCACTTTATAAACCACCCACCTGCCGCTTTCTCATCAGTTTGCAGCTATGCCTCGTCTAATGTTGTTGTTCTCGCCTGTGTATCAGCTCAACGCTGGTGACTCAAAACGTTTGACGATAGGTTTATCGTCTAAGCATGAGTTTGAACCTGTTGTGGTTCTCGAAAAAGTGGGGCACAGTAAAATTGTGCTGATATATGAAGAATGGAACGTACTTATCCAGGTATTGGATGTAGTGTCCGATTTGTTCAACACTGGCACCGACAACATCCCACTCGGTAAACACACAGTCTCCTGCAGTACGATTGCCGGCGTGAAAACTGTTTGTTTTTACACTAATGATGATCCTTCTAGCGGCGTCTTCTTCGGCGTATCGACTTGGAGGAACCTCATCGACGCGCAGCCGGCACTGACTGGCGCTTTGAACATCAAGCAGAAGTGGGGCTACTTGGTTGCAAGATATTACAGTGAGTTTGTGGACATCTTGGCTAATAAAGTGATGCGTGACTATCACATGGCTACAGTGTAAAAATTAATTGATATGCATATTAATAATGTTCGTGTAGCTCAAGTGACATACAGTTCATCATTGGATTATGTATTACTAAAACTTGAACTCATTGCATATAAAAATTTGCTAGTATCTGATGATGTTAAAAATATTGTAATTAAAAATTATGAGCCTGGTTATGATGTTTGTGGACCTATGAATATGTGACTAAGAATGCTTGTATGTGAAATTTCTGAATAAAATAACATATTTTATTTGATTTTATTTCACCCACAATTAAAAATACATTTTCAGCTGCACACATAGCATTAAAAAATAAATGAGCTTTACAAAGATTGGTCAAATTATTTTTCTTGAGTTATTGTAGTGGCGGGCATCCAAAATCTTCTATATTGTATCAAACTTTCTAGCGGATAATTTTCTGGAACCATCGAGCCTTCTCCCGTCCTTTAACATAAATAATGGAGTCATCTTCATTGGTGATTGCATGTAGAATAGTACATAGTTTACTAAAGGTTACACCATTCCAAGCTATTCCATGGTAATTATTTGTCAACCATCTGACTGTTGGCTCATCACCTCCACATGATGGTGAGGCTACAGAAATGCAATATGTAGCGATAATATTGTCAGATCGTATTACACACACAGCAACTTCTTTGAAAATGAAGACACCGTCCTTCGTCTTGAAGCCCTGTGCGTCCAGGAAGATGGTCGGCATGGTAATGAGCTGGAACGTCGGGATGCTATCCTATTTTATGTCAGCTTCCGCACCACACCAGTTAGAGGTACGTATTCTACAACACGATCGTGCAAGATCAGGCAGTATGCAGACGTGTAGGCAGGGAAGTTTTCACTACTATCAAATTCCATACTTATATCTACAGGTCCTGTCTTAACTGTTTCATTTTGTTGTAAACAGTCAATTACAACTAGAGGATCAGTTGCATCAAATTCTTCACATTTTAGTAGTGGTGAGGGATGATCATCATGCTTGAATCTGGCATACTTGTCATACAGTAAAGTTGTTCTGTTTTTCTTAAAGTCTAAATTCATGTTCTCGTAAGGAAACGCTACCTTGTTTAGGAAAACGGAGGTTGCAGTGGTCAAACTCAGCTGCACTTTTTCTGTGTTACGTTTCCTATTTATTTGAAAACACAGAACTACTGTCCTAGGTTTCTCCAGTTGGGTTGTTGTCTTCAAAGTCCAAACTTGTGTCTTGCTTACGGGAAGTACAGGATATTCAAGAAGGTCCTAACTTCTGAAATGAATACGTAGTGGTTTCCCATTTTCAACAATCTTAAGCACAGCTAATTTCTCTCTGTCGCCTACTTGCACGTGCGGCATCACCCACGCGACTTTACTAAGGCTGAATTTGCTGTTTTGAGGATTTGCATTGGCTTGTATGTATGAATTTGTGTCATCCCTACCACAAATCAGTACTAGTTTTTGTTTTACATTTGCAAGTATCCTTTTATAGTCTTTACAAAAACCTAAAAGCATACTCAATGGTATACATACATCAAAGTGACCATCCCCAAGATCGCATGGACTCCAACCTGCATTGTTCAGCATTCCAATTTGTTGCACCAGAAATTAGCGTCTTTATTGTGCTTGTGATGCCAACGTTTCTATTTTGGTCAATTTCATGTCCATTAAATTCTAGACGAATTTCCTCAAACAGAAATGCAATAGCATTGGTTGTGAGAAGTGAATTTTTTGCTCCAGTTCCATCATCTTTGACGAATCTACCTTCAATATGCAGGTAACTTTCGCTCGGCACTGTATATATGTCTTGGTTCTGAAAAGGTATTCGAATCTCGTCATTGTTATTAAATATGGATGGAGTATGTGGTTGATGAGTCAGGAACTGTTTACGAGTCACTGAATCGTCAAATTGCACACTAGAAGTTATATCAAGTAGTTCATCCATTCTTTATGGTATAGCCTAACGACTGTAGGATGAGCACGTTAGCAGGTGTTAACCGTTTCACTGTCGGTTCACGACTGACAACTACACGAGTTTGTAGCTTCTTGTTATAACGAGCGCCCATTCTTTATATCTAGTCTCAGAGTAATATTTTCTCCTATGAAATCAACCAATTCTCCGTCCTGGTCGACAACTCTAATGTGAATATTGTTGAGTGTTTTCACAGTGATGGGTAGATATATGACATTAGCAGGTACTCTACAATCTTATAACCTGGCGGTACTGTTGGAAAAAATTCGTGTAGTGTATGGCCCAACTTTTCGTTGACGTAATTTCCTGTACACACACTGCATTCTATACCCATGGCGTTAACTTTGAATATCTGCACAGTGTAGTCTGATGAATGAAATCCAGGTTTTAACACACGTTTCGAAAAACCTATCAATGATCCAATTGAGTTTGGTTTACTGAAGTCAATTTCTACAGGCGTTTGTATCTCACACTTGAGCGAATTGTTGTTTGCTCTAATAACCAATTTCTCGTTATTCGTCTGTTTAACTAAATAATTTGCCAAGTCGTCAATATCGTATGATCCTGTGGGTATATCAGTCACCCTGTTCTTAAAGTAATGAAATTTGCTATTTGACTCGTCAATGTTCGGGATCGAGTTGTATGTTTGAAAATCTACTAGCCCGATTGTATATTCGTCTTGACTCAAATCTATCGGTGGGAAGTAATCACGACTCAAGACTGAGCTATTACCAGACAGGCAGAGTGTCACAGACATGTGTTACTCTGACCGTGGTTCATGCAAGACTGATGTCAAATATTTTCATACAAGAACTTTAAATACAAGTGATCACATACGTGTGTGCCGTATTCCTGGTGACGTTGTACAGTATTCTGTTGCCTGCAAAGTATCGCTGCAATTCCAATGGTGCGGGTAAGTCACCAAAACTGTCGAAATATTTAACTACACCTTCTTTGTACTTTATGTATGCAACCCAATGTGTTCCGGCATTTTCACCACTGTTCAAGTTCATTATTCCATATTCATGACGACGAATTTTTTCAGGTAATTCATCACGCATGAATACACCTCGAAAATGGGGTATATGCAGACGCTTTACATATCTATATATATCCCCGTCCGTCAGTGGCTGGACTGAGCATTTTTTTTTTCTTCAATCCTGATCCGCCTTTTCTGTATGTTTTCAAATAAAGTCCTTTGCCTTTCAATGCAATAGCTTCCATAGTTTCATTGTTTCGTTTCTCTTCAGCCAACTGCTTTTTAGCTTCTTTGGCTGCTTTGACAGCTCTGACAAAGCCTGAGACTCCTCCTGCATGAGCTCCAGCAGCTGACAATAATGCAAAAATTGGTATTAATGGAAGGATACCACCCTTCTTCTCCTTCGTTTTCTTTTTAATACCCGCACCCAGCTTCATCTTTGCACGCATGGTTCTGTTTACTAGAAAAGCAGCAGCTCGTTTACCAAACTTTGCGTCTTTAGCTTTCATTCTATTTGAAGCCTTTTCCACAAGAATACGATCAGCATTACGTCTGTCCGCACCCTGCGCATATGCAATATCAAGTTCCCTGCATGCAGCATCTAGTGGATTGATCCCCGTCTGACCAAGTTTCAACCGTTTTTCCAGTTTTCTACCAGGCCCGCAAAACTGGTATGTAGGTATGTGTTCCTCAAGTGGCATTTTATCGATGAGCTTGTTTAAGAACCAGCGACCCTTCTTCTTCTTCTTCGTAGGAGGCATTGTTGTCGACTGACTATTTTCACATTTTACCTCACCTATATATAGTCGGAGCAGCTTGAAAACCCCGTCAATATGCGTTTCGTCAAACAGCAAGCAACATTACCGGTGGGTAATACAGATGTTGCGGACATCAAGTGGAAGAAGAAGAAGAACGGACCTCTGTTACCCGAGACAGTGAGTGCGATAGTTTGTGGACCGTCAAACTGTGGGAAGACTGTTCTTGTGCTCTCCCTGCTGGAACACCCTAATGGTCTCAGATTTGAAAATGTATATATGCTTTCAAAGTCTTTGTACCAACCAAATTACCGGTTGCTGGGTGAAATACTAAAACCCATTAAAGAAATTCAGTAGTTGGCATTTAGCGATAATCAAAGTTTTCCTCCGCCTAGTAAAGCTCTACCAAATTCAGTGTTTGTGTTTGACGATGTTTCGTGCGAGAAACAGAATAATATACGAGATTACTTTTGTATGGGAAGGCACAGGTCAGTAGATTCTTTCTACTTGTGTCAGACATATAGCCGTATACCTAAACAGCTGGTAAGAGACAATGCTAATTTCATTGTACTCTTTAAAGAGGACGACATGTATCTCAAACACATTTATAATGACCATGTGAACACAGATATGCCGTTCAACGAGTGTAAGAACTTATGTGGTTCTTGCTGGAATGCGAGCAAGCATGGATTTCCAGTTATCGACAAAGACTGTGACATATATCATGGACGGTACCGCAATGGGTTTGATTCGTTTTTGAATAAATAGACAAGCACTCTAAGTACTGTCATCATTCCAACCATGGACAAGTTTGGGAGAACTTCGACGACACAGAGCAGGAGAGTTTTGGTGCACCCACCTCAAAACATACTTCTTACGAAAGAAGGTAGCTTAGATTGTCAGGGTCGAATATTAAAACATGTAGCTGACCCCATCGATGATGATGATGATTATATGCCAACAAAGCTATTAATGATGGTATAATGTTTTTAAAATCGATGGAAATGACTATGGTTGAAACTATAATTGCAACGGGTGACTTTCAAGATAATGCATACATACTAGATACGGGTCTTAATTATCGTGAAATCCAAGTCAATGGTATGATCCTCTCAGTAGACAAACAGAAATGGGTTGACGTAAAACTGAATTGGGTATACGTTAACTGTCAAGGAGGGGTACTCCATGTGAATTGAGGTGATAAACATAGCTTTTTCCCCGCATATGAGCCCCACGAGTCGTTTACAGCACAAGTGACTTTAACATATAAAATAATACAGTAACCTGTAATAAGCTTCGTTCTGTGTATAAACATGGATACAGCAACAACCAAACGCGGCATTATAAAAGCCAGGAATGCTATTCGACTCGAGTTACTCGAACTGAAGACTGGTGAGATCGATTCTGAAAATTTTTCCGTGGATTCGTTAAGACCTATGACGGATACTATAGAAAAAGTTTTCTTACCTCAGCGACTTCAGCAGCAGCAGCAGCAGCAGCATTCTTCTGAATCGATCAAAGAGTTCTTGAGTTCTCTATAGCGAAGTCAATGAGATTATGATTCAGTGTATGGTGTTCGAAAGAAGAATGATTCTCTATTGATTGGAAATTCACCCATGTCTATTGGAGAAGATGTTATTATAATAGATGGCACTGAATATGAGAGGACACAAGGGTTAATGGAACTGTTGTTTTTAAAAAAACCTAAAATATATACCAACAAGGACTTGAAAAGCTATCCAGAAATATTAAACACCACAAGTGCCCACAGAGTAAAATTTAATCCATCCGGTAAAGTTCGGAACCTCGCAAACAATAACAAGTATAAAAACATAATCTCTAAACTTGTCAGTCAGTCTGGTTCCGGCCTTCTCCCCATGAAGGAATATGTGTATTGGGAAGACCCGAATGAGCTCGCTGAACGACTGAAGCTACTTACATCATCCACATCAGCAGGACATACAGCACACACCAATGAAATTTTGTCAGTGATTAAAGAACTTCGTGAGAGAGACATCATATTGTAACATGGATCAAGTTGTAGCAGAACTCCATAGACCTGCAAGAAAGAATTTTCCAAGGCGACGTGTAATCATCAAAGGACATGACGATCTGTGGCAAGGTGATATTGTAGAAATGATCCCTTACTCCCGTAAAAACAGTGGCTTCAAGTATATACTGATGGTGATCGATACATATTCAAAGTTTGCATGGGCAGTGCCTCTAAAGACCAAGACGGCAAGTGTTGTCGATGCTATGAAGAATATACTAAGTGATAATCGTGTTCCTAAAAATTTGCAAACTGACCGCGGAAAGGAGTTTTACAATTCAAAGTTCTAAAACACTCATGACTCATAATGGTATTAATCATACTCGACATATATTCACCTGAAAGCATCAATAGTTGAACGACTCAACAGAACTATCAAGAATGTGATGTTGCAAGAATTCAGTAGACGTGGTTCACATTGTTGGATTCAACTTCTTCCTTAGTTAATATCGAGTTACAATAATAAGTGGCACAGAACCATCAAAATGAAACCTTGTGATGTTAAAGATAACTCTCTACTTTCATCAGTGTACAGTCATATTAAGCTTACTACTCCAGCAAAATTAAAAGTTGGTGATCATGTTAGAATTAGTAAGCTTAAAGAACAATTTGAGAAAGGTTATATGCCAAACTGGTCAACTGAAGTGTTTACCATCAGTAAAGTGAAATTAACAAATCCTGTAACTTATTTGCTTAAAGATTATCAAGGTAAAGAGATTGCAGGAGCATTTTACCAGCAAGAATTACAGCTAAGAAGACTTACAAGTACATTTTTAGTTGAACGAGTGATAAAGAGAAGGAAAAATATGATCTTGGTGAAGTGGTTAGGTTTTGATAAATCACATAACACATGGATTCATAAAAAAAGATTTAATCAGAAAAATGTAAAAGAAAATAATGTACAATATTTCTTTTTAATAAACATATATATCTACAAATGTTGTTTTTCATTTAAATAAATCGTAATGATACTCCTAGAGTACAGCAGCAGCCAGCCAATTTTTTTTCTCTATATTTAACAAACTTACAGTCTATGATTTTTTACAATTTACAGATCATATCTGCAATATACTTTTTTTTTCAAAATATTCTGTATATATTACACAAACTTACAGAGCATTATTTGCTCAACAAACTTATAGTATTACAGTGTTTTCGGGCTATGTACAGCTTTTTGATTTTCTGTACACATATACAAATGACTCGATATAAACCACTAGTGCACTCCATGTAAGGTTTCTCCCTCTGCACAACACATAAAAGATTTTTTATCTATATACCAACAATTATTTACATCAGCGGTCTAAGCACCAAACAATAGTGCACCTCATTTATATTTATATATATGTATAACACATCTATTTACAATTTTTGCAGCAGTCTACGCAGTGCACTATACACACACATACATATATATATATATATATATACGGATAAATGGTATATTTTATCTTCACTCACACACTATTTACAAACATTCACTCATTATTTACAGACTCAGGAACACACTTTTGCCCCCACGGTAGGGTCTCTTTCCCGTCGGGGAAAATATACCGCTTATTATCCGTCCTAGACAGACCCGGTTTTTGAATATTTGTTGAGTATTCACAATATAGAGGGAGGAGATTGTTCTTCGCTGCAGATGGAATTTTTGCGTGGCTCCATGAAGGCAATTTACGTAGTCTTCCATCTGCAGCTTGCATGTGACGGAGCGAGTCAAACCCTTAGCCCGTCTAGAGGTTTGGCCCGACTCGAGCCGGAATGTGTACATCTTCGACCGCAACCCAGCAAACTCCACATTACGGATGCCGTTCTCCTCGTCCTTCATAACACCGACCACCTTTTCGTTATGGGACTCTATCCCGAAAGGGTTGTCGGTGCTATACTCAGACGTGTCAAACTCATCCTTGTTGTGGAGCATTACTTCATATGGATCACAGTTCATCATATAAATGACGCTGTCCATGTTCATATAAAGCAGCTTGGGGCTTCCAAAGCGAGGAATAGCGAATTCATAATGAAATCGATACATCCTCAATTTGGAAAGGTCAAGTATACACATTCCGACATACACAGGTTTGTTGTAGAGGATCCGCACTTTCGCCATTTACAGAGCTACAAAGTCTTCACGAAAAACGGTCATGTGTTTCAATCTGGCTGATGCTACGTATTTGAGGACACCACGGCGAGCCGGCCAACCTGTACACAATTTCACGTCGCGGTGTCTACGAATATCCTCCATTGTTTTACCGAAAATGGAATTGTTCATCAGTTTATAGAAATCTCTCTTGAAATCTGTGTTAGCTTGTCGACGAGAATCCGTGTTGAGAGAGATATAGTCTTTCAGCCACTTGCAACCCCAAATCTACACATTGCTGGAGGACTCGGTAATGGAGGACGTACTATACCTTGTTCTCCAGTGTGGTCATCAACTTGGGGAGTGTGGAACCTACTAGGGCTTTGTGCTATGGACATGGCGGTAGGTCTGCTAGAATGTCATGTTTGTCCTGAGGAATCGTAAGGTCTACCTCCAACACAAATCCCCTGGGTGAGTCAGATGCAACGCTCATAAAATCTATGCTCGCAATCTGCTCGGCCGACAACCACTGAAACCCACCAGAGAGCAGATACTCGGACATGGCCCAGCCGTACAGATTGTTAACATCGAAGTACATGATGGCGCCTCGCGGTTGTACTCCGACATGTACTTGTTATTTGCCTTGGCGTACCTATGGACGCATTTGCAAATACCACCGCGTATTCCACGTTCGAAAAGAAGCAGCATGTCTATATCTGTCAGAAGGTCCAATTCAACACATGTGCTCCTTAACATGGCCTGCCACGAATGGCCTGGTGATGTAAAGTAGTGGGCAGTGTCCAGGGTGTATTTCTTCAAATATACACTCCTAAATTTCTCAAACAGATCTGCAAGTAACCGCACATCTGTTTCCATGTACAGACTTGCATATTCACGTATTGATCTGGAAAGTCTGCCACACTTGTGTCGCGTGATCGTAATCGGCATCTGAAATTTCAGACTCCGACAGCGAACTATAAAATTTTGATTTTGGAGGAAGCGTGGCCTCGTCGAGTTTATCCCATGAATCCATATATTCGTAAGGGAAGACTCCTTTCCACTTAACTAATTGAAACTTCTAGGGGTCGGCAAAATGAGCACTAGTAATGTCCATGTCACCGTCCTCAAGGGTTCCAACCAGTTTGTCTAATGGGGCCTGCATAAAACGGTAAGAGTCCAGAAACCGTAATGTAATTGAGGTACGTTCAACCTTTTTTGAAAAAGAAATGTAGCGTTCAGTGTTTATGGGAAGTATATCCATCCCATCGCCGTCGAGGTCGGATAATGCCATAACTATAAAATGTGCGTCATACCCAGACATATTATGAATGAAAATAGGTATGAACTTTTTAGTCTTAAACTGCAAATTGCAGTCATTGTGTGCAGCCCCCCTAAATTCACCTGTGATATGACAATGGTCGCGGACTTTAACAGCCCCTGGTTCAATGTCTCACAGATGTGGCATACAGTAGCAGCAGCAAAATTTGCATCTTGCTCATCTGTCATTACAAGTGGAATACACTCCTTGTAAATTTTATCAACATCATCGGCAAGCTTAACAAGTTGTTCCACAAGCCATTTCTCGGGGTTTGGACCCGAGAAGGAGTTGAATCGTGACAGACTAGGTACGCTGGCACAAACGACCTGGTATGCCGCTGCGAATGTGGTGTGTTTCCGGACATTGGTTGAATGAGAGGCATTGGGTGGGGGACTGTATGAATCATAAGGTTCTAATAAACTTTCAAAATCCGCGTAAACGACGACGGGCACACGCTGCTGGTGTGCAAAATCCTTAAACTTTAAGGTTTTATCGTCATCGCCGGGCAAATCTACTCTTACTGGATCAGCCCTTGCACAATCAATCTCATGTCGGTACAGAAGATCTTCATGTCCGAAATGCTGCAGACATCTGTCGCAAATGTGTATAGCACCATTATGGTTTCCTAATGAAGATCTAACTAGCCGCGACAAGTTGCGAATCCAACTGTAATGAGAATTCCCACTTCTGTCAGTATGCAGCAACATGTTAATGGGGTTATCGCGTTTGTCTGCAGTTAAGTATAAGGGCCTGACAACTTCATTCCTACCTTTAATAAGATCCAGGCCGAAAAGATTTACTGAAATGCATGGATTTTGCCTCTCGAATTTGGAAATATCTGAGAGTTTTACCGGAAACTCAATACCTGAGAAATCGAATTTATGGCTTGTGAATGCCTCTGTGTAATATTTAACTTTATATGCATGTTTATGCGGTGCCTGTACTTGAGAGTCCAAAGAAAACATAACTCATCATTGTTATGCACATTGACTACAGCCAATTTTCTTTGGATATCAACTGGCAGAGCAACGTGGGAAGACCCTCTATAGAAAGGTTCAAAATGAGCAATGTTTATGTCGAGGGAAATCAATCTCTCGAGGGTTTTGCCAGAATCTCTCTCCTGAAACCCTTCCAATTTAGTCGTGATTTCCGATTTCACCCAGATCTAATACCAATCAGGCAGGTGAGTGCTGGTTGTGACTTCACACATTTTAGTAAGAAAATACAAATTTGCGGAAACGATATTTAACTGCTTCTCAACTGAAAAAGATATTGCCAGCCCAACCTGAACCTTTATGGCAGGGGTGGGCTTGCAACTAACAATTTCGCGGACATTATTTTCCAAAAGATTATAACATGCATCAATGAAGTTAAGTGGTCCAATAAAATTTTTCAGAATTTTGAATGGTTCCGTTATAGATTCTATTTTTAAAAGCACTCTGCCTATCTTCAAGGATTAAGCGCATTGCTTCTGGACACTCACCCCTCGTTGCTGCAAATTATGTATTTGGCTGCTGCTGCCTGCTAGGGCCTGCCCCTCCTGCAGCCTGCCTGCTAGGGCCTGCCACTCCTGAGCCCTGCCTGCTAGAGCCTGCCACTCCTGCGGCCTGCCTGCTAGGGCCGGGTGTTGGGTTTCGCCTGTCGGCTGAGTCCTGCATTTTCCAAAGTCTCCATATGGGCGGAGCAGGTCCGGACACGACGGCAACATTCATGCCTGCGGGCGACTCTGCAACGGTAGCAACCAATGAGAATAAAGCTGACATCTAATTATATGGAATGTATGAATAAATAACAAAAGTGAAACGTACCATTCAGTTGTATGGACTGAGTCCTCCTAGGTTCCTCATACCGTGGAAAATCTATATTAAAAAAAAAAGATAATTTAGGTCAAAAGATTACATACATTTTGTTAAATTAATTTTTATGTATATTGTACTCACTATCAATTAATCGTTGTTCCCAGTCATAGACACTTGTGGTATGTAAACCATCATACTGTGCCAAATCTATAAAAAAAGAAGCATGACATAAAAAAGTGTAATTACAAAAATATAAAGCATAATGTACTCACAATCAGTTAATTCCTCTTCCAAGCCTGCACCGGATAAAGTCTCATGACTTGCTGGCTCTGGTTCTACAAATTGCAAAAAACCTGGTTGGGGCAGTATCATCCATGCCTTCAGAAGGACCTGAAACAAATGAGAATAAAGCTGGCATCCTAGCTACAGGGAATGTATAAAAAAAATTAGCAAAGTGAGACTTACCATTTGGCTGCGCGGATTGAATCCTCCTCCGTTTACTGGGCACGTTAATTTCCTCACACACCAGTAAATCTATTTAAAAAAAATTACAAACCTTTTCTAAATGAAACTTTTTTAAAGCATACTGTATTCAATATCAAATATTTCTCAAGTTAAAACAGTACATGGATTTATGTTAAATGAAAAATTATACTCATGAAACGATAGAAAGCTATCAGAATAAAGCTGACATCTAATTACAAGGAATGTATAAATAAATAACAAAGTGAGACTTACCTTTCATTTGCATGGGTACATCGTAAGTAGTGGTGGTAGGTATACCCTCCAAACTCTAGTCCTTCAGATGGCATATCTGTAAAAACAAAAAGTTTAAAGGTAACATAGGATAAAACGCTATCTATGTTAATTAAATAAAATTAAAAAAACTTACTGTGATATTTATCAACATTATCAAATATTTCTCAAGTTAAAACAGTACATGGATTTTTGTTTAATAAAAAATTATACCCATGAAACGATAGAAAGCTATCAGAATAAAGCTGACATCTAATTACAAGGAATGTATGAATAAATAACAAAGTGAGATTCAAAAAGTTTAAAGGTAACATAGGATAAAACGCTATCTATGTTAATTAAATAAAATTTAAAAAAAACTTACTGTGATATTTATCAAATAATTCCCAATTCCATTCGTTGGAACTGAAAACCAACAGCCTTCCATCACTAGTGGCTCCTTCAGACAGTAAATCTAAAAAAGATAGCATAGTTTAAAAGACTATATAAATTTTGTTAAATAAATAACATATGAATAATTGAAACTTGCAATGTATGAAAAAAATATAATTACCTTGCAGATTCACGTCATCGAGAGAAGGCAAATCTTCAATGCTATGGGAAGACATTGTCTCTGTATAAGTCCAGATACAACTGGCTTAGTTCCTGTTGCGACGCTTCTTTTATGATGATGTTAGAGGCGTGCACCCCAGCAACCTTCACTCCGCAAACGAGATGATGACGGAAATTTTCTTGAGTAGCGGAGTTTTGGCTACAGGATATGGGGAGGGCGACCAGGTAGATAATGACAATGCGATTAACTGATGTGGCGGACACTTGGGTGCAGGATTTGGGGCGAGTAATAACAGGGACGGTGGACGACCTCCAGTCCGCAGACGGAAATTGTCCGCAGGAAGTGGGGTGGGTAAATAACAGGGTGGTGGACGGTAACTGCCGGGCACGCGGCGGCGCCTAATCACCTCTAATTAGGGGGTGAAACGCTCGACTACTTCAGGGGGCGGGGCGGGCGCCTCTAATTAGGGGGGGGGGGGGTGAAACGCTCGAGAGATACCTACTCATATCATCAGAAAATCGTATGCACTCTATTCTCTTGCCACCAATACGCACTCCTCTTTTTCCATTTAAGCCTTTTCCAATAATTTCTTCTAAGTATAAATTGAACAATAATGCGGAAAGGCAACAACCTTGTCTTACGCCTTTCTCAATGCTGCTTTCTCCTGACATCTCGTTTCCGATCTTTATTCGTACTTTCTGTTGTAAATATAGGTTCTGTTTCAACCTTCTCTCCTTCCTATCTACACCTTTCCTCCTCAAGATATACATCAGCTTCTTCGATTGCACCCTATCAAAAGCTTTTTCCAAGTCAATAAAGACGGCATGTATGTTTCTTCCTTTCTCAATATATCTTTCCCCTATGATTCTTAACAGGCCGATAGCATCTCTTATTCCTTTTCCTTTCCTAAATCCAAACTGTTCTTCTCCAATCACTCTATCTAACTTTCCATATAGTCTTCTGTTCAGCACTCTCAACAACCCTTTAGCTGCATACGAAATTAGGCTGATAGTAATATGCTCTTCAAATTTATTAACATTCTTTTTCTTCTGAATTGGTATTATTACCGTTGCGAGAAAGTCATCTGGCCATTCCCCTTCGTCATATATCTTATTACAAAGGTGTACTATCTCCCTTCTTCCTTTTTTTCCTAAACTCTTCAACAATTCTGCAGGTAAATTATCGATTCCGCATGCCTTCCGATTCTTCATCTCCTTCAGAGCCTTTCCTACCTCTGTCTCTAGGATCTCATAGCTCTTTCCATCTGCAAAGATGAAAGGCCTCCTAAACCACACGCTGTGGCAACGCGGCTTTACGCGTCATCAGGGAGACGGGGCAAATGTTGGCTAATATTCTTCTTATTTTCAAGCTTTTTCTGCTGAAAGCCGTTCACCCCGTTGTAAGTTGTTGCCTTTTCCATAGTTCTTGAGTACTAGCCCCTCCAAGCAGAACAATTTTCATGTCACTCGTAATACTGGGATGCCACCCAGCAACGACTGGGGAAGACATGTTCACGTCAAAAGAAGACTTCCTTATCCTTGAATAATGAACGGCCTATTCGTCTTTTGTAGGGGGATAACTATCGTGCTTTCAGTGCACTGACTCTTGCTCTCATTCTGCCGTACATTTATTGGCTCCGGTCTCGTCCACAGACACAAATAATTTCATAAAAACTATTGGCTTTGCTTCACAGAGGGATGATTTTACCAAGACACCAGCCTCCTCACTGCCCATTAATCTACTTTCGTATTCATTGCTGACTCTCTTCCGTTTAAACACAGGTATCCAATTTTTACTGTGCCATAGAGTGGGAAATCCTTCCCTAATGATGCCACCATATCTCCTTGAATATTATATTTAATCACGGCGTGAATATCTTTCTTTCCCTTTCAGATTAAACATACACTCAATCTCTTATCAGTACCTGTAACAAAATAAAGCATGTTGTAAATTTGTCCTTTTGTATAGGGCCAAAGAATTATATGAAATTTTTGCAATGTTGTACGATTTATTTCTGATCAGGACACGTACTGGATGATCTTTGTAATTACAAATCTACGTTATACGTTTATATACATTCACAGTAACTACAAGCATAGGTACAAAATTCGGTACAAGTTTTGAGAAAAAAGTTATGAGAAAAAAAAATGTACAATAAGGTAGGCTGTAAACTTGAAAACTAATTCAAGCACGAAAGAATATCATATCTATTAAATATGAAATTTAATGGAAACCAATGCTAGGAAAAATACTTCCACGGTGATTAACATGAGTTAAATGTTCTCGTGTTTCTTGACGAGTAAATACTGTAATGCATTGAGATGTTTTGGCGAGTTCTGTCACCGTCTTCTAATAAAATGCTGTTAGATAACAAGCCACGTTACGACATGGGCGAGATAGTACCAATCTGAAGCGCCATTCCTAGAATGTTGTACAGTATCGCCGTATATACTCAGTTAAATTTGTAACACTTGAGTAACATGATGGAAATTCCCGTAAGCCATTTCTAACAATATTTCTCTGTCTGAACATGAAGACAGGCGTCGTGGATTTGTTCACACCTTTATTTTCGACTTCGTAGACAACTTAATATGGGTATACCTATTGAAAATCCGAGAATATAAGAAACCTTTTGGGTTTCGGAACAAGCTATACGTTGAACTTCAATTAATAAGCGCCACAGAGGCTAAAGCAGTCGGAAACGACCGGACTGTCGTATGGCCGTGCGGCACTGTATTTCTCGATAATGTCTGATAGATAAATTTATTAAAACGGAGTTGGACCCAACAGAGAATAGCCGTGAGGAAGAGGGCCTTAGAACCATAAGTCAATGGCACTGGCCGCTTTCAAAGTGGGCGAAAGTGAAATCGGAACACCACTAAAATAAGTCATTACCCACGGTTGTTCATCACTTTATTTGAAACATGATGTTAGACTATTTACGGATAAGGTTGAAGCAAGCAAGTGAAGCAACTGCACGAGACTCTCAAGTCTGATATATCAGTCTGGCTCAGACCACAGAGTCGGCAGATTGCTATACTGAGTTTCTTCTTTTTTATATTTTACGTGTGTTAAACAAAATCTTGGTTTATTGAAAAAATTACGCTGTTATGTTGTAATGTTTCATCTGAAGGCTGAATAGGTAAGAGAATGACACAGATAACATGGTATACTAGCTGTTACCCGCGACTTCGTACGTGTGGAGCTAGAATTTCATTGTCAGAATTGGATGTAGAAAGCTGTTAGTAATGTAAGATATGTCCCAAACAGCACCAAGTTGGCATAATATGACGGGAAAGACATTAGTATATCATTCTACCTTTCAAACCAGTCTCATGAAGAGAATCACTTTCCAAAATCTTTAAAAACAGAAAAACAGACGAAGGTGCACGGATGTTGGGGAGCGAAGGTTTAACTGAGAGCAGCTTTATTTCAGCTTGGTCTTTTTTCTTTCTTCAGCATGAGCATAAAATGTTGGGTTCTGATAACTTTAGCTGCTCGTACTCTGCTAGAGCTACTCCTGAGGTCAGGTTTACGCCCGCAAGGCATATCAACAAAGAAGACAAAATAAACTGATGCCAAAATCTTTTAGGCAGACACAAAGTAATAGTACAGTGCCGATCAAATCGACATAAGTATCTAAATCATACACTAACAGACTGCACGAGAAACACAACTTGAGCAACCGTCGTAACATTACAGACTAACATACGCATCCGTATATCTGTCACGATTCGATAAGTTTAAAAATTTCGTGACTGAAACTACTATTCATACCGAAAAAAATCTCATGTATCCTTCCTACAGATACAAAGCATTTCCTTGTCGAATTCCATCAATATCAGTATAGCCATTTAAAATTCAAAACGTAACAACAGAGACTTAATTCCGCATTTATAATATTATTATTGCAGATCACATACAGACTGACTGCGATAGAAACAAAGCCTGAGCTATCAATATAGCATAAAAAAGTGTACACCTACAGCATTGTTATACCACCTACAATTTGCCAAGCATTCCACCCCTAAATTTGTCGGATTCACAGTTTAACATGGAATCCGAACAACTGACCGTCCTGTCGTGGCTCATACCATCAAAAACAGTTCTTAAAAATGTTTTCTTCCACCGGAGATCACGCTCCAAACATTAGTAAGCAAGCGCATTAACCACTGAGCTACCAGACCGCTATACCAGCCGCTACTACAGAGATTTACACATCCTATACGTCTATCTATGGCCGTTCAGTAATTTTTCAAAATTCCATTACATTGTGTATTATTTAGACTGAATAAAAAGTATCCTGTGTCATTCATAACGGCAAATAACATCTCCTCCTCAAATTTCGTCACGATTGGATTAGCCGTTTAGCCCTGGACACGTAATAAACAGACAGAAAAAGAGACAGAGTTTAGTATAGATTCCGGTAGCTGCTCTCTGAACCCATATTAGTTCGAAACCCTTAGATGGCTTTCACTAACCGTTTACAAGAGGTAAACAAAGCATATGTGTGTGGTAGGATAAACTTCTTTCCACTCGTTCTCTTGATATAGTACCGTGACTCGTTCACTACTTTCTAGGCTTGCCGGATTTGTGTAATAGCTACCTCACAGGGATCGCAATTTGTTTACTGTATTTCAATTTATGATCGTTGCTAAATTCATATAAATGTTAGATATACCAAAAATCAACCATTAATTTTGTAACAAACTACGACAGAGAAATTTATAACCTGAAATTTAGTAAGTGCGGATTTCCTTGCTGGGTCAAAAAGTTTATAGGTTCTGTATGGAAAAGTGTTAATGAGTAATTTTATTTAAAGTGGTCATCAGTCAGCGTAGTATCAGCAATTTTCCACCTCAACACCAGTTTCTCTATCGGCTTCGGTTTGTTATAATTCTTCACTCGCTCCCTTGGCGACGACGAACCAGCGAGTAAAACAAGGACCGTAAGTCAATTCGTCAAATTTAAGACAAGCAGAATTACAAATCTCTTGCTACGTTAGTGATGAAGTAAAACATTGCAGGGATTTTTCTAGTTAGAAAAGGAGTATAGTTAGAAATTGTAGGTAGTTGTGACATTTCAAAAAGCTGAGTTTGGATGACAAAATTCTAGCGACACAGTTGGAAAGATGTTACATGAAGGAAGATTAGGGGGCGTCCATTTATTACGTGAGGAGAAATAGGGTGTGCGGATGGAGGGGGGGGGGAGTCCGGAAAAACTCTCCAAGAGGGGGGGAGGTTGACGGAAATCACACGTCATATTTTTAATTTCTTCCACTGCCAGCCTGATGGGCACAATTCCCTCCTCGTATGCTGGCTGATTTTCGCTATTTTACAGTACATTCATCTGAGCATAAAATAAAACTGTTGGATGCTAGGCAAACAAACAAAACTGTATTTTATTTGTCTGAGAGCAGGCAATATTTATGTCAGTTTTGAGAGTTGCTTTCTTTTCCACAGGTTATGTTGATTTATGATTTGGCATGTTTTACAGGGAAAAATCAAACAAACAAAAATTGTAAAATAGATTAACTGTTTGCATTATGCCATTTATTATTAGATATATGAAACAAATGTATTTTAAAGTGTTTTCGTTAACATGATAAGTGGAACTATTTATTTCTCATAGTGTACAACTGTTTGGTAGAGTCTAACATGGCTCGATACAAAGCCCTACATCACGGTCACCACACTGGTAGGAAGAGTCCTTTCTTGCGGGTTTGCCAGTGGAATACTTCGCTTTATCACTGCACACAATGCACCTTTTTTCTTCTTTCTTTTTTCCAGCTGGCATAGGCACTCTTTCTGGAAAGTGCTTCTGTGTCAATCTTGCAAGATTTTTATTGCCACTAGTCACATCATTAGTGTGCAGAGAGCACCAAGACCGAACAAATCTCCTGAATGAGGTTTTTTGTTGTGATCTTCTTACTTCAGATTGTGTTGTGCAAAATGCATGCATTTCATAAACTCATAATTATCAAGTGAAAATCAAGTTTCTTCCACCACTTCACTGTCTTTGGTGTAAGAGCACTGTAGGACAACCGCAGGTCAAAGAGATCTACACCTGCCTTGAGTTTGTTGTAATCTACGAGTTTCCAGATATTCGAAGCTTTCAGGAAAGTGATGAACTCTGGTGGCGGGCTTATGAACTAAAATCCACAGAGAAGCCATCTGAGTCACGCTACGAACGTACTGCTACGTTTTTAGGCAAAGAAAATCATGATACGTTCAGGCACGTAATTTTATGTTTACAGCACTCTAAGTGTTAAGAACAACAGAGCTGAAAAAAATCTACGAGCGACGCCAATACCGACCATAGGGGGAGAATAACCGCCCTAGGAAGCAGAATAGCTATAAAAAAGGGGCTCCCATCAAGATCTCTTGACATCATAAGGGGGGGGGGGCAGGGTCCGACCAGATCTCACTAAATCTTACTACGTGGGAGGTGGGCGGAAATCCGGAAAAACACCTCACATAATGAATGGAGACCCCTTATGGCTTTACCCCTCGTCGACGTCGAGGTCTATAGAGGCAGGAAAGAGCTGAGGGCAAGGAGTGGGAAGGTATATTCAGTGGCATCTATGGTTGAAAATGAGGGCTGAGATAGCACCTTCGTAAAGTCCCGCAAGTGTGACTTTTCTATGCGGCTGGAAGAGTTTATTTATTTACAATGCCGTGAAAACTTCGATCTTACAATGTGAATTTGATCGTCAACGATTCGACATATTTTGTTTTTGGGGTCAGTGTTAATATTCATCACTCAGTATGGTTTAGTGATCCTTGAATTGTGCCATTGTTATCATGTTGTTTCATTCATGATTTTTGTTCTGTTAGACTACTTTACTGTTGATTGTAGCTTTTGATCTTGAAGCTTTTATTTTAATTACAGATCAAACAAGTTGCTTGCGAAATACGGAATTAAGAGAAGTGAAGGCAAAGATACATAGTTAAGAGAAGTGAACATACACAAATACAATTAGATACAGGAACCCTTATGAAAAATGTTTTAAGAACTTATGAAATTTTAGCCTGAAAATAGCCAGCGTGGTAGGAATGTTCTGAAATAATTTTCTGTATGAAGCTCGGTGGTTCTATACGAACTAAACTTCAAAAAATATATGCTTCCTAGCATAAACATGAAAGATATTAATTTATTTGTACCGTAGCTTTGAGACATACTGATTTGTGATGAACTTGACATGGATAAGCGACATAAGTAGCAATATGAGTAATAATTCGTTCCACCAGGCATGTATACGAGATAAAACTACAGCAAAGATGTGCTTAGAATTAATCTAATTTGTGACAGTAGGAAATATATTACACTTTTCCATATATCCTTGATGTCAGGATTAAGTACCTTACCACAAAGTATGATCATAACAGAGAAACAAACTCATTGCCAACCTTTCTATTATACACATAACTCCATTTTCTATCCTAGAACTTAGATTGGAAAAATAATTTAATGATTGCATGATTTTGGATGGAACTTTTGTTCCGTATAATATTAACTTAGTCAATATATTTAAAGATTTTAAGCATGCATTTTTTTCCTCGCTTTTAGGTCACCGGTTTGGCGGCATATACGGGTTCGGCAATCCGTTGTTTATTGTTCGCGATCCTGAGATTATCCGCCATATTATGGTGAAGGACTTCAACACATTCACTGACAGAGGATTCTTCGTAGGTGACGACAAACCTATTAATAGACATCTGTTCAACCTGACGGGACATACATGGCGCCGATTGCGTGTCAAATTGTCGCCCACGTTCACCTCTGGAAGGCTGAAGACAATGTTCTCAGTGAGTGTTTACTGATGCTTCACCAAACATTCCTTCAAAAGAAAACTATTGTTCTCTATCGCTGTAATCCACACCCTCTTAACACGTGTTTATCAAACTTAAAGCTACTTCAAAATTTTAAGACATTGCTGAAAGCTTTGTCCCACAAATAACCTACACTATGTTTTAATATTTTCCTATAGCTTTGTCAAAGTCATACATTTTGAACGAAAGGTTACGTCCACTGTAGAAAAAGAGGCTTTTTTCGAAGAAAAAAAAAACAAGGAATTTAAGAGCGCCAACATTTTAGAAAATTTGCGATTTGAAAAACATCCTATTTCTGATCTTAGTAGGGAGTGAAGTGTTAAGAAATTCACAAGTCCTCATAAATGACGTGAAATTTATTGTGAATCTACACATAGTTCCCTTATACTGTTATTAAATGTCAACATATTCTTTTATTGGATTCCATATTACACATTAATTATATTTCGCTATTTTAAAAAATAGTGTAGTAATTAAAGCTCTTGTAGAATAACAATGAACTATGTAATATGCACGTCAACTGCTTAGTGGAAATAACCATTATTACTGCACATTAAACGTTTCTAGAATGGTTTGAAATTATTTACATAATAACAACTGACAAGGGACAAAATTTAAAAAAACAGGGCAAAATATGAAACTGAAGTATAACATTAGCATATTATTTTCCCACTCTTTAATTTAAAAGTTTTGCTTCTTTGAGTTTAAGGAGTTTTTCTGTCATTTGGAACAATTTAGGAAAGCTTGACTCTTTCTGTTAAACATGAAATCTATGTTATTTCAACTATATGTCACGAGGCTCTGAAATGTGGTGGCCAACATACGAGCTACGCGAACTATCTACACTAATATTATAAATGCGAAAGAAACTCTGTCTCTCTGTCTGTTTGTTTGTTACGTTTCCTTGGCTAAACGGCTAATCCGATCGTGATGAAATTTGACAAGTAGATGCGATTTGGCATTCGGATGGACATACGATACTTATTCTGTATAAATAGTACATAGTGTCATTTAATTTTGAAAAATTACCGAAACGGCGATTGACAGACGCTTAGGATGTGTAAGACCCTGTAGTACCTTACTATATAGCACGCTGGTAGCTCAATGGCTAATGCGCTTACTTACTGATGTTTGGACTGTGGTCCTCGGTGAAAATTGCGAAGGAAGCAAAGATTTTTAAAAATTGTTTTTGATCATACCAGCCTCGCCTAGACGGTCAGATTTTCGGATTCCATGATGAACTGTATATATCACAAATTTAGAGGTGCAATGCTTTGCAAATCGTACACGGTCTAACAATGCTGTAGGTGTACACTTTATTACAGTATATTGATCACTCAGCTGTTGTTTCTCTCGCAGTCAGTGTGTGATCTGCAGTAATAATATTATAAATGCGGAGTTAATTCCCTATCTTTTTGTTACGTTTTGTCGACTAAATTGCTATACCGATATTGATGGAATTTTAACAAGGAAATACTTTGTACCTGTAGGAAATAAACACGATTTCTTTTTTGGTAACAGTTTTAACCATAAAGTTTTGAGAACTTATCGAATGGTGACAGACAGACAAATGTTTGTGTTAGTCTGTAAGGTTACGTCAGTTGTACAAGCTGTGCTTCTTGCGCAGTCTGCTAGTGTATGACTTGTTAGTAAATTTCGTTTAGAGACAAAAATTATTATTTAGTATAGATGTCGATTTGCTCTGCACTTTACTACTACCTTGTGTCTGCCTAAAACATTGTTGCACCAGATAATTGTGTCTCCATTTTTGACATGCCTTACGGGCGTAAACCGGGTATAAGGTGTAGCTCTAGAAGAGTACGAGCAGCTAAAGTTATTAGAACCCAAGAATCTGATGCTCATGCTGAAGCAAGAACAGAAGACCAAGCTAAAGTAAAGCTGCGCTCAGTTAACCACACCCTCTCCCCCATATCCCCCCACCTTCGTTTGTTTTTCTGTTTTTAAATATGTTGGAAATTGTAGTGACACCTGTCACTCCACTTCGGGTCCACAGTCGTGGCAAAGAGTCACCACCCACGCCATCTGTGAGGGGTTGAATGAGTGTGGGAGGAGATTGAATGAGTGTGAGGGGGCGCTGCAGGACGGTACTTAAATGTAGCACTTCTTCTTTTTGCATGTGCCGAGCGTGATTGGCTGGGAGATTTGTCACCCAGAAGGAAGCTGGGAATTGGTGGCTGGAAGACCTGCTCAAACGGAAGGAAGGGAGACTATCTTTTTATGAACGGCACGTCAAGGGGTGTGGAGGTGTCAGGGGACGCTCGGCCATTTTTCCACGTGGAGAGTTGTGAGGGACGATCCAAGTCTGGGGTCGCGTGTGGCAATATTTTTGTATAGTAGGATATCAGCTGAGCTTGATGGTAAAGACATCCACGAATGGTAATGTGTGAAAGTTCTACATACTACATTTGTTTTTAAGATTAAAAAAGGAAAAACAAAAACCCGATAACGACTCCTGGACAAAAAAATTTGTCAGTTAGGGTTTCTCATGTCTCTAGAAATAACTTTCATCGATGCGATAGTGGCCCGACAATAAAATATAATATTTTTGTTTGTATTAAATTGGTTGTACTTAAAATGTTTGTTTACTGGTATTAATGGGTTAACATAGTTTTGTCCCCACATAAATAGATAATATTGTTGAATTTCCAATCAATGTTTTTTGTACATTTAATAAGTCATAGATTAAATGCTTTGTTTTGGAATAAATGTTAAAGTATGCAAATAATTGACGTTGTTCAGTGGAAGCAGATCCCAGAGCAGCAGGCTGGACTGTTACATTTTGGCGCTTACAACGTTCGGGCTTAATTTATTCGAAAAAATCCGATAAATAGATCGATTTTAATCCAAAAACCAATGCAGTGTTTAGAACTTTCACACATTACCATTCGTGGATGTCTTCACCATCAAGCTCAGCTGATATTCTACTATATAAAAATATTGCCACACGCGACCCCAGAATTGGATCATCCCTCACAACTCTCCACTTGGAAAAATGGCGGAGCGTCCTCTCACACCTCTACACCCCTCGACGTGCCGGTCAACAAAAGATAGCCTCCCTTCCTTCCGTTTGAGCAGGTCTACCAGCCACCAATTCCCAGCATCGTTTTGGGTGACAAATCTCTCAGCCCATCACCCGTCGGCACATGCAAAAAGAAGAAGCACTATATTTATGTACCGTCCTGCAGCGCCCCCTCACACTCATTCAATCTCCTCCCACACTCATTCAACCCCTAACAGATGGCGTGGGTGGTTTCTCTTTGCCACGACTGTGGACCCGAAGTGGAGTGACAGGTGTCACTACAGAATTTGATTCTCTTCATGAGACAGGTTGAACGGTAGAATGGTATAGTGGTGGCTTTCCTGTCGTATTATGCTGAATCGGTATTGTTTGGGACAAATCTTACGTTATTAACAACTCTCTATATCAAATTTTGGCAATGAAATTCTAAGTTCACGCAAACGATGTCGCGGGTAACAGCTGGTAAGTACATACATAATGGCAATAAACGCAATCTTGTATAGTTATGCAAGCCAATTTTTAAAACTGAATTGTTGGCTTATGTTTCTGAGGTTACTTATTCAGTAATAATAATGTTGCAATTTTAAAATCAATTTACTAGAAACAATATTTTTCAGTATCATTGCTGCTATTAGTTATTCAGTTCTTTTGCGCTTTATTTCTTATTCCCGCATACACATAAACAGCAGAAATAAGGTTTTATTTCATAGTTGGACATTGGGGGTAAGCTCAATGTTGTTAAAGAAGTCACAGAAGGAAACTGTAATTTAGGGCGCAGTGGTGAAAAGAAAATTAGTGAATCCCAAATAGGTCTATCTAAATTTATTCGCACCTTATTTTTCCAACAATAACAGCGGAACCTTTCATGCACATGCTAAAACTTTGATCTGCTTTCCCTATCTGAAAATTCATGGAATTCAACACTGTTCTAGGGAGTGCAGCACGTGTTCATCGTCTTTTGATGACAAAACATATTTAGGATAAAAGAAAAATATGCCTTTATTCTATGCAATAGTGGAATGAGGAGGCCACACTTCACTTCACTTGACTTTATCTCCAAGAGTGTTTAGTATCTATATTCTAATTTCTAAAATGATTTAAAATAAAAATGATAAATACTCCACAGTTGGATATTTCAGTGCATAAAAATCTAATTACAATGGTACAGATTCACTTCTGATGGTCAAAGCGCTTATGAGTTCCCAAAACGTATTTCAGAAACTAAGTATCATATCATTTACAGTGAAATTAGTGGATATGAATACTGTTTTTCTGAACTGCTGGTATTACATTTTTCAAGCAAGGCCTAAAAGAAAAGTAAAAAAACTTTATTTTAATCTTCAGACCATCGAAGCTTGCGCGCGTGAGTTGGCCGAAGTGATGGAAGAAAAGGCACAGCAAGGAGAGGTGTTGGAGATGAGAGAGGTTGCTGCCCGCTTCACCACCGACATCATCGCTTCAGTTGCCTTCGGCATCGAGTGTCACTGTCAGCGAGATCCAGACGCCGAGTTCAGACGTTGGGGACGGGAGTTCTTCAGACCCACATTCAGGGGTACTGTAAAAGGACTAATAGCTATCGTCTGGCCATCTCTTGAAAAGCGACTCCAGTAAGTTTGCATAATTTCCGAAATCTAACTTTACTCATTACTGTTCATAGCGAACTGAAATTATTTTATGAAGTAGCATCCCTTCGATCATTGAGCTTGTACAGTCGTTCACTAGTATGCTTCATTTCAGATTATCGGATGGAAGAGAGGACATTGGCCAGTACTTTTATAACATGGTGACTCAGGTAATTAATTACCGTGAGAAGAACAATGTGTCGCGAAAAGACTTCATGGATCTGCTCATACAGCTCAAGAACAAAGGGGCTCTCGATGACGACAAAGCATCAAAGTATGGATCAGCGAACTGGAGTGAGTACCAGTGCAGTACTGCTGTGTTTTTTTAACATCACTGTCGGGGATGTTTGAAGCTGCTCAATGGGAACTCCCTAGTTGACCCTCATATCCCCCCCCCCTCTTACATCCCTTCCGAATCACCTACCACCCAACAGCCAACTCCCCACCCCTCGCCTCCGAGGAATGTGGCCATTTGAATAATTACTCGCCATTGCAGCGGGAATGGTGAGGCATAGAGCACTTCACTATCCATTAAGGGGGGTTGGCCTCGAGGAGAGACGTGGACGCGGCCCCTGCCAGGAACGTGGCTAGAGATACTTCAAAAACCTGGCTGTGTAGCAAACCTCACTGCTAGTCCATCCTGCGCCCAGACCACCAGCACACCCAACGTGGACGCAGTGGAAGAAACGGCGACCGAATGCTCAATGGGGCACGCTCGTAGAACACGCTGCCCCGCATCCTACTGATGCCTCGAGGCATCATTGAAAAATCTGAGCCCACATGCGGTCGTCCAAGCTTGATAGAGCATTATTCTAATGTGAAAGCCCGCCGCGGCAGTCCAAGGGCCGCCGCTGCGCTCAAGTTAGTGCTGCAGTACCCGGATCAGATGGTCGGACTCATGCGATACAGTGTCCCCACACAAACTGGAGGATCAATTATGGCAGAAAATGGTTAGTGTATACTGGTAGCAAGAGGCACCACTTGATCAAATTATGTGCAGCACTAAGAGTCACCCCTCTCAAGCCGGAGTCAAGTCCAAGGACGAACTCTCCGCTATGGCCACCTATATCGGTGCACGTTGGCTTCCCGGTCTGCCCATCTCAGCCCCACTGGGTCGCCTGCAACCAATGTCTTTACTGCCAGGAGAAGGAGAAGAAGGAACGAGTCCTCTCTTCTTTACGCCACCGTTCCACTGCCCAGGGCGTTGGCCCACAATACATGCCGGGGGGAAGGGGCTCCAAAACCTTGACTGCTTCGTATCCAGTCTTTCGTTTAACCAGGCACATTGAATCCGGTCACCGTGTGCACTGAACGCAAAATGGTCACTACTCACTGGGCCATAGAATTGAGACACTCGGCAACTCGGTATTTCACTTTCTCCGCTCTGAAAGGTCTAACAACATCACTAGAACCACCAACCCAACTGGGACAGCTGTCTTCACACCCACCCACCCCCCCTACCCGGGCCGGAGACAGTGGCATAGAGAGCATACCGACGGCAGGACATACAACTTTATTTGGCTACGATACCAGTCTTCATATCAACCAGGATCTACCGGCTCCGTGTGATTCCGTTTTCCAAGTTCCCAACACTTCCTTGAACTACAACCACCTCTAGGACAAAATAGCCGAATAATCGGATCAGTGTACATCCCGGCGTCAGAGGGCACCGCATCCCTGACAGCACGTTAGGGACCTGCATTAATTACGTGAAGTATTTTTTTCTGAAATTCGGACCCTCCCACTCTGTCTGGTGAGACTTTGTAAGATCTGACGGGACTCCCTCCGCCCTATGGTGAGGTGAGATCTCGAAGGATAGATTTCTGTCGACTCCCCCATCGCCCTTGTTGAGTTTTGGTGAAATTTCGCTCCCGCCAGTACTACCGCAACATGAGGAGACTCGGTACCTTGTTCCGTCATTCGGCAGCGTTGGCGCAGCGGTAGCCAAAACTTCAACCTAGTCCGAGGGTTGATCACCCTCTCAAAAGCCAGGAATCCACATTAAACCCAGACCCTCAGAAAAGGGGGGGGGAGGATTTAATGGGTACCCCGGGAACGCCATTCCTTTATGAAGCCCTTCCGTCAGTAAAAGCTCCCGACTCATGGAGGATGCTTCTTTAACAGAAAATAACTGTAAAAAGTTTTCACTACTGAAAGAAACTAGGTAATTTGTTCTTACGACTATTTTACATGCTGCTTCACTACTGCCAATAGGATAGATTTACTTTCTTATTTGCTCGCTACTCCTCAACAGAACATTTATGCACTTTGCTTTAAACACATTAAATCAAATAAGTAGTAAGGAAAATTTGTGTCTATTATAAACGAATACGGCTGTAATGATATGAAAAGACACACTAACTCTCCAAGTTATACGTATATCTTACAGATGTTGTAATGTAAGGCGATAAAGATGGGGGATTTTAAATTTAATTATTTAGAATTAATTTTGTAGCCAAGAATCTCAAGACTGCCGAATTGCAAGGAAACTGACAATCAATATTTATTTTGTTCGGTTGGCTTTTACACCGCTAGGCATATTTAAATTTACTATTAACATAAAATCAATGCAATATATCAAACACAAAGCCTTGACGTTACAATTGGCCGATATAACAAAGCAAACAATTGACTGAATTTACGTTAATGTGATTCGGGAATTATCTAATGAAATTAAATATTAAAGATAACAATATATGCACAATATGTCGCGATAACAAACATCAGCAATTAAAACATAAGTACATGAATATGAAAATGGATCTCGGACGCCGTTAAATACAAGAAAACATTGTGGAACTTGTGATATGCAAGGGCCCCTACAACACATAACGTTCTACAAAATATGCCAGCTAGCTCAGAATGGATCTGATTGATGAGCAGAGGTCTTAGTCTCAAGTCACTTACGGGTCTGCTACAGTCTCAAGAAACCAATGACATGACCTGGCGAGTACACATTACCATCTCGTAGACGGCGTCAATGGTGGTTATCGCACAGTCTTATCACTGTGTGCGATATCGATGCTGCGACCAGACGTGCCTCACCAGCCAGCGATCATAGTACGGTTACTGTTCGGCACCACCCCGGGTCAAACCGTCTTGGACCGCTACAAAGCCAGAAGTGTCTTCTCCACTCTCGGAAAGAAGGCTTCCTCTTCCTCTCAGCGAAGAAACATGCGGGGCAGAAAGAATAAGCCCTGCTTTAAGTTATGACAACCCCAAGGTTATGTTTCATTGGCAGGATAAGCTTTCTAGAAATCACGTGATGTCACAGCACATTCAAATTCGTGTCCCACGTGATCCGCGTGTCCGTTTGTTTTGGGGGGAGCTCTTATCTCGAAGTTTCTTTGGCTGTACATGGGACCTTTCACGATAACTCAGATCATTTCAAAAAATTGCTACCTGGTCACGGACGGAAGCTCAAACCACAGGCCATATAATGCGCGGAACCTCTAAGCCTACCATAGTGCATGAAATCGTTAGGAATGCAATGAACGATCGTATTAATAAACATAAAAATAGTAAATACAAGTAATAAAATAGCGAAGTAAGATTTCTATGTTAAAAAAATGTTGTGAAGAAGAGAAGTGTTATTCACATTAGCACGGATACCGGGACTACGAAACTGTTTACAACAGCAGATACTCGAGCGACCCAGGTTCTAAGAAGATTCTTATCTGAGCCACAGCCCATGGTAGGAAGGACGGCCGCTGCAAGATCTGATAACGAGTGAAAATGCTCAGAAGGCGGTGTCCAATGAAGAATAACAGGGTAACAGATGTAAGAAAATGTATTTTCCTACCAATGCCAGAAAGATTTAAAGTTTGTTATGCAATGATGTAGCGTCTGATGACTAAAGAGTATATGAAATATATGCATCAAAATCCATTCTCGGATTATTCTATTCGGAAATTACGAATTGGAGGCGAATGTAAATCTTGACACAATAGGTCAGGACACAATTTTGATGAATGAATGCACCAATGCGGAAATGGGATATAAAATCCTTAAAGGTTCCAAACCCGATGGGCAATTACGCTGCTAATGGTTCCTCTGTCTTGAAGCCCATTCAGTAGCACATTTGTTGTAGCAGTTATTGTCGAGAAACGAGAAAAAAATATATCGAAATCATTTCCTGGCACTCTGCAACTTGTCAAGATGACGCATGTTGCATTAAACATATGTTAAAAAATTCACCATTATACGGGATGGCATGTGGCCCGAGTATCTACGAAGATCGTAGCGCCCTCTGTAAATAAAATGTTCAGTGAAATTACTTGCATGGCATTCATAATAAAGTCAACGGCGGTTTTTCATTTCTGTTTGATGTAATTAGAGAGATTGATAAGCTCTTATTTTTTCATTGCTAGGTAGGAAAAAAATGTAACTAATCATTCCAGTGCTCCGCGGTAATTTTTTTTAAGTTCTTGGTGTGTTACAAGAATTAAATATGACTTCGACATGAGTAGAACTTGCATGATAATTATTTAAATATTTTGATTCATGCGTGTACATAAGTTTGTATTTATTAATGTAGTTTTTCATTTGAAGTTTACTATGTTTTATGTTATTTAGCGTAAGAATCTTTTTATTCATAAGTTAATATGGGAAAGCAGGCATCACGTACTGTTGTTCACACTATTGTAAAACAGTCAAAGGTCATAGACATGCGTTCAGTTTAGCATGTGTGGCAAGAGTCATAGTATTGTGGGTCCCTTTATATGAAAAATATTGATCATTGGTTACAATGGAAGGGAGTTAAAATAGCTTAAAATAAAATTATTCCTCAAATAATTTTATTTTCCCTAGCACCCCGCATATTTTAGCGGGACGCTATTACGTCACGAACTTTCTATTGTCCCATGGGTGTCACTTAGGCGGGTCGGCTAACGTTATCACTTCCGACACCTTGGGTCGAAGTCTCCAGCCCTCGCTCTAAACAGAATTCTTACACTCGCATATTTGCTTTGAGTCCTCTTACAGAAATAACCTCGGATATTAATTTAACCATATACAATTTGGGCTGCCCGAGATCAGTTTAATTAATCTAATATAGGACCTGAACAAAATTATTATTAAAATAATCTGAAACATATAAATTGCAATATGACGTAATAGTGTCCCGCTACAATGTTTAATGCAAAGCCGGTGATATGGCAGACAGCATAACTACAATACAGTTCTAAACAGACTTTTCCCATCATACTGTATTATATCGATCCCACTGCCGCAGAGTTATATGTATTGCTTTGGGTCTTCCTAATGCTGTGGCATGGTCAGCGTTTACGATGCTTCTTCCTACGAAACGGGAGTGGCCAAAGCATCATTGACAGATCAAGGATTATGGCGCGGTCGGCAAAAATGATAGTATGGTATCAGTCAACCATCGGTAAACAACGGTGTAGAATGCAATTAGACACCATTCTGTTGGAAAACGACGCTGAAATAATCATGTTTAGGCTCAGCTACAAAACTTCCTCGTATTGGATCTAGTTTGAAATAGAAAGTCACAATGAAAGCAAATAATGCTTTGTATCTGTTCTGTGCACAATCCACGTTCGCGTATAGTGTCTCACAAATGTTTTACAGTGATGTATGGCAGTGTGATCCACAAGAAGTAAAATTTTTACTTCACTTACTTCGTTTACCTCTGGTGACCAACTTATAAAATAACATACAACTTTTCATGCGGATTTCCATCACTGACCAGCCGATCACACTTCTTACCACTTCATTTCGTTCATACAGCCATATCATAGCCCTAGGGTGAATCATTCGACGAAGGTGCAAGATACTATATCGCGACAGTCTGTACGTTGTAATTGGTACGTTCAGAGGTTGAATCCAAACGAATTAGAACATTGTACTGACCGTCAACTCTCTCCATAATTAACACAACAGCTTATAATGAAAGCAGGTAATGTGGCCATTTCATTTCAGACAGAAAGAATAAGGTAAAATATTGTTACATATGTATTCTAAAATGTTCAAAATGTTTTTTAGCTCTGGGTCTAGATACCACACGATTGTTATTCTTCCAGAATTGTCGATGGATGAAGTCGCAGCCCAGGCGTTCGTATTCTACCTAGCTGGCTTCGAAACGTCTTCGACGACAACTAGCTTCGCCCTGCTAGAACTCTCTCTTCACAGGGATATACAGCGCAAGTTGCAGCAGGAAATCGACACGGTTCTACAGAAACATGGCGGCACTGTTACCTACGATGGCATCAATGAAATGTCATACTTGCATATGGTTGTCTCAGGTAGGTTCACATACACCGAAATATTTATTACTCCTAATGAGTCCGGACAACTTACGTAATGCATTAAGATGCTGTTGTACTGGAATTAAGAAAATGACAGACCGGTGTGTCATGCCCGTTCTTTTTTGCTAATGGATTTATATGAGTTCCATAATTACGTACAGTAAATTAACGCTGGCAACATTACGCATCTCCTCATCAATAACACAATTTTTAGTTTACTGTCAGAACACGTCAGTAGCTGTTTAGTGACCGTTAAAAGCAGTATCTAAGTTAAGCATTTCATTTATTTTTTTAATAATGTGGAGTTTTTTAATTTAATCTCTGAGTGTATACTGTGTGTATTTAGAGCAATCGAGTATTTTGAGCTACAGGTTAAATCATCTGGTATTAGTTTAGTAATTGTTACTATTTGGTTGACATACTTCTTATAAACTAGTTCTCCACACGTAGATGATCTGTTCACAACAGACATATCTAATTGTTACTATTCCTGTCACGCGACCTGCCATGTGACGAATAGTTGGTTTATTATATCTGGTTATTTAATAATTTTAATAATTGGTTCCAAGCCAAAGTTCCACTATCAAAATATCTTAAGTACCAAAATAACTCAAAGAGACAGAATCTACGAAATGGTAATGTGGGCACCAATGAAACTTACTTCTCAATTCCGGAAAGCCTGCTCACGAAATTAAAGTTAATAAATCCAATAATTAACAAATTTTGATGATACTCAAATCCAAATGGTCCCTCCAACACCAGATAACCAACGGCTTGTTCAAACTTCGCTATATCCAAGGTACAGGCTATAGCACACAGGCAACCACACACTGTCATAATACTCAGATAAAACTCCGTACAACAAAGTCCTTTTAGTTGGTTGAGTTCGCAGAACAGTGTTATGAAATCGCACATCGCTGGTAGATAAAAAGGTCCTACCACTCATGGATTCGTTTAACATATTTTTAGACTAATCCCACTTATTATTCCGTTATACAACCTCACACGCCGCTGCACATCTTACTAATTCAAGCAACACGAACAGACTGTGATACAGCCGAACTTAGCATCATCTCTCCAGCTGCCAGTGATCCCACAATGAATAGCGAAATCAGAAAAACCCTGGCTTCTACTGTTTATGAACATAATATATACAAGACACAACCAATTATTAAAGTGATACTAGAATAATTAAATCCCATAAATAGAAATATAAATTAGTTCGTGTAATCCCAAGTATGAATGTCTAACTAGACTCAGTAATATTACGTAATACACATTTAATAGTCAATAGAAATATTCGAGTATAAGACCACTGACCACGCCTTAAAAAGTATTGTTTTCTTCTACGCTGAATGCTAATTATTATTGGCTCAATCCATCTGATATAAATTGATACCATATGATGAAAAATTAAAAACATAATGGAAGAGAATTTGATCTCTTATGAATAAAGATTATTAAAGACGATGGTGCAAGTACATTATACGATATAGCTGTAAGCACGCAATACGGTTTTATAAGTATTGTAACTTCCTAGTAACCGATGAGACCAGTAGTTGCCTTCCGCGTCGTACAAATTATCTTTTATTTCTGTATATTCGCTTTGTATAACTCATGAGGAGTTTCTGTCATAACGTGGTATATTCTGCGTAATTCTCTTCTGTATTTTGCGTTTTCTATTAGTTGATTCAGTTAGTTCTTGGACTTAAAATCGTTTATCAACGTAAATATCTGTCATAAATCGGCGATACTTACTAGCGTTTGCAGATTTTCTTGCGATTTTTTTTTTTTTTTTTTTAAATTTTTCCCCCATGGACTTTAACTGTTTGCAGCTGTAGGGGTAGGCGTGCTAAGTGCTGTGTGCTGGAGCACACATGGGAAACTAACTGGTACAGTGGTTTCTCCCTTGAGGTTTCATTTTCAAAAAGATGGTGGGAATGTGTTGTGACTTTTCTGTGTGTTAATTGGCTTACGAAAAAAGCTTTCCTTTTCAAGCAGATATATTAGCACAAGTCTTTATGACAGAGAAAATGAGTTAGTTATATTTGCTGTATGTGTATGGTTTTATTATATGCTCTAATCGCTGTTATAGAAACGAAGTTTGAAATCACTTTCATGTCACGATACATTGACTGTATTGATTGACGTGCGATAAGAGCTTTCGTTGTCATGCAAAAATATTAGCAATTGTAATTACGAAAGGGGTAATGAGTTATTTAAGATTATAAATATTATTTCAATTATGGGTCAGACATCTGCGTTCATATCGTCATTTTTGACAAGCTTAGTAGCTAGTTATCAACGTAATTTTTTGTGCACTGAGACATACACCAGTGTTTTTGCTCTACAAATCGTTTGTCAAATCGAGTGCGGAAAAAAACGGTAAAAAATAGACACAAAAAGTATATATGAAAAATAGAAAGACGTGTGACTATTGTGCGTCTACCCACTGACACAAGCATCACTTTTATTTATTTTTTTATTTTATTATATTTATTATTATTATTTTATTCGTTCTGTAAGCGGAATTATTTGAAGTTCTGATGGATTAAAAAATACAGAAGCGCTTTCTGTCTAAGTGGTAAGGTTTAAGTTCATGTATCTTCAGCCTATTATCACCGGCCTCGGTAGCGTAGAGGCTAGAGTACTGGGTGCCGGTTCGAGTCCGGCCGGGGGCATGAGTGTTTAAGTGTTGTATGTGAGTGTGCTTGTCATGTCCGTCCAGTGGAGTGTCTAGAATTACTTGAAAGACAAAATACACACGGAGAAACTGAAAGCACTGGATAAACTAAACTCATACTTGAGCTGGCTGTGTGGGCTAAGGAAGTCAAATGGCATAAAAAAAACCTATTCTCTCATCAAATTATTTATTCCAAATTTGCTTTTATATATTTTTATGAAATGCTTCCGGGTAACTAGCCGAGTTAACGAAGCGTTATCATCCGATTTTCGGCGATCACCGGAATATCGTGTGATAACAGTTAACTCGGCTAGTTACGCGAGAGCATTTAATAAATTCTTAACGCCAAGAGAAACTTCGTTCATATGTTTTTATATAGTCGACAGTTCCAAACACTTTTACTGAGTTGAATGTGTCCCATGAAAACATGAACCTTTTCTCTTGTACCAGCATGAATTTCTTATTTTGTGTTAATGATTTTAGTAATACATTTCTTGTTTTACAAGTGACTGTAAAAATTTCATCATGTTGGTAAGTAACATGACGCTACTTGATGATAGCTGTTCTCAACTTTGGTTATTAGATTTTCCTTCCTTTGTCACTTTGACGCTGGTCTGAATTTTTCAGTTCAAAAGTTATTATAAGCTGATCTGTAGTGGAACCCTACAAAGCGTTAAGTTTTATGTAAAAATTTGAAGAATTAACTTTAAAAACTGGTTAAAAACTGGTTTCCCAATCTTGCTGAACACTAGTTACAACATTACAGATAAAAAACCAACATAGAATTGTAATTTCCGTTAAAAAAAATAGTACCATTGGTGTAACATTCAATAGCGTGAAGTTCTGATCAGAGTGATGATCAAATACTAGCTAAGCTTCTCATCTTCATGAAATATCTCACATTGGTAAAGAAATTAAAACGTTGAAAATAACAGCTGAATCTTATGCTTACCCACCACCTAGCCTAGTGTCGTTTCAGCTACACAGGCGTTTTATCTTTACCGACTGGACGACGAATAGGAGCGCGCCATCCCTGCAAGCACAAGCGTGACCCTTCCCACGGCCCACTCTTGGTAGCTGGACTTGCCCGGCCGGCAAATGCGCAGGTCGTGGGAAGCCAGCTTTAATTAAGAGTTACTGTATGTTTGGATGGCTGTCATGATGTCAGTTTTTATTGTCGAGTGTTATTTGTGTTGTGGATTATAGACGAAAGAATTGAGAGCCTGAAACCAGGTAGCAGTCCATTCAGACATACTTTTCCGACTGACGAATCATCATCGACTTAGTCATATGTCCTCATTGCATACACACTGCCGAGAGGTTTGTTATTTAATCCAGAACATTGGCACATGATCGGTAGATTAGGTGACGTGCCCCACCACCTTTCCTACCATGCCGGCAAACTCCCAACGTTTAAACATTTCAGCCACTTGCAGCAACAGAACGAGGTTTTGATGAGATACTATGCCGAGTGATCACTAATAAACTTAGGCGTTAAGGTGAATGACTATCCTTTTTGCAGCGCTAAATTAGGATTTCACATGGATTAAATTGATTGACGTATGCTTTAAAAGTACGATGAGTTGAAATTTAAAGACAGTTGTCTTTTCAGCCTCCGGATTTGTGACGCTACATTGATAAGCGTTTGACGCTTAGAAATAGCCTTGTGGCAAAGTACCATGGGATGATATTCCACATATTTGCTAGGGTTGTAAATGTGTTGCACTGAAAGTCCTTTACTGTGTTGAAATTAGGAGAAGTTCGATAAGTATTTGATGAAAATAATGATTTAACAACCTGTTTCTTTTTTTTAATTTTTTTTTTTAGGAATAGTACGAAAGAATACATGCGTAAGAGTCCACCATACAAGTTTTATGTTTCTAAATTCTTTCGATTTTAAGGGTAATACAGGAAAGGTAATATTCCATTACCTTATAATTGTGTTAGTAACATATGATGTGGTTATGCATTCAGTTTTGCTTGAAAACAATAAATTCTTCGATTTCATCAGTAGCTACACTTTAAAACACAATCTAGGTTACGATGCTTTCGTCGCTTTACTTCATGCACATAAAATCAAGCTTTTCCACCGAGCGTGGCGGTGTAATGGTTAGCGTTCTCGCCTCGGATTCGGGAGGACGGCGGTTCGAATCCCCGTCCGGGCATCCAGATTTGGGTTTTCCATGGTTTTCCATGGTTTCCCAAATCACTCCAGGCAAATTCCGGGATGCTTACTTCAAAAGGCCATGGCCGAATTCCTTCCCATTCCTTGCCCCCCTCCTTGACCCCCCGTCCTTTCCCGTCTTTAAAGACCTCGATGTTGAGAGACGTAAAGCAGTTTTTTAAAAAAAACTTTTTCATAGACACAGTTTAGACTAAGAGCATTTGAAAATATGTGATTACAGTTGGTATCCAAATTGGGAATCTACCCAGACCATTAGTGTTAATCTGGCATCCCAGTCAGCCAATATGAAAAAGAATATCTGCGGAGCTGCTTAAGGAAAGAATCCATAGAGATGTTGAAGACAGCAGTGCAGGAAGTCTATTCATTTCATCCTTACATGATATGTCTGAAATTTCCAGCTGGTACTGGAATTCTACTTACGGTTAAATAATGTCTATTTGAGTCTGTGGAATAGTGAACTATAATAACAGTATGATTACAAACCAACACGTTATAGAATGCCACTGGATTTAGTAAATCAGTTAGTTACTAGATCCAGCAATAGAATTGAAGTATTAATCAGATATTTACTTCCGTGTGAGAGCGATATATTAATGTATTATAAATGTTTTAAATGTTCCAGAAACGCTGCGTAAGTACCCAGTGGTGCCCGTGCTTAATCGACAGTGCAGCGAGAATTATCGGATACCAAACAGTGACGTAATCCTAGAAAAGGGCACTTCTGTGTTAATACCATTGCTCGGACTCCAGAAGGATCCTGAATACTTTCCGGACCCTGAGCGCTTCGACCCTGAGAGATTCTCTGAAGTAGAGGTAGCCAGGAGACACCCATACGTCTATATGCCTTTTGGAGAAGGGCCGCGGATCTGTATAGGTAAGTAGTACTCCAGATACTGTCGCATCAGTAACCTAATGTGACAAGTCATCCTTATTTATGACGCTTATTACCATGTCTTAGGGCTACTATTATATCGTTGCTTGCCGTAAATTATATTGATATTGGTTTAAAAACAAGTCAAAAATGATGGAAATTACGAGATATCAGTCAACATTTTGTGACGATTTCCAGAGACACCTATGGTCGGAGAATAGAGCGGAACATCTTCGGGCGTCATCGGTTTGTCGAAGATGCCCGAGCACTGTGACATACATCATGACCAAACTGACCTTAAAAACAATTAACTTTTTTTTTTACATACTACTGTCATCACAAAAATAACACCTGTTTAACGTTCTTGTTGATATTTTTTGTGTGATTTTTCTCTAATTATTTACAGCGATCTCTTCGGATATAGAGGAGAACAATAATAACTTCGGGGGTAATAGGCTAAAAAAATTTAATTTAGAGGTAAAGTTTTTTAAAATTATATTAGACAAGCAGTTTCCCGCGACTTCGTCCATGTTTACAGTTATAGTGCACAGCACCCTCTTCAGCGAACATGACAGATAGCTCACTGAACACAAATTCCTTTTGCATGAAGGGACTCAACAACAAACTGTAATTTCATTCCTCTGATTAATACGATGCCACTCGAAGCTGAAGTCATTTTGTCTGCGAGGATTAACTGTGTAGTTCAGTGCGTTGACGCGCCGCATATTGGATCGAGGGAAGTACAACGGTGCCGGGCACAAGACCAGACCACAGCGTACTAGCCGTCCTGACAGGCGGTTTTCCGCAGCCATCAAGGCGAATGCCAGGATGGTTCGCAATCAACGCCTCATAAAAAACACATTTCACAAACAAAAAATACACGTATCACATAGTTATACGTACATTTTGTAGACCAATGGCAACACTTCACTTCCTCCATTAATACGTAGTACGACCTGGCAGTAGGTATAAAATACTTACAGGGGACACCTTTGATTTCGTACGCTCGGAACAGAAACATGCTGAGAATAACAAGCGATCATAAACAAAACAGTGATGTGTGTCATTTTCATGCAAAACGTTTCATTCTATTTCACGTAACATTTTAAGAGAAAGAAACAAAGTAACAAGATATCAATACCATATGAAGAAAATTATACGTAATTCAATGACGTCAGTGTATCATTACATTTTCAATCAACAGTGCCAAAAACTCCCTGCTTAAAGTACTTAATATAGCGCAAAACACGCTTAAACAGCAGTACCACACACCTAATAGTGCTTATATTACTCGTAGTACTCAAAGTGCAGATGCGGGATTTCAATGAAGTGGTTAAAACAAAGTGGAAGAGAACATTGTGCACACCTCACTAAAGCCACGTTATCATATTCCAAATCACTTTCGCGTTCACCCAGTCCAATATCAAAAGCCATACTAATTACATTTTCAAATGATGATGTTGGTAAGTAATGTCATAACCTGGCTTTCGCCATGCAATTTGCAACAAAGGCTTATAGGTAGGTGCAGCAAAGTGATTGTAAATCATAAAGTTTCATGATGAAATAACGATTATGTATCTTCACTTTTAGATTGGCACATTTTAATCTTACAAAATCAGTAATCCTTCTGATATAGAGCTTATATTGCCGAAAGAAGTAAACATCAAGCGGTTGGCAATATTTTTATGTTTTCGGTAGCAATATCTTCAGCATAACATCTCTGTTTGGAAAAGCTGCATCTAGAATGTTACGATCTGTATGACCTGACCAGGAATCACACAACAATAGCCTCTTTTCATGGCTCTTTAATGGAGGAAGCAGACAAGTGCGGAGATCTGCGTGGAAATGACACACACCACTGTTTTGTTTATGATCGCTTGCTACTCTAAACATGATTTCGTGTGGTTCCGAGCATTCGTGGTCAAAGGTGTCAATTTTTAGCGTCAGCAAGGGCATGAGAACGTAAAACCAATGCTTCGAATTAGACCATTTCAGTTATGACTAAAACTCATCAGTGGCAGCCGATCCCCAATACTGGGAAAAGGAAGTGAAGAAGAAGTCTTCGGGCAGCATTTTAAAGAAAACCACATCAAAGTCGGACAAGTAATTTTTGCGTGAATCCGTTCATTCTAACGCGCTGATAGACTTAATTCTGTCATCTATAAATGTTTAAACAAAAGTTTAATGTAGAAAAATAATTGGTTTTTAAGATTTTTGTTTTTTTACTGTCATCAGTCTTTCGACTGGTTTGATGCAATCCTTCCTTCCTGCCTTGCGCTTATGCGCTAACCTCTTCATTTCGATGTACCCCTTACAACCCACGTCCTCAGTTATCTGCTTAATATATTCTAATCTCTGTCTTCCTCTACAGTTCTTACCTTCGACTGTTCCCTCCACTAACAACTTAACCAATCCAACATGTCTCAAAATAAGACCTACCATCCTGTCTATCCTTTCTGTAAGCTTCTTCCACAAATTTCTTTCCTCACCCATCTTTTCCAAAACTCGTTTATCTCGTACTTAATTTACAGCATCCTTCTATATCACCACATTTCAAATGTTTCAATTTACCTTCTTTTTGGTATTCGTAAAGTTCATGCTTCGTTACCAATAAGCGCTGTACTCCACACATAGTGTTTTGAAAAATTCTTTCTAGGTTCTAGATCAATATTTGAAGCTAAAAGATTCCTCTTTTTCATAAAGGCTCTTGTAATATTGACGTTAGTGTCCACTTTTTCTGATTTTTTTTTTTTCTTATGGTTTTTGTGATGCCACAAGACATTATACATGGGATAAAAGTGTTAATAACTATAAGTAGGAACTCTAAGAGATAGGTTTAAATAGTTAATAAGAAATAGAATTAATAATTTAAAATTGCGGTAGCGAAAGTAAGGCAGGTAGTAGATTTGATTTAGAATTTTCAGGAGGTGGCTGCGGCTGCCATTATGCCAGCAAGATGAAGCATTGAGATCCGTCACCCCCTTCCCGCCATCACCATTGGCGCGGAGAGGAATGCCCAGTCGTCAACCCACGTACACAAAAAGGCGTCTTTTAGGAGTTGTAATATCTGAGGGAGCCTGTGTTTCCATATGGCAGAGATTGTACACACGGTAACTGGAAAATTAGCAATGTTAGCAGTGCTCCTCCCAAAAGACATCAGACAATCCAAATTACAGTTACCCAAGGTGTATTTAAGGCCCACCGGAATACAATAGGGCCCTCAGTTTTCCTCAGTGTTGCTTAGTCGTGATCCACAGTGGTACTGCCTGCCTGCTAGATGTAAGTCAATTTATATTTCTCTCTCTGTGTGTGTCTTCCAAAGAACTCACTCCCGCTATAGGTTATGAAGTGAAGTAAATTAAGAACATTAAAAGGAAGTCTTACTATAACGATGATGAGGTGCTGACATTTCGTACCACTACCGGGAGAACTGTTGTTTAATTGCTTACATGTGAATCTTAAATGCATACAAATTGGTTACTAGACAATTTTGCGAACTTGATTGAATACGTGTTCCAATTTCGAATGTAGATCTTTGTATCAATTTGCTTAAGTTGGACTGAATATAACTGGGATTTGTATGGTTCATCATCTATCCACCTTTTTTTATTTTTTGAAATTGTTTCCGTTCCCTACTATACTTCGCTATTGCTAAAAGTGAATGCAGTCAATCTCAAAAAGAAGTGTGATAATTAAAAAAATATCAGAGAATTACTAAGGAAGGTTACACTTTACGCCTCATCGACGTCAGGGTCATTAGAGGTAGGATTAGATTGGGGACAAGGAACGGGAAGGAATTTGGCCATGGCCTTTAGAAGGTAGCATCCTGACATTCACGTGGGGTGATTTGGACCACCCAAATATGGATTTCCGCCTCCTCCAGAATGCGAGGCGAGAGCGTTACCGCTCACCTATAACGCTCGGTTTTTTCTGGTGCAAAAGGCACTGAAAGTAAGTGGTTTGTTCACCTAGTAATCCATCAAAGTGACGCCTGCTTCCTAGAACTGTTGAATGTCAACACAATGGCTGTAATACAGATGGAACAGTGGCCTATTCGATCATTTCTTTTGATTCTGCGTAATGATACAGTAGATAGGGTGGAAGATGTTTCTACGGCTGCGGCAAGGACTGCACAAAGGAGAGAAGATTGGTTTCTTCCGATTATTACGGTCAAATAAAACTCTAAATTGCCTCTTCTAGGGTGATGTGGTCTTCAAACAGCTTGTGCCAAGGACTGTGGAGGTATGGGAAAAGTGGCGGGTCCCAATTGTCAGTAGTTTAAATTAGTGTTAATAATAGGCAAAGAGATTTACGTTACAACTGATCGTTAAGCCTATTAGAGCATCTCTTTCACTCGTCAGTTACAGTTTTTAGTGCAGTATCAAAAAAATACTCTTAGATTAGTCCATCAGATATATTTTTAATTATAGTAGATAAGTATGTAACTTTTAGAACCTCTCCTTTTGCAGGAATGCGATTGGGACTGCTGCAGACGAAGGTCGGCCTTGTACACTTACTGTCGAAATTCAACGTTATTCCCACGGAGACTGTGAAGATGCCTGTGGAGATCAATACACAGTCGGGAGTGTTGATGTCCAATGACGGGATTCAGTTGCGACTGCAGAAGAGAACGTAAACAATCCATGATGAGCAAATCAACTCTGAAGTCATAACACTCCACATTTCATCAAATTATTTGCTTTAATACGAAGGATATTTCCAAACTTTTGGGAATTATATTGAAATACTATTAAAAAACGAAATAATGTTAGGTTGTGAAAAAATTTGATTATTTTATTTGTTAATTAATTATTTAAGTTAATTATTTTGTTTCTGATGGGATATCTTCGCATTTTTACAAAAAGATTATATTTGAGATTTCAAAATTTGTCATTTATTGATCTATGATACACATGAAATATCGAGTGACTTTATTACATGCATAGTGCATCATATGCAAAAGAGAAATCAAAACAATTCACAAAACATACCAACTACTTTACCAAGGAAAGTACATTAACAAATTAAACTGTGATAACTAACATGGAACTGATACAAAACAAAATATTGACTGTCGGACGCCACCCAGCATTCTCAGTTTTATTTTTACAGCAGTAACAAGTCTGGAGTCACTGAGAAAAATCTCTTATCTGCACAGGTCGCCCTGTCAGAGCGTTTCAGATCATGTTTAATTGAAACAATACATCAGAGTAATTGTAAATTTGTAAGTTGCTTTTTCTGATGTCTTGAAGGCTGCATAGCTGCTTTAGTGACTTTCAAAGCCACCACATCTTTATAGTGTCAAATTACGATGTGGAAATTTCACTTCAGTGCACTATTAACTTTTACCACATCACTCTGAACAGAGACGCACTATATGCGTCGGATAAGTTAGATCACTCCCGCCTTTTTTTGGACGTGGCCAACGCTCTATTTCCCGCCGTAAGTATTGCTCACCAATATTATTACAATTGCGCCCACAATATGGCATTTCACACCTCCGCAGCCAATACGTGATTCTTGGCCCCCACGGCCAGAACGTCTCCCATGTCGCCAGCTAGTCGCTTCCCAGTCTCCGTTAGTCATCCCCCATAGGGGTCGACTGCCAGAAACGAAAAGTAGATAGACAATTCCAATAGGCTACATTCACTGATCATCCAGAACATTAGGACCACCTACCTAATATACGGTATGTCCACCTTTTCACGAAATAATTCCGGCGACGCCTCTTGGCATGGAAGCAATGAGGCATTGGTAGGTCGCTGGAGGGAGTTGGCACATCTACACACACAAGTCTCCTAATTACGGTAAATTCCTGGGAGGGGGGCGATGAGCTCTGACGCCACGGTTAACCACATCCCAGATGTGTTCGATGGGGTTCAAATCTGGCGTGGGGGGGGGGGCGGAGGGGCGCAGCACATCAATTTCAACTCGCCAGAGTGTTTCTCGAACCATTACAACACACTTCTGGCGAAACATGGTGCATTAACTTATTGAAAAATGCCACTGTTGTTGCGAAACGTGGTCATCAGGAAGGGGCATACGTGGACTGCAAACAGTGTACGATACATATTGGCCCTCGTAGTGCCTTGCACGAGCTCCACTGGATCCATGGATGCTCACGTGAATGTTCCCCAGGGCATTCAAGCCGCCGCCAGCTTGTCTCCGTCCCGCAGTAGACCCTACAGGCGTCACCAAAGCTGTTCCCCTGGAAAACGATGGATTCGCACCTTCCCATTAGCATTATGAAGAATGTGTCGGGATTCATCAAACCATGCAACGCTCTGCCACTGCGCCAACGTCCAGTGTCGATGGTCACGTGCCTATTTCAGTTGTAGTTGCCGATGTCGTGGTGTTAACATTGGCACATGCATGGGTCGTCGGCTGAGGAGGCTCGTCGTTAGGAGTGTTCGGAGCACTGTGTGTTCAGACACACTTGTATTCTGCCTGGCATTAAAGTTCGATGTTATTTGCACCACAGTTCGCTACCTGTCCTGTTTTACCAGTCTGCTCAGCCTACGATGGAATGAGGGGTGGCCGCCCCACTCCTCAACGTTTGGAAATGGTTTCACTTTAGTTTCGCCACTTGTTGAAGACACTCACCACAGCACTCCTCGAACGCGATAAGTCGTGCAGTTTCCGAAATTCTCGTGCCGAGCCTCCGGTCCATCACAACCGGCCCTCTGCCAAACTCAGATAGATCGTGCGCCTTCCCCATTCTATACACGGATAGCACGCTCACTGATACTACATGCACCGTGCGTGTGTCCTGCTAGCAGTTATTCCTCGTCATATGACGCTGTTATCGGCTGCACGGGTGTATATCGATATCAACTAGGTAGTCATAATGTTCTGGCTGATCAGTATATATTTTATATCTGATGCTTATTGGTACATTTGAATTGCCACTCAGTTCAATTCCTCCAATATTTTCTAGACCCGCCGAAACTTGGCTCGTCCTCTCCACAAAACTGTATTTCACTAACTTCTCAAATTATTCAGCAGCACGTACACCACCTTCTACCGCGAGTCTGAGAAAAACCCGGCAGGTCGGTTTCATCCTTGCCGTTAAGTCTTTTAGCGCGGATTCAAACCACGATTGGCCGTCCCTTCTGTTGTTTGGAGTCCATCCACCTCACTCCCCTGAAATACTGTACAAATTATTTACAGTAGGCTTTTTTTGAATACGCAAGGATGAGCCGAAAACTAGCTACAAACTATTTCTGCATCATACATCGCACTTATTCTGTTATTCAAGCAATGTAAAGAGTCATGAAGCTTTATCGAGCACCAAGAACTAGGTCAAGAGTGACTTTTTTATAAATAATCACAATCAATTCAGAGCTTCATTATAACAAGTTATATGGTACCTTATGACAAAGAATGACATGTAATGTAACATGCTCGATCATAGTTACACCATAATATTTGATTGCAACTCCTCGCTTAAAAAAGCATGTTATGAGTGATTTGCGCTGAAAATAATTGCTTCACGCAATCTGCTTTGCTAATATTTTTGTAGAATATAGTTAAGTCTCTTCCACCTCTTCTACACGCACAGATCCACACATGATTGCATGGTCTCACGATAAAGCTATTCCACTGATTAAGATAAATACGTCATAACAATTCGACCATAATTTACGAAAATCATCATAATTAATATATACATGAAAATGTTATTTAATATTATTATGCTCCACTTTCGTAATTTATAATCAATGTATCATTCATACTTTAAGTTTCAATGTTTAAGATTCGTATTTAAAAACTGCGGTGTTATTGAATAAATTTATTACACTTTTAACATAATATTGAAGTAAATAAACAGATTATTATCAATTTTAATATCTTCCACGTTGGGCCCAAATTAACCCTGCAGCAGTCGCGCTCTGAAAAGTCCCATTAGAAATGGCTTGAGTGGACTACATATGTAATCCACGCGACCAGTGCAGGGTTAAAATAAGCCACCAATATTGCCTCAGCGTTGTGTGACCAAATTGAAATAAATTATGAGGTTATTGATAAGGAAAATAGTTCTTACTTTGGGCGTCATTTTGAAATAATCACTTCAATCATCATAATAGAACGATTAATTTACATACGTTAAATATTAACTTTCTACTAATGCGAAATAGATGTTGTGTAATGATCTTTCACAACATACTGTTAAATTTACTGTCCTACAAAAAAGAAATAAATAAAATATGCAATATTTTTCAAAATCGTTAGCAGCTGAAATTTTATAACAATTAAAATAAATTTACGTGCTTCTTCAGTTGAAACACGGAATATTTATTTACACCCAACCAAATACATAAAATCCAAGTATTAGCGTTAACTTGTCATTCAAATGATAAATGACGTTGAACTCCACAGCCAAACACATTAAAACACAGAAATCTCATAATTTACATTTACATACAAAGTTATATACATTGAAATTCCGGCTACCTAAATAAATGAATTTAACTACGCGACATGACATCGTTGTAAGGAATATTGAGAGCTGATTTCCGGGCCTTGATAGCTCAATAAAAAATAATACGATGGCCTGATCGCTTGTAAATTATTCGTCGTTCACATTACCGCATCCCTGCGTGATGATCTGAAGTTCCTGTCAGATCGGGACCTAACTGTGTCTAATTTATTTAACAGGAGAGCATGTTGTGCCACCCTAGTGCTAAGAATGGCTACCCATAGAACCCCAAGGCGAACCTTCTCATTTCAGATCGGATAGAGGTCACTGAATTATTCAATTCTCTGTAAGAACATAGGTCTATTATGCCCGACGTACTGGCAGAATACTGGCCTAAGCTCCTTACAGCTGTCGCGTAAGTGACTTCTATAGACTTTCCAAAGCGAGAAACGTGTATCCTACCATGAAACTTCCGCACGCCATTGATATTGATGCGCTACCCTCGACTATTAGTTCTTCTCCACATTTCAAGTGCAGGTGCCGCCAAATGACCTGGGACAACTGTTTTGTTGTAGCAAGCAGGTAACTGGGTATTTCCCATAACGCAGCCATGCCGGAGTTATTCCCCGATACTCCCGTATATATAGGCAATCGTAATAATTGATTTGATCAAAATAAATATTATAACAAGTGGAGGTGCCCTCGTAACAATTGTTTATCTTCTTAAATAATTTAATTAAAATGTTTAGTTTGAGTAAAGGTTAATCATTTTTAATTGAGGGTCAAACGTGGGGCATCACAATAGACACATTTTTTTCTTGTTGATTTGTGGGGGGATGGAACATAATACACAAATACTTGAGAAATAATGAATTATAAATATTTCTATGCAATGTTGTTGAAGGCCATTTTTCCGCAGTTGCTCAGCGTTATTTTATGAATTAATAAATATTTCTGTTCTCCAAATATCATCTCTAATAACTTACTATTAACTTAGCAGAGTATCTTGTTGCTAATGAAAACTTGTTCAATCTCTTGGTGATATATAGTGTCCACTCATTCAAAAATGTATGAACGGCCCCTAGAATGGATTAGAAAGCTATTATTGCAATTGCAATTGCAGTAGCTGTGCAAAATAGGAAAAGTAAAATTACAAATTTGAGAATTGATGAAGTGGAAACCTTCCTCTACTGGAAGCAATTAGAGGCACTGTTCAAGATAGCTGGTAGGGTGCACGTTATGACATTTACTTGTACTATAATGTAATAATATCTCTTTAATAATTCAAAAATTCACGTTGAATACACGTAAAAGTAAAACTTTTTTCATCACAATAAGTTGACTAGAAATTATTATCCAATTTGGAATAATAGATAAAATTTAATTAGAGATGGCAAATGTATCAATGCCTTACAAGTCATTTTCTGTGTAGATGTATGTACTTTATCTGCCAGCAACAAAACAAAAATTACTAACTACATTTGGAAGATTCATTCAACTGATGTAAAAGTTTGAATTTTTGGCTTTTGTTTATCACTTTATTCTCAAATTCCTTCGGGGTTTTCCAATTATTACACTTATTACTAATTAAGAAATCAATATTACTCTCATATTGGGGTAAAGGCTGTACCGCGCTTAAACTGAACTTTCTTTTAGAATTTGATAAACTGTGCGCGATTATCCGGCTATACCCTTGTAAGAGAACCAAATGCGAGGCTTTTTCCACACTTCAGGCTTCAGAAGTGTATAATAACATAAATTTATTGAATAATGAAGGAACTGGAAGCAAATCGGATGTGTGTTACGTTAAGGAACAATACCTGAATTAGACTATAGTTATTTCTGAAATTATATTAAACCAAAATCTAGAGTATCGGACCAGGATCCTTATCCATATCTTCCGACATGACAGTCCATACTGTTAACGTCACTTAACTATCTTCGTCTCTGTTACCAGTACATTGCTGTAAATGCTTCTTCTAAGCCCAAGTGATAACTGGAACCATGAAATTTGCTCGAAACAATAATATATCCTTACATATCTGTACTCCTTATTCAATTCTATTAACAGCCGATTCTTACTTGAAAACCGAACTTCCGAAAAACAGCAATTATACATTCACGACCGTTTGCCGAGATGAGTAAGTCGATCCCTTTTCGTTAGTATCGTTATTTCTATTACTTGCGCCTAAGTATACATATATAAAAGATCCTTACATGTATCGCTGTAAATGTCTCTCTATTATGTAAAATTTAATACGTGATTTTATGGCTTGCATTACCAATGTGACCGCAGATTCCCCTCAAATTACATAAGACTTAAACCATTCAAAGAAATTACTATGTAATTTTTAGGACAAATACGGTATGTTTCTTTTTAAAAATATTTAAGGACTAAAAACAAAAGAATAAACTTGAATACTATTCAAACATTAGAAAAGATTGTTACAAGATGACGAGTGCCCCTAAGCCGTGTTTGGATGTTATCTGAGAAATAACCAGAGATAAAATGAGAGTTTTTCCCAAACTTTATGTAAGTATTTGATAACACCTGGAAAGAGATTATGATTCTGTGACACTGTCTCTAACATATTATTAATTACTCTGGGATACAACGGGATTTCCACCGTCTGTAGATATAATTCCTTTGGAGACATGGAGAATTACACACTTACTCCGGAGAGCTTGGAAAGCTTCGGTTTCGTAACCACAATATAATCACCTGTGAGAAGCAGTTTAGGACTACAAATATCTTTCTACTTACCAACGACCAAATACGTGAACATAAACAAGAGTATTCGACTGCTTTAAGTACAGTTACCATTAGATATTTAGTGAATTTTGAACTTTAGTGTTCAACTTAAATCTTTCAACTAAACTACCAAATAGATCTATACGGTCCCACACCGGGATGTTAACGAAGCTTCCTGAAACAAGCTAATTCTAAACTGAGCTTTCTAATTTCAGTTATGTTAACGACAAATACAAGTATTTTTTTATCATAAATCTAAGTGACTACTTTAAGAACCACTACACTACAACCGGAAATTGCTGAATACCTTACGGAGTGAGTCCATACTGTTCCAAATTCAAGTTACGACTACGAGCAAGAGGAAATTTGATGTTGCCATGCTCTAATACCTCAAAAAAACCATCGTTTTCACAGTTGATCGTGACTTCCAATAAGAGTTATTCCTTCCACACCTGTTTTGTTGCTTTGTCGTTTTCTCTCATGGGTCCACTTTGCCATCAATGCCACTAAAGTAATTGTTTCTGATTTAATTAAATTCTGGTTAATATCATAGGCATTCAAGAAATGAGACGGTAGTAGGGAAGCGTTGCCAGTTTATAGACAAGAAGGGATGCCGCCTGTATTGCTAAGCTAATTAGGTGATCCCGTGGAATGTCAAGGTCCACCTACCCTCTCCATCCCTCCTCACTTCTCCTTCCCCGCAAATATAACTTATGCCTCGCCCACGGTAACACCACATGTTTGACAACATACCTGCTGTTGACAGGTTTATGGATTGCTGGCAGGTTGTCTTACGCCTATTCCACTAACCTATATTGCAACAGAGCTTTATGTGGCACAACTTGTGCCGTTGATAGATCGCTAACCTATATTACAATAGAGATTTGTTTGACGCCGTTGATAGGTGGCTCTCTATGCAAACGTCCTACCCCTCCCACCCCCTTTTTCACTAACCTGGAAGGCAAGATTCAACTGATCACTCCTCCGATGAAGGATTCAGAGTGTAGAGATGACCAGCCAAGTGATATTCTCGCCAGTGAATCAGCTAAACGGTGGTGATTCAAAACGTTTAGCACTAGGCGTTTCATGTAAACATAATTTTAAAACGGTTGTGGTGCTCGAAAAAGTGTGCAAAAATTACATTTTTGAGTGAAGAATGGAAAATGCTGATCCAGATATTCAACACCGGCAGCGTTCAGACCAACTTACCAATCAGTAATCACACAGTCTCCTGCCGAATGGTCACTGTGGTAAATACTATACATTTTTACAACAATACAGATCCTGCCGACGTCGTACCTACGGCGATTCAACTTGAAGGAATCTCGTCAACGCGCAGCGTGTAGTGATTAGCGTCTTGCAGATCGAGAAGACGTGGGGCTACATGGTTGGAAACTCCAACAAGGAGTTCCTGAACATTTTAGCTGCTAAAGTGCTACGTGACTATCGTAACGCTACGATGTAGAAGCTAATTGATTATCATGTTATTAATTTTTATGTGTCTCAAGTAACAAACAGTTCACCATTGGAGTATACTAACACACGGGGATTTCCTTCAGAGTAAGACTATTGGAATCTTGTGTACTTGTCGTACAGCACCGTGATTCTGTTTTTCTTGAAGTCTAGATGCATATTGTCGTACGCATAGGCCACATTATTTAGGAACAGTTTGACATTAGTGAGACTACAGTGATCAAGCTCGGCCATATCTGTTTCCGTGTTATGTATTCTGTTTATTTGTAATCCCACAACCACTTACCTTGATCTTTAAAGACCAAACTTGGGTCGTATTTATAGGAAGCAATGAGTATTTCAGCGGATCCCAACTTCTGAAATGAATGCCTAGAGGTATACCACTCTCTACAATCTTAAGCAGCGCTAGTTTCTCTTTTTTTCTTGCTTGCACATGAGGTACTACCCATGCCAGTTTACTGATGACAAATTTACTCTTTTGGGGATTTGGATTGGTTTGTATATATGAATTTGTATCATCCCTGGCGCTAAACAGTACCAGTAGTTGTTTTAAATTTGCAAGCATCCGTTTTAAATTCTTCACAGAAACCCAAAAGTATACTGAACGATTGTGTACATACAGCAAAGCAACCATCTCCAAGAGCATATTGACCCTATCTTAGGTTGTTTAATACGTCTGATGTTGAAAATCACCAAAAATAATCGCCTTTACTGTGCTTGTTATACTGTCATTTCTGTTTCGGTCAATTTCAGCTCCGTTAGTTTCGTACTGAATTTTCTCAAACAGAAACGCCAATGAATTGGATGTAAGACATGAATTGGTAGCTCCTGCTCTATCTGATTTGACGACTCTTTCTCCTATATAGATAGACAGAATGTTCAATTTGATCCCATGTGAGAACAGTCTCTGGGATGTGAAACAGTACATACACCTATTAGCAATATCAATAATATTTTCAACAACTGATAACTGGATGGTTACTTAAAAACCCATTAATTTCAACTGTAATTTGCAAATAAATATTATCGCATGTAGTTGCTATATATGAGTGTAATTTCAAAATAATATAATTGCTGCTTTTGTAAACGAATTGAAGACAAAGAAAAACCATACACCATTATAATAATTATGAAGAACTTAGTCACCATATACTTCCATACATCAAATATTTAGTATTTTCTCAGTCATTCATATATAGCGTTTTCTCACTCATTCTTGGTTACGAAATTCCAAGAAGACAATTTATTCACAGAGTAAAATGGGTTCTGCAGGAAAAGCTCTTTCCTTTTAGATTTAAAGTATTTAGGCTTTCATAGATAACATTTTATTTCTTGTGGTAGGTCCCTGAATAAAGATACTCCAGTGAATATTATCCTTTCCCGTATAATTGACAATGACTTGCAATGTTTGAAAATGTTATATTTATTCCTAGTATTATAGCTATATAAGTCATCATTAAGAATGAAGTGTTCAGGGTTTTCCACTACAAAAGATAATGGGAAATATGTACCGTGCTGGCATTCTCAGTATTCCAAGATTTCTAAACAGATTTCTGCACAACGTCTGTGGGCTTGTTCCACAAATCATTCCTATAGCACGTGTTTGTGATTTAAATACCCTCTGTGTTTGAGAAGGGTTTTCCCAAAATGAGATGTCATACGTGAGCAGGGAGTGAAAGTATGCAAAATATACCAACTTCCTTGATTCTATGTCAGCTTTCTAGCTATTATCGTCAATTAAATTGTTGCAGAATTCATTTTTTAAGACTTTGTTTACAGTTCAATTTGTTATCAAAATATACACACAGAAATTTTGTAAAACTGCTTTCAGTGAATGCTTTTCCTTCAGATATCACATTATTGCTGTCCTTTTATTTTCTGTAACAAATTGAAATAACTGCGTGTTTTATACATTAAGTATTAATTTATTAGTACTGAAGAGCATCATTTGCTATGTTTTCAATGTTTTAAAGCTGATGGGTGTTTCAATGATACGCTAGTATCATCTGCGAGAAAGTATTGAATATTCACTATGACCTAACATGCGTGGGAGATCATTGATATAAATTAAGAATAGCATAGGGCAAAGAATTAAACCCTGATGTACACAGTAATTAACTATTCCCATTCTGAGTTTATAACCTCTCCTGTATTAACATCTTTGAAAGATACACATTGCTTTCTATTTTCCAAATATGATTTGAACCAAACCTAGCTTACCACTAACTCCATAGTGTTTTAATGTACCTAGGAGAATCCCATTGTCAACACAATCAAAGAACTTAGCCAGATCAGAGCATATTCCTACGAAATTTAATTTTTTATGCATTGCTTCCAATATGTTGTCTATAAAAGCAAAGATTGCTGACTGTGGAAACACCTTGCCTAAGACCAAACTGTGCTTTACTGCCTAGGTCATTATAATATAGATGTGCGTACACACTTCTGTACAATGCTTTCTCGAAGATGTTTGTAAATGTTGACTATGTACCAAATGCCAAACATAACGTTACTTCAGTCAAATTTGACGTTTCACCCGTAAAAGTGCCACACCCACATCGGTTGCCGCCAATATGTTATTAAAATTTCCGTCCACCTTTTAACGTTAATTTACCACTTTTTTTATTATTATTATTTTTACTACGTACCTGGTTTTACTCCTATGAACCAACTTTTTTTTTTACACATGATGAGTATATTCGCTCTAGTATCTCCTGGGACCTTGGTTCGACAGGCCCCCACCATTTTTCATGCATCAGATAATAATGATATACAGTTCTTATGTGTTTTTATATTAAACTATTTTCGTCCTCCTCCTTTTTCTCTTCCTTCTTTTATTCCTTCCTTTCCTTGTTACTCCCTTTCTTCGTAGCTTCAGCTTCTCTTGGAAAATCTGATATGTTGAAAATTTCCCACCATCTTCGATATTATGACTCAGCCAGATATATAAAATGTTTCATTGCCTGAGACCACAGGTTTCGTGAAAAGTAAAATTTAGGACGAATGAACTAGAGAAATGCAGATCTAATTCGCGTGACCATATTGGTCGGGTTCTATTTACCGTTTTGCTGCTTAATGTCTTGCCTTTTTTCACATAAAGTTTATACTTATTTTTCAATATAGCATAACGCTTAGTCGTCACATTATTAGTTTCCTTTGTTGTAAAGACCCAGAGGTCCTAATTTTTACAAAGAGGTTGAGTCGATATGGCGTTACGACCTTGGTATACCACTCTGGGTGTAATTCCTCGGCCTGAAATTTCATCCTTTGACAGGACCTGTATTGGAGCAAGTGAGTGTTGTGAAGTCATAATGTCCCATTCGCAACACGAAATTACATGCTTCAGGAATGTGGATGAATACATCGTCATACCCCAGTTTTCCACCTTCATAGTCACAAACATCGTTACGCTTAACACAATTTCTGCCCGAGTATGTAACTAAGTAATTACAAGCTCTCTTTCCACCAACACTATTCTATTTTTGATATTGTCTGTATTTGTAATGTTCTAAACAAATTGATTTAAATCCCTAATATTTCATCCATAGTTTATTTCTGGTGAATTTTATATAGCGGCCTTGTAGTTCGGTGGATAACACGTAAGTTCACACACACACACAGAGAGAGAGAGAGAGAAACCACTACCCAGCAACGTTAATTGAGTAACTGTCAGCTGATCATCATACCTGGTTTATTTTTTTTAGATCCGATGAACACACACGACGGTTCTGATGGCTGAAAAATTACTTACATGGTAGCAGTTATGTGGAACTACAAGCTAGTGGACCACTTCTAAGACAAACATCGAAAAGATTTTTTTTGACTGTAATACTGAGTAGAACATGTTATGTTTCAGCTAAGGGTTTGAAGTTAATTTTCTGGTTAGTGTGCGATAATTTTAATTAACTAATCTTTTTTCACTCTTATTTGCACTGAACTTCCCTTTATTTTTTAGTTTTCTTCTCTTTAACACTAGAACTATTTATAAATCGATTTTCAGTTATTGATTTCAAGAACTCTAGATTAGAATACTTTTTCCCACCTGTTTAATTATCTCCACAGATAAAACAAAAACAGAATTTCCAGTAGAGTCACTGATAAATCTTATATTTGCTTTATCGTCTCGATACTTCACAAACAAGTTAAATTGTCATTCACTTAACTGATGTACAAACAAAAATCTTACGCAACAAATTTCACATACAACGAAGCACAACCGGCTTTATTTTACTTCAGCTTCAGAATGGCTCATCATTTGTTAGTCATTTAGAGAAAACATCCACTGTTTAAAAGAAACGAGTCCATGACTTTGACGAATAACGTGCTCTGTCTGGGCGACAGGATCAGATTCGACACCAGGATAAAATGGGACGGCATTTGAACTGTGCAAATGATTCTGAGACCCTAGCTAGCATACGAATGAGCTGGGAGCTAACTTAAAACACTTGAAAATCAAAAAATTAAAACTAAGCCGCAAATAGAAGTTTAAATGCAAAGGAAAATAAAAATACGAAAAATGTGGTTCCTGTTTTTTTTTGTTTTTTTACGCCTCGTTGACTGCTAAGGTCATTAGAGGCGTGATGGGACTGGAGAAAAGTAACGAGAAGGAATTCGGCCATGGCTTTTTTGAAGGAAGCATCCCGGCATTCGCCAGGAGTGATTTGGGGAAACCATGGAAACCCAAATCTGGACGCCCGGACGGGGATTCGTACCCGCGTCCTTTCAAATGAGGAACCAGAACGTTAACCATTCACCCACCATGCACGGTGACATCCTCTTAAGGGGACGTCACGTGAGCTCAAAATATGGGGGAGGGGTCCAACAAAATCTTACCAAATCTCATTTAAGCGGAAGGAAGGGCCGATAAAAATCTGACGTCAACTTTTTATTTCAGACTGTCGCCCTTCAAAGAGCAGTGGAATCGAAAAATTAAAAGATAAATCTGACGTTAGGGTAGGCGGTAACCCACCAAATCTCAACATATCTAACCAAGGGGGAAAGGAGGAGGGTCCAAATTTACGGGAGGAAAAAACACCTCATGTAATTAATGGGCACCGCCTTACAGTTTTCTCCATATCAGCACAACCACTGCTTTTTACAGATTTCTCCATATTGGCACAACCACTGGTGGCTGAATATAAATAGTTTTTTTTTAAAATTATTATGATTTAAACAATTTGCCGATATTCTTTACAATTTATATGGGTGTACTTGTGAAGACCTCAACACACGCGGACCGAGCGTGGTGGGTTAGTGGTTAACGCTATGTCCTCGCAATCCGGAGGACGATGGTTTGAAACCCCATCCGGTCATTTCTCCAAATCGCTCCAGGCGAATGCCGGGATGCTTCCCTTAAAAGGCAATGGTCAAATTCCTTCCAGTTCCTTGTCCCCGGTCCCATCCCACCTCTAATGACCTCAACGTCGACGAGGTATAATAAAACCATAAGTAAAAAAAAAAAAAAATACACACGCGGTAATGATCCAGTCAACATAAAATATCCAGTTTCATTGTTCCAAAACGTCATTTCACTCTGATTGTATTTTAGTATGCTAAAATGTACTTAAGACCTTCGATTTATGTTCTTCAGTCTTAGCTTTGTTCTTTAATAACGCGTTTGAATTTTTTTTGACAATATATATTTTATAGACGCGCAGATCGAGGGGAAATTTTGACACTATTGTTGAAATTAATGATTTTTCTGTTACTTTTGCTAATACAGGTACCCGATTTTCTAATTTTGCATATATTCTCTCTCACAGACTGTGTGTATTACTTCTATTATAAGTATATCTCACACCAGATGAGCTCAAGACGCAATTAATAACACCCATGACATCGGTCGCAATAGAACTAGCAAGTGAGTGTCTAGCCTCTACACAACCAGAACCGGTATTTCCCGGTCTTGAGGTGTGCGGTTCAGTATTGACATATTCCATGACGTATCTGAATGCTTTAATCCATTTGTTTACACCAGTGTCTGATAGAGTTTCTGTCGAAATTCCGAATATTTTCAAGATACTGGAGCTCTTTCCCATTAGAGTAGGATCGCAGTAGTCACCTCACAAGGCTCGTGCTGGTAATCTAATAATTGAAAGCTTTACTACAGGTACGACAGGCTTAGATTATAACCCGCTCGTGCGATGCTTTGGAAATATTAACGAGGAATGCCACGGAGTGACATATCATCAAATGGATCCTCTCACCATCAGCAGGCTCAGATATACCAACCTGGGACTATTCCGTAGTAGTTCTCCTTAACTGAAACCTCTTGACAAATCACTCATACCGAAGCAAATTTACTGATGAGCTGGTGAAACCCTTCAGCATATAAGACAACAGTCCGTCATACTCACAGTGTCTAAGTTTTATTTTTATTTTTTACTTATAGCTTTACGTCTCGTCGAAGTCAAGGTCATTAGAAGCGGGATGGGATTGGGGACAAGGAACGGGTAGGAATTCGGCCATGGCCTTTTCAAGGAAGCATCCCCGAATGATTTGGGCAAACCATGGAAAACCCAAATCTGGGTGCCCAGACGGGGATTCGAAACGGCTTCCTCCCGAATGCGAGACCAGAACACAGCACGCTCAGTTACAGTGACGTCGGCGGTATGATTGGCGTAAAGTACAAATGCGCATCCTTCCCCCAGGAGAAGGATATTAGTAATTGCTCATTTTTTTATGTTTTAATTTCTAATTGCATAAGAAATGACTCAAAATTTTGGTAGATTTTAGAATTAAATTTATGAATACACTCACAATGGTAGGCCACCATTTGTAAAGTTCAGATTCAATTCATACTGTGTCTAATAAAAAGCTCATGGCCAGAGGTGTAAAGTGCGCTTCTTTACCGTTGTTGAGATAATCTGCACTGAAATATTCCGTTGCGATCAAAAACTTTCTACGTTGTCGCTGGATCGAGTCTCGTTGCTGGAAACTGTTTTTGAAGAGAAAACTTCCACAGTCGCGTTAGTCAATGTTTGGACGGTGGTAAATCAACGAGTTTATGACTTCTCGTCACCAACATACTATGACGTGTTGCGCGTATGGTACGCGCGCTGGATGCGTCATCAACATGCTAATGTTAACAGTATACCTGTAGCTATAATTATCATGTGATCCACTCGAAAAACAGTGAAAGTACAGATTATACTTGTATATAATATACAAAAGTAATTTTTTTTGTCAATGTTCTTCATAAAAAACACAGTTTTTATCCGATTTTAATGGAACTTTGCATATGTTTTATATCAAATAGATAAACAATGTTTACGTTTGATTTACAAAAATCTAAACCATCTCTTCCTTTCCTCGTCCCGCCCCCCCCCCTTATTTTCTGTCAACGTTGTTCATACAAACACACAGTATTTATCCGATACTTAGCACATATATGTTTCAAAACAAGGCGGTCAGGTAGCGCAGTGGTTAAGGTGCTTGCTTCCGAAAGATTTTCTCTTTGGTCGCGGGTCCAAATCCTGTGGTGAGCAGAAATGTTTAGGAGTTGTATTTGATATATGAGCTACGCCAGGACGTTCCGTAGTTCTGATTACACGTTAAACTGTAGTCCCCTGAGGAAAGGAATTGGCCTTCCTGCCTCTGACACAATAGCTTGGTACATCTCCTTCGGGAAGATTCGACCAACATTACGGTTGTGTTTTTTTAATTTCTTTTTGAAGTGACATCTTCTGTTGTCCCATTGGGCGTTGTTTGGACGGGGGTAAATATATGACTACACGACTTCCCGTTACCAACATGCTATGGCATGTTGCGCGGATGATATACTCGTTGGACGCGTCAACAGCATGCTGATGTTAACAGGATAGCTGTATCTCTTAAGTATGACGTGTTGCACTTGGAAAGTAGTGAAAGTATAGATTATACTTGTATCTAATATACAGGGTGTTACAAAAAGGTATGGCCAAACTTTTAGGAAACATTCCTCACACACAAACAAAGAAAATATGTTATGTAGACATGTGTCCGGAAACGCTTACTTTCCATGTTAGAGCTCATATTGTGGACGGCTGTGATACAATACGCCATTCTCCAGGGCTGCATCAGCGCATCAGGGATTCCACGCGACGGAGGTTTTTTTTTTTTTTTTTTTTTTTTTTTTTTTTTTTTTTTTTTAATTTATTTTAATGGCCTTCGGTCTATCGACCATACGGCCAGCTTCAACATTTACATTAGTTTAAACAAGTAAAGTAATAAAGTCATATTTCACAATGGATCATAAAATAAATCAGTAAAACAATGTTGGTATAATCTTGGTATGGACAATAACATTCAATACAATAACACTCGACGTTTTATGTTAATCTCCTAACAGCCAATGTACAACAAAGATCGTTACATTTAGTATAACTGTAAGTAAATTACATGATTTATGGAGGCCTTTTTTATTATTATTGTAAGTGCTTTCTTTATAAAGAGATATTAACACATAGTTCTCGTTGAAATTGTTCCCTATTTTCTCTGATTGAACGAGCGTTCCATTGTATAGCTTAATTTCTCCCATCTTGTTGTAGAATATTTGACAGAGTTTCTAAAATTATTGTTGGATTAAATGTACCCGCTGTTGGAGTTTTGGCTTCTTTGATCAGAAGCATAATTAGATTAAATATTTTTTCTAACAAGGTTCCGTTTTTGGTATAATGTATCTCGGCAGGTTGGTTGAAGGCATTTGGTTGTTGCACTGCATCAGGCTGTATGTTGCGGGTGATTTGAGCGCCCTCCCAGGGCAGGGTGCAGGTTTGAGGGTTTTCGATCAGACTGACTGGAGTGGCGGGATGCTGGTTACTCGTGATAATTGGAGACATGGGACCATTGTATGTAAACAAATGTTGTCCTAGATTTGTAGATGAGTTTTCTTTAGTAAACCGAGAGTTTTTATAGGACTTTGGTCCTTTTGACCAGACATATCTATTGATGAGGTTTTGTTCAATGTTTTGCTGAGCAGAGCTTGAAGATTCTGGCTGTATAGAGAGCTTACTTTCTGTTCGTGGATAAAGAGATCGAGGAGGATCTGCAGCGGTATTTTCATAACTGTGTAGCAACGGGAGCTCAAGCACACTGGGTGTATTTACTACTGTTTGCATGGGTCCCCCACTGGGAGCTGATGGTGCCTGTGCGACTTGGCGTGCCGCGTCTGCGGTCGGTAGTTGTTGTGGTGTTATGGTCAGATGCTGCGTCTGTAGTACTGGCTGTTGTGGTTGTGCCTGTAGTAGAGGTGACATTGACTGTTGTGTTGAGTATAGAGTAGGCAGACAGTGCTGTAGTCGTGCTGGTAGAGGCGGAAATTCCGTGTGACTACTTAATTGTGGTGTAGAAGAGGCCACCTGAGCGTAGCCACGAAATTGTTGTTCTCTGCCAGGAAAAGTAGCGTTTGTTCTGAACGCGATGGCTTGTTTTGCTTCCCGGTGTTTGAGATATACTGGGCAATTCCTGTCTGTAGCATGATGTTGGCCACGACAGAGGGCGCAGCATATAGTTGAGAGATTATTACAGTTGACCGCCAAGTGGGGGCCAGCACATCTACTGCATCGTGGCTCACGAGATTTACATTGGCCTTGACGGTGACCCAGCCGTAAACAAACAGCACACTGGATAACGGGGGAAACGTATGGTTCCACAGCACATCGGGTTCCGAGTATCCTTACATGGGTCGGTAGGCTCTGAGATCGAAAGGATACCAAACAAACTGGTATGGCTACTACAAGATCTTGGTTCGACTGACTCTTTTGGTGAAGCGTTTAATACGCACTACTGGGGCAGGGGAGACTATTTCCTGTACAAGTTCTTCCTCACTCAGGGAGGTGTCCACATTCCTTATAATTCCCTGTTTGTGGATCAAGAAGTTAGGAATGTATACTTCTAAGTTTTTTGTTTGAAGATTTCTAGTTGTACTATTGAATTGGCGACAACTGCAGTGCTAGCTTCAATTCTAAGACGGTTTTTCCCCATGGAGGTGATGTTGATAATGTCCCTTTTATAGTGTTATTATGCTGGAATATTAATTTACCTTTAGCCATTGGATGCAAGTTTCCGACATTCCTATCCAGGCTCTCTACGAAAATATAGTACGGACCACTGTCTGTAGGGTTGTATCTATTGTCTTTGCTTCTGTAAGTTGGAGCTATCGAATCAGACTGCGTGTGGTTGGGACTGGATTGGTCTAGTGCCGTAGCTAGGGATAGATTAACCTCGATGGACCTTGTTGTATCGAGCATATCTACTTCTTCCGTCTGTTCTGTTAGTTGTGGGACTACCTTGGTCTGCCCCATTTCTGGACTCTGCACACATCTACGTTTCACTGGTTGGTTTGACTCACCCGTAATTTTAGGATTGTCGCCTCTCCGAGCCATGTGATGAATGGCTGCGCCTAGAGGTAAGTGCGGGTCCTGTTGTGGGACGCCTCCCGGCCCAGTTTCCATCTCCATATACCGCCTCTGTTGTTGATGCTGCTGTTGATGATGTTGCTGCTGCTGCTGCTGCTGCTGTTGACGCTGCTGATGCTCTTGCTGCTGTAACTGCTGCTGTTGATGCTGCTGCTGTAACTGCTGCTGTTGCTGCTGCTGCTGTTGCTGCTGCTGATGCTGCTGCTGATGTTGTTGCTGATGCTGCTGCTGCTGTAACTGCTGCTGCTGCTGCTGTAACTGCTGCTGCTGCTGCTGCTGCTGCTCTTGCTGCTGTAACTGCTGCTGCTGTTGCTGCTGCTGCTGCTGCTGCTGATGTTGTTGTTGCTGCTGCTGCTGTAGCTGCTGCTGTTGATGCTGCTGCTGCTGTTGTTGTAGTTGCTGCTGCTGGCGCTGCTGATGTTATTGCTGCAGATGTTGGAGTTGTTGATAGCATTGCTGCTCTTCTTCTGAGGTGTGAGAGGTAAATAGCTGCTCGTTTGCTGATCTTGCTGTTTGAGTTTGTAGCATATCACTCGTGGTATAGATCACTGATTGTGAGACTGGAATTGGGATGTTTGTGTAGCACGTTTCTAATGCCGTCTTTATAGTCTGTCCCGTATCAGGCGGGTCAGCCATCATTTAGCTGTCCCAAGAAATATTTTAGTAGTATACTAATTATATCACTCGGAAGAATCAGACTGAATGTATTATAAAATAATATAAACACACTCGCGAACTCGAAAACTTCCGAACGAGCTGATCGCGCACACGATGAGAGAGCCGGATGCACAACCTTCCCGGTCGGCTGCTACGAGGATACTGGGCGACGGAGGGTGGATGCATGTATCCTCGCTAACGGAGGACAATTTGAACATTTCTTGTAGCAAAGTGTTTGAAGTCACGCTGGTACGTTCTGTTGCTGTGTGTTTCCATTCCATGTTTAATGTGATTTGAAGAGAAGAAATAAAATGAGCTCTAACATGGAAAGTAAGCGTTTCCGGACACATGTCCACATAACATATTTTCTTTGTTTGTGTTGAGGAATGTTTCCTGAAAGTTTGGCAGTACCTTTTTGCAACACCCTGTATAATAGTGAGTATTTGTGTGTGTGTGTGTTTTTTTTTTCATTTTCTGCCAATGTTCTTTGTACAATCACACAGTTTTTATGCGATTTTGATAGTATTTAGCACACATAAATCTGAAAACAAGTCTGTCTGCTAGCTCAGTGGTAAAGGCGCTTCTGAATGTTCCGCTCTAGAGTCGCGGTTTCAAATCCAGTGGTAAGCAGGAATTTTCAGGAGTTGTTTTGTGACTATGTAAGTTACAGCGGGACAGTCCATCTTTCGGATTTCACGTTAAACTGTATCTTCACGTACCTGGTTGCACTACCGAGTTAGGTTGAGGTGGCTAAGACGGGCGGAATGCGAAACCCTGTCACCAGGTCATTACTCCTACACGGAATTATTATTATTTAGTATGTATGTAGCTATAAGTATGACGTGTTTTGCGTATGATATTCAATGCCTTTTGTTGTGAAAAAACTGATAGCTTCTCGTTTTGACATTCCCGTCCCCTGGTGCGAATTGAACATCTGTCCTCTGTAACGGATGATTAACGATATTAGTATTTCATACATGCCGCAGCAAATAAGTCTATTTTTGAAATATAACTTCGTTTTACGAACAACATAATGAAGTTTGGAAGCGTCGGTTTTTTTTTTACAACAAATAGCATTTAAAAAATTCATTATATGCATAATTATTGATAAAGATTGCCGGGAATTATCTGTAAACACATTTGAATAAATAAAAAATGTTGCCCGCAACGAGACTCGATATGGTGACGATGGGTGTATAAGGTAGAGACCTTGCTCGCTTGGCCTCATGGCTGTTTCAAATATCAGTAACCCAGAAAGTATTTGAGCGCAACGGAATATTTCAAACCTGATTCTTTCGACAACGGTGAAGGAGCGCATGTTACTGCTTCGCCACATGACACCTCTGGCCATGAGCTTTTATTACACATAGTATGAACCGAATCTGAATTTGGCAATTGGTGGAGATATTTCTTTCATCTGACAATTACTTTATTCCGTTGTAAACCATTTTTTAATTGCGTTTTCATCTGAGTTTATAATAAACATGGAACTACCGTTGTTAAAGTCTTTACTTCTAACATTAGCTCCTTTCACTTTTACTAGCAGTACCTAGCATTGTTTTTATTTTTTTTTATTTTATAGATTTAAAAGTGGCATGTCTTTGATGAAACTGACCTCATAGCGGGCTGTCAGGACGAACTAAGAAATGATATGTATGCAAATTACGCTCGGCCCACTACATTTTATCAACAAAATAATTTACAATACTTTCGAAAATTGGTGATTATTCAAGTTTTATGAAAAAAAATGAACTGGTTTGTATTCGCATCTAGTTTATGCCTGTCAAATAACTATTAAAAAAAATCCAGGTGTGGCTCTTACGATCAAATAAAAATCTTTAAAATCATTGCTTTCATTCGGATTTGATCCAGAGACCAAGCCCCAAAGCATTAGTAAGCACGTGCGTTAACCACTTTCTTTTTTATCGGCCTCCTCCTTCCCTTATAGCCGTCCTTCTCTCTCCATTTTGAACCTTCTTCGGTTTGCGGTCTCTGCCATTTGTCTCTTATTCAGTCTTGATGTTTTCCTTCTTTATTCATTTATAACAACTAAAGAATTTCCAAAGTAGCTTTTCTTTTGAGCTGGTGTTTATTTGTTGTACTCTTCTATTTGATAAAACCAGTATTCTTGTTCTGTTTTGCTCTTGTTTGAGAATGTGTAGTTGACGGCGTCTCTTAGTAGCCACATTGTGGCATTATATTTTGTGTCGGGATATGCTCTCCTCTGTGGTCTTATTAGTTCTTCGGTGCTGATCTGATTTTTGCGGTCCTATTGCCACTTTTTCTTTAGTCCATTCCCATATTTCCTTCATTCCTTCCCACTTAGATCTGTGGACAAGAGTATCGGTTTGTTGGCATTGGCTGCACTTGTTGGTATTGCTGAGAGGTATTGAGTATAGTCTCTCTTTAGTGCTTACCATATCAAAAACAACTTTGTACCACGCGGATTTGACCTCAGATGTAACGTTTTATTGTTGATATTTTTTCCAGATTTGTTGCCAACTGAAATGTATGTATTTCTCTTCTTGCTGATTCTTTTGGTTTTGACTATTCATTTCTTCTAGAAGGTGTCTTGTTTTGATCTTGGGACTTTGTTTCTGTGATAGGTAGCTGATTTCTAGGTGGTATTGCTTTATATGACTCAGTATGTAGTGGATTCCTCCTACATTCTTTTTTTTTTTTTTTTTTTTTTTTTTTTTACTGCTTAACGTCTCCTATAACAACTAGGTCTTTAGAGACGGGAAAGGATGGGGGGCAAGGAATGGGGAGGAATTCGGCCATGGCCTTTTGAAGGAAGCATCCCGGCATTCACCTGGAGTGATTTGGGGAAACCATGAAAACCCAAATCTGGATGCCCGGACGGGGATTCGAACCGCCGTCCTCCCGAATGCGAGGCCAGAACGCTAACCGTTACACCACCACGCTCGGTCTCCTACATTCACGACCGTGTGTGGTGGGTGAGCGGTTAACGCTCTGGCCTCGCATTCGGGAGGACGCGGGTTCGAATCCCCGTCCGGGCATCCAGATTTGGGTTTACCATTTTCCCTAAATCACTCCAGAAGAATGCCGGGATGCTTCCTTCAAAAGGCCAGGGCCAAATTCCTTCCCGTTCCTTGTCCCCCGTCCCATCTCGCCTCTAATGACCTCGACGTCGACGAGGCGTAAAGCCATAAGTAAGATTAAACAAGTCCTACATACACCGGTGGTGTTTTGATGCAAGGTTGTAATTCATTTGCCAGTACGCAGGTTATTCATTGTGGTATGTTGTTTATGTCCTTCAGCATTGTTGTCATGAATATTGCTCTGCACGTCAACTCTATGTCAACTAATCCTAAACCTAGTTTTGTTTTGGGAAGAGTCACTGTTGCATACTTTGTCTTAAAAATGTTTCATCTTAGTATGAAGTTACAAAGGCACGAAGTTATTCTCTTGGTGATTGAAGCTGAAGTTGGGAATATGCTGCCTAAGTATAATAGTTAATAAACTACCTATTCATTAACCAGATCCACTTTTTGGTAAATGTTTAGGTTCCTGGTATAATGTTATCTTACTGCTCCTCTTATCACATTTATCTTTGTCCTCCAGTTTCTGGTTATCATTTGTGGCTGTTGATATAGAACGCCGTTACCTAGCGTCAGCGTCTTGCATTTAGATAAATTTATTCTTGCCCCCATTGCTCGACAATATTTTCCCTGATGATTTTTATTTCTTTAGCATTCCTGACGACTATACATACGTCATCGCCGCAAGCTCTGCATGTGATTTTTCTGTTTGCATAGTTTATTCCAGACATTGTGGAGTTTATGTATCGCAACAGGGGTTCCAGAGCAATGGAGAATAACGCCATTGATATAGGGTCACCCTCTCTTACAGACCTTTTTATTTGCACTGCTTTTGTTTTGAAGCCATTGACTAAAACTTTTCATTCTGCTTCATGGAGCAATTTCCGTATAATTTGCATAAAAGTGTTACTGAATCCCATTCTCCCCAAAGTCTTTCGTATGTGCAAGTCGATAGACAATAACTCTGTACTTATTCATGTTACTGCTGCGGCCGCGTTGATGTCTCTATACTCGCTTAACGTCCCCATAATTGTTCTGACAGGTACTGCACAAACATTGTGTTCCGCGATTATTTTATTCATCACAGGCGTCATTGTTTTTGTCAGTATTCTAGTGAACTATTTATAGTCTGAATTAAGTAATGATATGGGTCTCATTCCGTCAAGGGGTTTGTTCTTGTGGTTTTTGGTATCAGAACTATTATTTCTTCTTTGATGATTCTGGGTTCATTGGGTATTGCATGCACATCATTAATTACTTCCGTCAGTTGTTGTTTGATGGCTGGCCAGAAGTGTAGGCATACTTCTACTGGAATGCCGTCAGGGCCAGGTGATTTGTTCATTGGGCTTGTTTTTATAATTTATTTTAGTCATTCTGTTATTCTACTTTCTAGTTGTATGTTGTCATTTGCGTCGATTCTACTGCCCACCACACTGAGTAGGTCATTTGAGTCTTCTTGGTCAATACTTTCTACGTGGTATACTTCCTGGAAGTGCTTATGAACTTCGTTCTTTATTTCCATTTGGTTTGTTACAACAGTGTCTTCACTAATTTTCAAGTTATTTTAAGAATTTTAATCCTTTCTCTTTTATTTTCCCGCATAATGTGGTATATTGGCGTCTTTTCCTCTGGTGCAGGGTATTTGGTTTTCTATCTTATCACATTTTATCCAGTTCGGCACATTTTATTGTTACTAGTTTCGATTTTATTCTTTTTATTTTTATTAAGTCTTGAATTAATATATCAGTGTTCCGGTAAACATCACTTAGACAGGCATAATAAAACTCAGCAGTTTTCTTGTGTTCTTGCTTATTTATTTTTCTATATTCTAACAGCGTGCAGCACAATTTTGGTTTCGCGCACTATAATCACCATTCTAATTTATCACTGTATCGCTGAAATTTGCTCATAGATATTTACCATGTTTCTTTAAACATTTCATTTAGTTCATGATCTTTTAGAAAAATATTATTAAATTTCCAGTGGCCTCTTCCTCGGTGAATTTCTAGTCTGCCTATATTTATGCGGATTATGTAGGCACTTTGGTCTGAAAATCTTACCGGTCATAGCTCTGTACTAGTAACATCAGAATTAATATCTTCGCTTACGTATATCCTATCATTTCTGGTTGCTGCATCCTTGGTGACGTATGTATAGAATTTTTCAGTTCTATGTTTTGTTTCCTAAGTGTCTTTTAATCTGAGTCCTTGGACTATTAACTTTAGATCGTTGCAGGTGTTAAAATTTGAGAATTGATCTTTAGGGTGTAGCTCGCAATTGAATTCGCTTCCTACTATCAAACTATTGATATTTGTTTGTAGGAGGGGTAGCATATCTTCATTAAAAAAGCTCGATCTTTCGTTTCTTTTGTGAGTTCCGGAGGGAGCGTATATATTACATATTGTAACTATTTTAATCGTGACCGATATTCCTCTGCCACTATCTATAGTGACCAAATTATTATAATCTATCCCCTCTTCTTGGCAGTTCGACTTCGTTGCCTTGATTATATACATATTCATATCCTGTTAAGTCAAGAACGTTAGTATTGCAAACATCTTGAAGGAGGACTATATCTACGTCAGCGACATGTAGGAAGTCTTTTAGACATTCTGTTTTTGTTTTGCTCGTTATTCTATTCAGGTTTATCGTTGCTATACAATATGTTTGCATCTCTACCAGTACATGCTGCGTTCCCCTTTTGTGCTGTCAATTTCTTACAGTTTTCTTCTTAGTTAGTTTTTTCATTATGACTGTATCTTCGTTTCAGTTCTTTATGGATGCCCTGAGATGTCAGACTGTTTTAGTACGCTCTGTTGGCTCCCCTTGTGGTCGGCAATCTGCCCAGCTTAGACAGGTGTTTGCCTTTTCTCTGTCTCCTTCTGATAGAACGTTAGTATCTGATTGAAGTTCTTCTATTGACATTGGTTGGATTTTATTGTTTGCTTGCGTTCCTATGTTCTTCCCTTTTACTCTGATGTTTTCATTACTTTCCACTTCTTTTGACTTTTCCCTCGTTAGTATAGCGTATGTTTCGGGTCTTCTCTTTGCTCGTCTTTTTCTAACAGCCTTATCGAGTTCCATTCGCGTCTACTCCACTTCGTCAGCCGCCAACTGAGGGTCATTCGTCATCATGGGATCACATCTTTCGTTTTCTGATTCCATTGCTATGTCAATTACATTTGGATATTTAACTGTTTCTTCTAATTCCTTTCATTTTGTTGTTTCATTTTGTTGTATTTTTATAGGATTTTCCTTTCTTTGCTGTTTGGGTTCTCGGTCTTCTTCTTTTTGGTTTGTTGCTCCGATTTTCCGTGCTTTGTCATTTTCCTGTGGTGTTATTTTTGTAGTTATGGCTACACCATCAGCTTCCTGTAGTGGAGGAAATTGTTTTATGTATTCCGGTCGATGGTTTCCGTTGTTTTCCTGTCCGCTTCACATATGTAAATAGCAGTGATGTTGACTGTATTTCTGTTGTTTTCCCAATACTGTCAACTTCCTGCATTGGAGGAAATTGCCGTGCGTATTACGGACGATGGATTTCGTTGTTGTTTTCCTGAACAGCTGTCCGCTTCACATACGTTAAAAGCAACGTTGTTATATGCATCCTTTTACAGTTAACTCTTATGTGTTCCACGGAATTGCATACAGCGCAAGTTCTTGGCTGGCCTCATACGCTACCAAAGAGCGGAATCCATACACATTGATTTAAGAAGGAATATGCCTTATACTGCCTTGATACTTCCATTTTTGCTATTCTCACTCCATTTGACCTTTTGTCCCACTCCACTTTTCTCTATTACTGTTCGGAATGGTTTGACTGCGTGTAGTATTGATTCACTTATTACTTCAAAGTGAAGGTTCAGTATTCTCATTCCTGCATTGGATACTTTAACACTGCTGACGCTTCCATCTGAGTGATTGAATTTCTAATTTCCGGAGTTCAACTCAATTGATTGCACACAATATTTTTCGTTTGTCATTTTCATAAAAATACTATTCTGAAATGACTCCAACTGAATCCCTACAATTTTTTCGTCTTTCAGTTTGAGCGTGTCGTATAGCCACTCGTTAATTTTAAAAGCCGTTGGTCTTACATATGCTCGATCAAACGCAATTTCACTATATTCTTTCTTGTTAACGTCGCATACGACATTGGTTACCTCTTTTATATTTTCGGCCGATGACCTGCCAGATGTCTGTAATTCTTAAACTTCTTACGATAACACTTTACATTTCTAAATATTAGGCCTACTTGAAACACTGTTAACTCGGAGCTTCGCGGAAGTTGTCCGTTTTCACGTCCACACTCGCCGGCTGCTAGCACCGAACTTTTGCCCTATGTTTGCCTAACGACAGAAATAAGATATAAACTTACATGTGCATTAGGATAAAATCTTTGGAATTCATTTCTAAATTCAGATTATAGTTTATATTTAAACGTCCCGTACGCCTAGGTCAATTGTGAGTTCAAAAAGATGAGAAGTAAATAAAGTCCAGTAACAGTTCAAATACATTTATCAAATTTCTTCAAAAAGAATCGGCTGGCAGAGATAACATTTTATATGTTTACTTGGAGAGACGTAGCCGTAATCCACATCAAAGGATTCTCCTTGGAACTGTTGGCACATTTTTCGAGATTTTTAACAAGAAACGTGCGATGGCAACTTTTTTTTTTCCTTGGTATATACCATCTCTCAGGATGATTATTAGGTGTGATTTGTTCGGTGTTGCTTCTGAGGTTTTGTACAGTTAATACATTAATTTTAAGACGTACATCATTTTCAGTTCGTACAGAAAAACGTATGATGCTGTAAATATGTATGTTGGTTATATAGGAAAACATGTGGGTGTTCGCAGTATTCCTGGTTGCCTTCCGCTCATAAAACACAAGAAATTTAACAAGTCCACAATTTTTTATTTTTTTTTATTTTTCGGCGGGATATCACGTTGTGTGCTATAAATTTTGTTCTGAAGGAATTAATTTAAACAATTATAGAACAGTCTTTATGAAATATTTGACAAGTTAGATCCTTAAATCAACTAAGTAGGGACCAATAATCTTGTGGAAAACTAAGACGTTAATATCGAGTAACGGTGTGTCACATTATGAGGTTTGAAAATCATGAAATTTTTTTAAGTTTTAAGTGCGCTCCTTAATTGTAGCAGTAACCATTTATTCATACCGCCGTATGTGCAAGTAGACGTCATGTGAGAAGAAAATCGTATTTTCGCGTTACTACGGTTTCCCAGGGAGGGCATAGAGCCGGTTATCTCCCCAAACTTGCAACAGGAACAGCCGTGGACTATCCTAGGTATCTGCTCACAATAGTAGCGTGGAGGTAACTACACGTCAAGTTTGAGAACTTGCGGACTGTATCCTTCCTCTCTGTATGTGTCCGGGAATGTATCGTATTATGATTAGGGCTTGTCCAACTGTATTAGTGGAGACTATCCCGGTGTAATGATGCAATATAATCTTTTACGGTGTACAGCTGGATTTCTACAGTTAGCTCTACTGTTTTTATCAGGTGTCTAGCAGTTTCTGGATGTCTAGTAGGCAGTACAGTCAGCTTCTAATTTCTAGAAGCTATTTGGCATCTGATGGAGACAGCGGAGCTAGCTGCCGAAACATTGTGTTTATACAAAAAAAAAAAAAAACAACAAATAAACTGGCATCGTACATCAGTGAGTAGCTCTGCGGAATTTTTGCAACAGCAGAATAGGGAAAACACACGCGCGTGTTGAGAACTATGCTAGTGATGGACAAAAGGTGGAAAGTTTGTCAAGATAAATAATTTTTTCCGGAATATTGGTTTGGCGGAGATGCTACCAGCAAATGATCGTGTACGTTGAATATAGGAGGGATCGAGGCGGCGGCATTACGCCTTGTCGATTTCAAGGTCATTAGATACGGGAAGGAATTCGACCATAGCCTTTTCAAGGAAGCATCCCGGCATTCGCATGGAGTGATTTGGGAAACCATAGAAAACCCAAATCTGGATACCCGGACGGGGATTCGAACCCACGTCCTTCGAAATGCGAGGCTAAAGCGTTACCAGTCACCCACCACGCTCAGTGAGAGATTGAGTAATTGATTTAACGAATAGCTGAAAAGATTTATGTTAAACATTCTAAGGTTGTTCTAAAATTTGTTTTATGTACGGCCGGCCACAACGGGACGAGCTTATCTGTAAGAAGAAGATTGGTGGCTGATGGTTCTAGCTCGGGAGTCAAAGCATCTCATCTGGGAACTACGTGGACGCCGTGCGGAGAAAGAGAGAGCGATTATTTTGCTTCGTTACTCCACCATTGCAATCGCAAGATCTGTATCCAAGATTGGTAGCAATTGATGCTCCACCACCAGTTGTCTTTGCGTTTGTATGTTTGTGACTTATATCTGCTACCACTTTAATACCTGTGTTTGAGCTCTGATTTCTGGGCTCATATCAAGTCGTGGTCGATTTCTTTTCTCCTGTTATTATTTGATATACATCGTTGGTGCGGGTGAGTGCCTACATCAACATGGATACTTTGTCGTGAATTTTAACAATTCTTTGTGAATGTCGACATAACTTTTCACTGCACCCAAGTTGTTTTCTCTCGCTATACGTAGTGACTTTTTTAACATCGTCAAATTCAAGTGTCTCGTGATCACACATAATTTTGGTCAATTGTAACTTGATCGTGTTTTTAATGTAGAACCCTCAATCATTAAAGGATTCGTGTTTAATGCTTAGTTTCTCATACGGAATTTGTATCGTGACAAAGTGATTTTCAGTTTCATTGTTTTATTGAAAATTACGTTAATTTGATTTCAACATTTTTTTAAATAAATCATAGTTCATGTTTGTCAAGTTAATTATCATTTGCAATGAAAAATTACTCTGCACACAATTATTTTTGTGTAGATAACAATACTAAATACGAGTATAAACTGATGGAAATTAAATATATTAATGTAATAACCCCACGTTTTCTGAATCCTTTACAATATATCCTTAAAAAATCAAAAACATCTTTTTTAGCTTGGATTTAAACGTAAAACACATACCTCTTTTAATGACAGTGCATGAATCTGAGAGGGAAAACGTAGAAAACAGTAAGGAATTAGTGTAAATGGCGGATGACAACGAAATAACAGAAATTTGCTGCAAAAGATAACAACAAAATCTATAAGGATTAGTGAATTTTTATGACCTGAAGTGCTGTAACATACAACCTAGAAAAGCACACACAGAGTAGTTAACAGGAAAGTAATGTTCCAATGGAACAAAAATTTGGTAAAAAATCTGAGAAACTGCCTTACAAAATATATATAACGATGGCGGATCAAATATGAACGCGGCTTTCTTCTTTTTAAAAAAATTTCGTTGGGTTTATTCGAAACAAACGAAAACAAGACTACTTTTCTACATAGATTCCACTACTGCCAAAACTTTTCTCCATCGTACATACAGTTTTTTATTTACTTCTTCATTAAAATTTATTGGGGCGCCTACGTAGCCAGTTGTGAAAAAATCCTTCTAACTTTTCGTCATTGGAAAATTTCTTATCATCTAGATTTTTTTTAGGGATCCAAGTAAATGATGGTCACATGGTTTCAAATCTGGACTGTAGGAGGGATGATACAAAGCTGTCCTGTAAATGTCCTGCATATATCATCCAATTTCCCTTGGGAACGAATGCTATTGTGCAGAAGAGGTTTTGGATCAGAATCTTGCCTCTCTGGGACAGGTAGGCTTCTCCAAACATACTCAAGTGTTCACAGCGGTATGCAGCATTGACAGTTCGTCGACCAAGCTTAAAATAGATGTGGAAAACACTTTTTGCATAGTGAAAAATGATCATGAGGAAGAAACCAGCAGAGAAACAAGTTTTCTCATTCAATGGAGCTACTTTCTCCGACGCACTATTCCAAATTGACTTTTTCATTTATTTTTGTACACTTGATTCATAAAATGCGAAAACTGCATTACAAGTAAGTCCTCTTCCGATGTAAAACACTGTAGTAGCTTATGAAACATTTTAGACCTTACAGCCTTTTGATTTGTATTCAACAATTTTGAAACTCATTTTGGTGTGATTTTGAGTAAATTTTTAGCACTTTTAATGATTGTCTTGACACTTACATAACTCACTTTAGTTGCTTCACTAATTTAATGAATAGTTATTAGAGTGTCTTCATGAATCAGTTAATAAAATTTTAAATGTGTCTTTGGCATGATGGTTGTTTTGACAAGGAACCAGTGATGTTTGAAACTATCTTCGGACCTTCACAGTAGAACTTACGTCTACTGTATACTTGAGGCTTTAATGGTTACCATTGCCGAACAGTCTACGCCAGCAGCGGCTCGTCGTTAAAAGCTCTGAGGCGGAGCCGCTCCAAAAGATATTTTATATGTTTATATATATATATATATTTTTAACAGACTGATACAGAATTTAAATTAACAGGAAACATTTCGAGAATTTTCCACACACGTTTAAACACTTTCAGTCAATATTTTTATAACTGTTGATATAAAAGAATGTTTCTCAAACGGGTAGTATTTTTAAGGCTGCACCTTTGGAACGTCTTTACATTGCATGTAGCAGAGGATTGGGGGCGTGTCTTTTAGGGAGTATAGCTCTTATGGGCTCGTAGTAGGCTCAGTTTGCAGAGCCTACCCCATCATGATTTTCTTGTAACTCTAGTAATACAACGTAGGGAAATCAGCAGAGTGCTTGAACTTCTACTGTCGAATCCCTTTATCTCCATTTCATGCTTTCATGTGTTATTAATATACGTAAATTCAGCTGTAATTAAATTGCCCATATGTTAAAAATTGAAGAATAAAATGTGATAAGTATGTCGATAACATTCCTATCAAGTGCAGTACTTATTTCATGCTGAAGATTGTAATACATGTAGCTGTTCGCATAAGAATCACTGTGTATATGCGTAATTATTGGCCAATATTTTCAGTTTTAATGGGTTCCACATAATCTAAACACACATTTCAAGCCTTCAAAGTGTTTTAATTATTATAAGGAAATGGATTACAATGTAATAATATGTGTGCTACTTTTTATTATTCATGATCGAACATGCTGTTTTTATACTGCTCATTTGTCAACCGACAAGTCGTATCTGCTACAGTATTCCTAATAACACGTTAAAGATAACATTTTACTGACACAGCTGAAAAGTAAGGTTATATACGCAATAGAATTAAAGGTACAATTTTGATAAAAACCGTAGGTATTAGATTTTTTGCAGATATTCATCCATACTCTGCAAATCACAAACAATGTGGGTGGCAGAGGGTGCTAAGCACCAACTATAAACCCACGCATTCCAATCCCGAATAGTGCAAGGAAAGAAGGAATACATAAAAGCATCAGTACGGCATCTTATTTCTCTAATCTTATCCTTCCGGTTCTTGCGACCTAAATAGGTTGGCGGAAGAAGTATTTCATTGTCCTCGAAATTTAATAATTCTTTAATAACGCTTTAATTGGCGTAGAACTGAACAGGAGCGAGATTCTGGGAAATTCAACTCAATTTACTTCATATCGACGTATCTTAAGATTCTTGTCAGTTTGAGTTGGCGATAAATTTGAAAAATCATCGCCGTAAAGAGGTAAATACTCTAGTGATTCTCATTAAGCAACCCACTCAACGAGAAATCTCCATAGCAAATTCTTTAGATTGTTTTTAATGAATGAATGACGGCATGATTTCATTCAGTTCCATGATAACAGTCTAGAGTAGCCTGATGAATTGACTTGGCCGGATGAGAATGATTGTCAAATTGATTACGATTTTGAACCTACTTTAAACCGATATTAATTTGTGGATACGATTATTTCAAATGCTTTCCTTTGCGGCTTCACATCAATGTAAAAGATACGGTATTCTTCTCATGGGACCACAGACGAAACCCCAGCAAAATTCGATGAATAGTTTTTGTGTGAATCGCGTTCAACTAAAACTTACGTCAAATATTTCAGCATTTCGACGTCACATCACAAAGAAACCCTGTTATATCCGTGGGGCCACAGAATATACATCAATTGAAAAGGCATTAAAATCCAACCATTATGTTTTGCGTGAATTTCATTCAACGGAAAATTTTCATACGTTTATCAGCTCCACGACACCATTTAAATAAAAATTAAACATTCCCAGTTTTTACCACCATGGCCATTGATTGAACCTTCATCGAAAGCAAAACAGTAGTTTTTATATCAATAGCATTAAAAAAAATTAACTTGAATTCCTCATGTCACATCATAATGAAACAAACTCTGTTTTACAAGTAGTGCCACGGGTTGTACATTAAACGGAACCTTAACAAAATGTAACTAGTAATTTTTGCGTGAATCGAGTTTAATGAAAAATTAACACTAATTTGTTAAATTTCTCAGTATTTTGACGTTAAATTGAAAAGAAACATACCCTGTTTTTTCATGTACGTAAATCCAAACCCCGTCAGAAACCGATGATTTTTGTGAATCCGGTCTATTCCAATTTGCAGACAGAAAAAATAATTTTTTAAAAAACTATTCTTTCTCTCTAGCTTAATAACAGTTCCTTAAACTTTTTTAAAAACTGAAAACTTTTTCTTGGGTACAGTTTTATTATTTGAAGAGACAATAATGAAAATAAAATAATATTTGAGGTCTAGCCTTCGGTATCCCCAAGTCCGTCATTTTGTTTGTATTTTTAATCATTTGTACAGTTATATATATAACAAAAAAATATTTGTATATTGAATTGCCAACAATAAGATATTAACACAACTTGAGTGCATTTATGATGTTAACGACATATGCTTGTGTCATTACCCCGTTCGGTAACTTTGTTCTAATTAACAGCGTGTACCTGTCTTAAGGCCATCTAATGGATCTCCGATAGACCGCCATTAAAACGCACTGGAATCACCCTTCAGTGTTTCGTCCAACGACATAAAAGAATTTTCTTCAGTGCGTAAATACACCCCAGAGAAGCATGCGACTATTCTTTCAACTCTAGTACGAGCCGGCATCAGTAGCGTAGAGACTATAGTACTAGATTCACGTGCCGAAGGTCGCCGGTTCGAATCCGGCCGAGGGCATGGGTGTTTGAGTGCTGTGTCTGTGTGAATGTCGTGTCCGTCCTTGGTGTCCATACTTAGTTGCAACAATACACTGGAAGAGTAATAACAATCACATTGAGCTGGTTGTATGGCCTACGTAGCCGAATGCCACTTAAAAAAAAAAAAAAAAAAAAAAAAAAAAAAAAAAAAAAAAAAGAAAACCTAGTGCGATGTAGTAATTGATGAAATAGCTATCTACAAAACATCCACCTTGTTCGGAACGCTGATTTTATTTTGGTTGGTCAACATTGTACACTGCCGTCCGATACTACTTTAAATGGTAAAGTAACGCTCTTCATCCCTGTGTGTTTGTGAACCAGCTAATGACAGATTAAATGCTGTTTAAGTTCCGGACGTCATATAATGCTTAGTTTTCCAACTTTGTATCCCGTTTATAACTGATACTTTATTCATTTTTTGCTTTACAATTCATCCAGATCATTAGTAAAAGATATTCTGTTTTTTGATAGTTAATCTTCAAGCCCCATTTTTTATATTCTTTTGAAAGTTGATTACATATGTAATTTGCAGCCTAACCATCTTGTACTATGACGACTTGATCATCAGCAAATAGTAAATGATGTTTATAATATCTTTGCAAAATTTTTAACTGCGGATAGGTTAAAAGTCTTGGGTAACTCAGAACGCACCTACAAATTAATGTGTGTTTTAATTACTAGTTGACCAAAACGTAAAAACAATGATATAATAATAAAAAAATAGTTTCAATCAATGAAATTTTGTATAAAGCAGTCTTACATATCTACCTACCATTTTGCAATAATCGTTCCTCCAACACCAGGCAGAGTGATTTAGGACAAGATTAAAAAACTGATATCTCGCTACATTCCTGAAATGGCATATCTGTTAAGAGCAAATGCGACTATGCAAAGAAAAAGCGCCTGTTCTTATCTTTTAACAGTGAGCGATTACAGTAAATGCGTCATACTGAACGAATTCTGCGCCTCTAAAAAGGCCTTGGACGCTGAAGATGCGAACAGTACCTGACGGAAGACCCCTTAGATAGCACGCAACTACGAACAATAGGAAAGTTGGATATTTGGAAAGTAAATACAGATAAATCCACTTTGGTGAAGCCGTTACATACTTTATTGTCATGGTTGTATGTTATTAGAGGACATCTACAGTGATGATTTTTTATTTACTTGCTGAAAACTTTTTCACTTTCCATTATATTGCAGATTTCATCAGACAACCCGTTCTACCATTAACATAAGCCTTTTTATAACCTTTTTTCTATTGTTGTTGACTGGCTGAATTCTACGGTGACAGTCTGTTGGTTTTTTTTAAATTCTTTTTATTTTTACTCTTGAGAATAATAACTTTCTTTTCTGCTACAAAGATATTTACTAAAATCTAATTTGCATCCTGGTGTAATTCGCTAGATTCGTTAGTTGGTGATACTGATGTGGTTCCTGACACACCTGTGCCAATTTGCTTTATATATTACCTTCAATTAAAGAAAGTCATTTGAATATAAGTGAGGCTTCTTATTGTAGTTAGTTTATTAAATTGTCTGTTAATGTTCCTAAACTCGAGAGACCATATAGAAGCATTCTTGTTTGCAGGGTTCGATAGCATAATAAAAATGAACTTAATTAATTTATTTATCGTATGATATTTAACGAGATATACAAAAGGTGAGGACAAATGTACACATCACCAGCTAATACAATTTTATATCTCCACATCTAATGTTTTATCCATTAAACTGCACTGATTGACGCATCGTGAATTTCCGCTATTGTTCCTATGTAGGCTCGAAGAGGACAATAAGAAACGACGTTGTGGACTGTCTGTAAGATGGCTACACAATTTGCAGAACAGACCCAGCCTCATTTGTGTAATACGTAGTCTCATCTGCCTTGTCCTCTTTGAATCCGATTGATGATTCTCCATTACCATCTGGGGAGATCGAATCCTTGTAACCGCACTGAAGAGTCCTCAAGTATATGTATATTGGCTACCGATGACTGCTCCCATTGAGTTATCCACCACTTGTTGATGCTGAAATAGGACACTGTAAGGTTGAATGCTGTGCGTCTTGAGTTTATTCGTTGGTGTTTTGTTTGAATAATTTCTTGATGTGTAGGCAGCTGAGGGTTCTTCAGAATGTTTTTACAGACCTTTATGGGAGCTTCTGATCTTCTTATTGTTGAATGTGAAATGTAACATAGAACTGGAAGCCATACGGTGTTCGTACTCCGAATTCATCCTGTAACTATGCGCATTACCTGATTGAGTTACACGTTTATATTCTTGGTGTGGGCACTATTGATCCAGATCGGGCAGCTCTTCAGCAACCGAGTATGAGAGAGCAAAGGCTGTGGATCTGAGAACATGAGCATTGACTCCCCATGAAGTACCTGCAATCAGTGGATGGCGTAGACCCTTTGTGTTGTGAGAGGTCCATTTGCGTGTCCGCATTTCTGAACAGTGCTTGGCCTCTTTGGGACATCAGCGAGCCCCACAAAGTAAAATTCAGTTATCTGATAGCAATGGTGATGAACCCAAGCGCGACTATCTCCATAAATTGTTGGAGACGAAACGTGTGACTCCAAGTCTCACTTTCGAGTTCGCATTCACCGCTTCTCGGCGACCCAGACAGAATCGCTGTCAAAGTCATCCCCTAACTGGGAGAAATCTGCCTCCAATCCTCTGTATTCCCGATTCGATGCTCGTTATCGGTAGGCTCATGAATCATCTCCTGCGTACCGAAGTCGCCTACTGATAGACTTAGACACTTTCAGCCTTTTACGGGCTGCTGAAATGCCACAGAGAGAAGAAGAGAGAGAGAAAAAAAATACAGAAAGGCGCAGTTCGGGTCTCCACCGTAGATTTTTCGCGAAAACGTAGTGATAAAATCATCACAAGTGTTTTGTATTAATATCAATTTAATTACCAATCCCTTTAATATAGTGGTCACATAGGGTACAGAATAGATCAATTACAAGTTTGTAGCATGTATCAGAGGTCTGAGGTAGCTAAAGAAACACACGTTCATTTAATTTTATTTTATTTTTGATGTTGTCATTGCTCTCGCATTTGCTAGGCCCTGGATTTCTCAGGCTTCTTGGTTTTCATTTGACGCGAACTTTCTGCTAATTTGCGTTTTCTATAATTCCGAGCATGTTTACGACTTATATGAGGATATCTTTATTTTCTTTATTTTCAATTTGATATCGATCTTTACTTGTATTCCAATGAACATTTTTATTATCTCACTTTGGCTCCTACTAGTGCTTCATGAGCTCCTTACAATGACGGTTGAATCAACGTCATAGTTGAACACTTATTCACGCTGCACTAATTTATAACTTTACAAAACACTAATACGAAACAATCTCCAACGTGTAATCACATTATTCCGATGATGTCACAGGCAAAACAAATGCTGCGCGACGAATTCGTACAGATATGCTCTGCCCATTGTGGGCTTAACCGTTATTAACACATTATTAGCCTCATAGTTATTAGCTATTCAAATCTGATGGTATTTTGTAACACAAGAAAGTTCGAGTTGCTATCAATGTACTTAACAAGCGAATAAACGTTCACGTAAAAAAAGGGGGGCCTCGTCATTGCCATATCAAATGTCTTCACGACATTGCCACCAGCTTTACTTAAAAGCCTCTCATTCCACAATGTCCTACCCTGGAAGATCTTGATGGCAGGCTTGCTACAGTTCTAATAGCGTCTTTGTTGCTGGTTTTCCGGTCTGGCCTCACCCTTCCAGCATGTCTTAAACCTGGAAATTGTCCTCTTACGCAATAGTATTGGCAGATACAAAGTCCTGGATGCCTTCCATTAAATTTGCTGATAATCTTTATATATAAAGATGAATGTATGTTTGTTTGTTGGTTTGTTTGTTTGTTTGTTTGTTTGTTCTTCATACAAATCCACAGCTTTCATCCAATCTCGATGAAACTTTGCACACTTATCCTTTGAAACAAGGAGAAAAATACTGTCTACATTTGGTTGAAAAATTATCTGTATAAATAACATATGTTGTCTCATAACTTCGAAATACGGCGATAGACAGACACGTTGGATATGGTCGTCTCCGTACCGTGTTTCCGTGTAGTGGACTGGCAGCTTAGTGGTTAAAGCGCTTGCTTACGAACGCCGTGATCTCCGGTTCAAAACTCCGTGGAGGTTAATACTTTTAAAAATTGTTTTTCATCGTAAGAGTGAGGTCTGGGCCGTAGGTTATTCGGATTGAATGTTAAACTGTAGATATTAGAAAGTTAGGGGTGCAACGCGAGGCAAATCGTAGGTAGTCTTGCAGTGTTGTAGGTGTACACTTTTTTACGTTATAATGATCCCTCAGGAGTTTTTCGCAGTCAGTGTGTGAGTGTGAACCACAGTAATATTATTATAAATACGGAAGTAACTCTCCATGTTTTTGTTACGTTTTGACGACTAAATGGCTATATCGTTGTGATGGAATTTTATAGGGAAATCTGTATGAAGGGCACAGGATATTTTTTCCAGTATGATTAACAGTTGTAGTCACGAAATTTTTATACCTTATCGAATGGTGACAGAAATATGTTGGAAATTGATTCTCTTCAAGAGACAGGTTCGACGGTACAATGATATAGTGATAGCTTTCCTGCCATATTATTCCTACTCGATATTGCTTGGGACCAATCCTTCATTAGCAACTTTCTATGTTTAATTCTGGCAAAAAAAATTCTTAATCCACGCGTACGAAGTCGCGGGTACGGGCTAGTATTAAATATTTCTGGCGGCCCCGCGACATTACAGCATTTAGTTCTTCCTTTCATTTAAACCATCTCTTCTAACAAATGACCAAAGCTGTTTAAAAAATGATGCATCCTTCAAGCCCTTCTTTTCAGCGATCCTTTGTTTTTTAGCTCATCAATCACAAAACGTGACCATTTCGCATTTTATCTTTTTAATTCATTTTCAATATCTATCTGTCGTACAGTACTTGAAATATTTTGACTTTTCTTCTTTCTTTTAAGTAATTATTATCTGACGCACAACACTTGAAGTACTTTCACTTTTCATATTTCTTTTCTTCCTATGGTTCAACACCCCATTATGTGTTGTGTTCTATTCATCTATTTTCATAAAGTTAAAACATTTGTTTTGTACCCTAGATTATTGATTAATTCTACTTTGATTCTTCAAAGTATGTGTCAGCCAGTGTTAATATGGCTTTGATATTATCATTTTACCTACCTATAATCTGTATATTTAAGTTGATGGATTTTTCACTTATGGTATTACATATGTTACAAGTTTGGTCAATAATCTACTGTTATGTTGGCAATTTCTGCTGCAGTTTAATGGAAATCCTCTCCAAATATCATTTTTTTTTATCGTTTCATAATTTCTTTTCGTCGACTTTGTACTCTATTACAGAGTACGACCCTCTCATTTGGCTACATAATATGCATATTGCTAGGATGGACACTCAAGAAGACAGGACTATTCGCTTAATCTTTGGTACTGCACCATCAAGTCTAGCACTACGTATTGACTGCTTGTCCTTAGTCATATATCTCCACCACACCTATGTAGGAAAAATAAACTTTAAGGGAATTCAATAAAATAATAAACTGTCCTTAACTCTCGCTGTATCCACTTGGATTTTAATGGTTTATTAGGAGAGAAACTTCGCACGAGAAATCATCCACTACTTACTGCGCAATCCTTTCTGGATAGGGGCTGTGATCTGCACTAAACAAGGAGGAAAGACTGTATCTAAAAAAACCTGCTAACAGCGGCGGTCTTACATGTGTCGACGAAATATTGTGAAAATTCGAAGTTCAAAAGCAAGAATTGAGTCTCCACGTATATAATACATATTAATAACATAAAAGGTATGCACTCTGGCCTCGCATTCAGGAAAACGCAGGTATCCAGAAACCACCATGTGAAAACTGGGTTGGTTCCTTCAAAATGTCATGTCCGAATCCGTTCCTATTCATTGTCCCCAGTCCTTTTCCTCCTATACTGACCTCGGCTTCTACTCGACTGCAGCTGTAGGTGTTTTGATATAGATATTGTGTCGTTCTGTAATTCCATACTTTTGACCACAAGCAAAATAAATACGATTCTCTTTGTATTCCCTCCAATCTGTTACGATATTGCCTCTTATCACAGGTTTTTAGCTCTACCATGTGACAGCAAAATACTCCCCCAAATTTTTATTTCGATATTTGTCTTAAAACATTTCCACAAGTGATGATTGTTTGATTATTTTTCTTAGATGATCTATCTGTTGCGTACCTTACTCAGCATGATAGTTAGAGCGCTAAAGAAATGATATGAATTAGATTTCAACTAACGAACGTGTTTAAATTTTCTCGATGTTTTATTCATTCTGTCGAATTGTTCCTCTTTTTTATCAACTGCAATAGACACGAAAAGAAGCACATTTATGAAAGGTCGAAGGATGCCGAATTGGTCCTAAAGTAATATCACTTTTCCTTTCTTTCAGATTATACTCTATATACGAAGAAGAGTACAATCAGATGCGTATAAAGTACACACATCCATGTCGATAGTGACCCTGACTGTTGGATTGTAAGTAGCCCCGGGAGATAATTTCGCTATCATTTCAGAAAAAAAACCAGGCTCGGCCAATTAGAGGCCAAGGTTGGCTGTGACGTCACAGGCTGGTTGTGGAAAGAGGCAATGAAAGGCAGGCCAGTGATGGGAGAGAGAATGACGTCACTGGAGGGCGATTTAAATGGACCAATGTGGAAATGTGGCGACAATGCGAGGGTCGTAGCCAATGGCCAGTGGTGAGGGCGTAACGTCATAGCCCAAGACCACCGGGTATTTCCATTGGCATAGAAGGAGGCGCGAAGCCATTGAAAGGCCACAGACAGTGGAAATTCCCATTAACATCATAGCCCCAGGCGTATTCTCTGTCTTTTTCTCTATCTGAGAGGCAGTGGTTCACAACGAACTTTGGAAATTTCCCTATCTGCTGGTGGTTGAGAGGTGCATCTTCTGTCTCTGTATAACTGGGTATTTTCCATTGACGTTATAACCATTGCCACAGGGAACTCTCTCTTTCTAGATTGGAATAAACAGCTGTCAATAACAGGACTAGTGTGATAGCGACAAGCTGTTTCCGAGCGGAATATCGGACAAAGCCCAGGGTTGACTATTTCTGAGCAGCCAGAAATTTCGTGTAAGGAAAGGTGTTTGTTCAGGTGGCTATCGACAAACAAGGAGTGATTTTAGAATTTAATGAAGATGGGGACAGTTAGGCAATAATAGATGATAATGGGGGCAGATGTTACAGTGGACAACAACGACAGAAATATTAAGCATTTGGTTTACTGAGACCGTTAGGGTAAACTTCAGAGCAGGAGTTATCGGATATAAGTAGACTAAGAAATTAAAAACAGAGCAATTTGCTTACCTTTGATGAGTTTTGCTCATTATTACCGTGATCAAATTCGAAGCTTTGATTTCACAGCCGCATGCCTTTGCTGACGCCAATTCTGTAACCTATTAGCTGACGAGGACCGTAATGCACTTAATTAAATGACTACCAATGTCTGTGAACGTCTAAAATCGTCTCATTGACCTTAATGAAGAATTCGGCATATATGGTGTGACACATGGAAGAGAAGAGATGACTGTCACAACAAGCGCGCACTTAATTTCAAACATAAGGGAATGTAAATATGTTCCTTCTTCCAAAAGGGAGTCACAGGCTGAAATACATTACCATGGGAAAAGCTGAACAATTTAGCATAAACACTGAAACAGCTCAAAATTGGGAATAAGTATGGATGCAAAAGGCTTTCTTGTGACCGTTATCTTGGTTTATTGCAACAGATACGTGGTGGCACAAAACGTATCTACAGAATGGAGTGCGATATAAAACGAAACCTTTAGAGTTTAGATTCGAATCCGTGAAACGATGATAGGTGTATATTTAATAATTCGAATGAAATACAAGGTGTGTGAATTAATTTTGAAGGATTTTCAATATATGGCGCCACTTGTGCTATATCGCATCAATCTCGTGTGTAACTATATTCTCGTGTAAGCTCTTTGAATAGGCTTTACTGTTTAGTATGTGACTTTGAACTGATGTGTAAACAGCACATTTGTTTGCAGGTTTGAAAATGTCGAAGTACGAGCCAACAAAACACCATTTGCGGGAAGTGTTATTGCTCCTGTTCACTTCGAAGAAAAGTCATCGAGTGCTATTGGAGACTTATGGCGAACATTCTCCGTCGATAAAAACGTGAGAGTATTGGTTTCGACGTTTTAAAAGTGGTGTTTTCGATACAGTTGACAGGTCAACCGAAAAAGTTCGAAGATACGAAATTGGAAGAATTACTCGACCAAGATTCATGTCAAACGCTAGATCAACTTGCTGAATAGTTGAATGTTGATCGCACAACCGTTTCTAAACGTTTAAAGGCTCTCGGTATGATTCAAAAGCAAGGAAATTGGGTGCCATACCAACTGAAGGCGAGAGACATTGAACGCCGATTATTCACCTGTGAACAATTGCTTCAGAGCCAAACCAGGATCTGATTTTTGCATCGGATCGTCACTGGCGATGAGAAATGGATACGGTATGATAATCCTAATCCTAATATTCATGGTGCAAAACTTATGCTCTGCATTTGGTGGGACCAGCTCGGTGTTGTGTATTACGAACTGCTTCAACCGAATGAAACAATAACTGGTGAACGCTACAGAACACAACAGATGCGTTTGAGCCGTGCTTTAAAAGAAAAACGTCCGCAATTCGAGCAAAGACATGATAAAGTGATTCTTCTTCATAACAACGCTCGACCACATGTTGCTTGTGTAGTGAAAAAATATTTGGAAACGTTGAAATGGGATGTTTTACCCAACCCGCCATATTCACCAGATATTGCTCCATTGGATTACTACCTGTTCAGATCCATGGAACACAGCCTGGCTATGCGACGCTTCCAAACTTACGAAGATACGAAAAATTGGATTTATTCGTGGATTGCATCAAAAGATGAGTTGTTCTTTCGACGCGGAATCCGTATGCTACCAGAAAAATGGGAGAAAGTAGTGGCTAGCAATGGACAATACTTTGAAACATAATGATTTATTCAGTTGTTTATAATAAAACCTTTAATTTACAGAAAAACCATTAAAATTAATTCACACACCTTGTAAATTCACAAATAAAAATAACTGGCAGTTGGTGCTGGTGCGGGAATAGCTTTGTCAATCATATCACAAATATTTTTCACGAGGATTTTTGTCCATGTGACTAAAAATTGAGTCTGGAGGGCTGGAAAATAGGCTTAAAAAAATTACAGGCCGATTGGTTTGACATCAGTGAAAGATAAATTGATGGCGATATTGATATTTAATCACATCAGAAATGTCTGTAAGGACAGCACTTGGTTTTCGAATCGACAACTTGGCTTTTGGCAATGATTAATGTAAATACATGTTTGTGGTCTACATGAGTGATATTTCAGAAGTAATGGGCGAGGAAGTTCAAGTTAATATCTTAGCACTAGGATTGGGATGCAGTGAGCATATGGTAGATAGCTGTTGTTGTGAGGTACAACTTGCTTACGTTAAGATTAGGAACTCTTAATTCCCCACATACATCACTGTCAAAATTATATCGGTCTTGGAGATCAAAGATAAGGATGGGATTTCCTGTACAACTCGTCTATTTCAGCATCAGAAATATTGTCGCGCCTAATTTAATAAATCCTTTAAAGTATTGGAAATACAGCTGAAATTCATGACTTACCATTAATACTGTTAAATATTAATTATGTTTGTTCATAATAAATCTATCTCTAATTCAGCACGATGTGGAAAAGTGGGTTTGCTTTTCGTATCTTCGTCGGTGAATGAACTTTTAATTAGAAGCACTTAGTGGAAGGGAGCAGAGGACTATCACCATGAAATAGTACTGATTTCAGGAATAAAAGAATGAGCAGTTATCACTTGTAGTTAGTGAAGACAGGGACGTTAATAAGCTATCGAGGAATAAACCTCCAACAATAACAAATGGAACAAATGATTTCAGGGCCCATATTTCACCATGCTAGTCCTGGAAAACGGAAAAATAACATCTGTTGCTATATTTATTGAAGCTGTGTGGAATATTCTAGCTATAGGTTGTGATTCATAGGTCGAATTTTGAAGGGAATAACGTATATGGAGTATAGCTGTAGTGTATCAGAACGTATTGATTGATAAATAGTATATTCACTACAATAACAGGTGAACAGAAATATTCCATAAGTGATGCATGCTAAGTAGCAATTTCTTATTTGTTAGTGATAACGAAAATGTTTACGCTTAAAAAAATGCCAGTATATTTCTCGAATTCTCAACAAAACAGCTTTTTAAGACATTATCCTTGATGTTCTACCATTTTAAATTCCTGAGTTATACATGTTTTTCCATTTAGGCGCTTAAAGTATTTTAAACAAAAAATTTATGCTTTCGATTCATCTCCATTTTATTCAATTAGAATGCCTCATGCTGGCTTTACACACTCTCTACATGGAAACAAAAAATTTGATTTTTATTTTGTAAATACGTAATACAGCACGTAATAGACGAGGCATGTGGGTACCTTCGTAAAATGCTAGTTCTTCGTTTACCTGGTATTTTTTTTTAAAAAAAGAATATAATAACTGTGTTTGGTTGGGGGCTGATATATTTCTGTGTAACTGCGGTGACGGTAATGGCCGACATTGGTGTTGGTTGCTCAGCGCAAACGGGTGCTCCAAAAACATTCTAAATGAATGGAGGTTCTGTCTGAGGGTAGTTTGCCTTTCTCCCTAGTGACTGGTCTTCTGTATTATTCGCGATAAACAAATGTTTTTGCCTACTTTTGTTGTTCTCCTTGCTTTTTTGTTTTTTTATTCACTGCATTGTGAGACTTTGATGTGCATTGGGCTTAGGTGCAACAGGCTTTGTCTCAACTTTAACCGTATGTAGCCTTGGATATGTCCACCTAGGGCTTTATTATAATGAAAAGGTAGTCACTTCAATTTTTTTTACCTCAAGTTAAGTAAAGATATAGACAAATAAATGTTCACAAGTTAGTTGGAATTAAAAATCACTATATTCTCGAAAATGTTGTAAAGTATATAGCTAGATAGGCATCAGACAAAGTTAGAGAAGAAAAGTTTGCAAATTTGACTAACCATTCGAGCAAGGCCAACCTCTCGACCCCTATACTTCTCTTTAGCTACACTATGTAATCAATTTTTCTTACACCCACGATTTTTCAATTCAAAAAAGTCCGCACAAGGTTGTAATCTGCCGCACCATGCGTCCAAACTAGCTACCGCGCTCTACATAGTGTTGCTGCGCGATCCTATATCACATCACTCTCACTGCTTCTCGAAGACTGGGTGAGGCCAGGTTCTGAGGGGTGTATTTATGCTTTCTGACCGTGGGAACAGTTTTTGCAGGCGGATCTAACGGTAAGCGTCTGATATCGGATTATTCTCGAACATCTTTCATCATCTGTCCTTGAACCTTAAAAATGTTCCGATCGTTTCGAAATTTTGGGAGTTGCTAGATATAATAACAAACGTAAACTTAAGTTATTACAAAAAATTTCGTAACTTCAATAGTTTTTCCAGAAAAGAATCATTTAGATGTGATTACCATAACTTTTGTAATATTACCTTTACTGTGCTAAAACAAGTTCTATTCTATTTTCAAGTTGCTATTCTTCCACCTGATATCAAATAAAGTATGTTTATTAGTTTTAAAAGTGGAGTAAAGTTCTAAAATAAAATATGACTACCAAAATTATGAAGGTACAGACTTTAAAGTAGCTTCAAATAAATTTCCATATAAAAAGCGGTTACTGTAAAAATTTGGAGTCTCGAAGTGCATTCCTTGATTTACTATGAATTTTTAAAATGTTACTCCACGCGAATGTGGTTCAGTTAAAGTTATAATGACAAAGCGTTTCTGGCACCAAAAACTTATTTCACTTTATCACAATAAAATACCTTGATATATTTAAATGATACTTACTCAGAAATCTTTGTATTTAATTAAAATTCACTCTTAACACAATTTATTTTAATGAATTACTGAATAAGACTGAAATATTTAACTTTTCCTTAAAGCACATGTCTTGCTATACCCAATAATATTTTAGAACTATCTTTAAACTACCTGAAACTCTCCAAAACTTTAATATGTTGTTTCAACCAAAATTACGCTACTTTATTTCTGCAAATTGATTTCCTAGGTGTTTTCTAACCGCTGAATTTTTCGATTTTAGAGTGGAAAATTACGTGAGAAAATTCTTTACCGGCACATTACTTTTTAATATGTTCAAACTCTATGTAAGATTTTCTGGCAACAAATTTTATCATCTCCTAGCTGTTTATTCTCTTAAACATCTTTTAAAATGACGAAAAATACTAATTAGTGAAGTTATATTAGAGCCAAATATTGTATATTCAAATATGAGGTTAAGTTTTTCTACAAGTTGTTTAAATGAATTTATCACCTGAATTTACTGTTTACAATTGAACTATTGCTTATATCAGATATATTACTTGGAATTATTTCCAATTTTGACTGTAAAAATGACTTTAAAATAGCGGTTATATTTACTTCAACAAAACTTTTTATTTTGGAAACCGCTTCGTATGCAAAATTCTAAGATATGTTACAGCGTTTGCCAAAATTTATTCCAATAAGAAATAGGTGGTCAGTAGTATTGTGTGAAATCCTGTGAGATAAAATAGAGTTTTGATGAAAACACATTACATTTTGAAAGTAAAATTTTTGGTCTCTAGTTTAAAACAGAACTACACAATATACGCAGGCTGCCTCTCATGATTTGTTCTCGAGCTGGAATGTAGGCAGATCTGAAAAAATTCAACTTATGATTCCTAAGTAACAAGTTAATGAACATGATTAAAGAAATTTTTAATGGTTATATCCCTTTTCTACGAAATATTTTTAATTCTAGTGGGTATGGAAATTGTGAAATACCTTTGAATAAAATCAAAGTTCACTTCTTAATCACCGCACTAATTTGATTTCACTGTGATGTTTAAGAACGGTTTATATTACCAATCACAAGGCAATATTTTTTGTTACTGAAATGGCGAAACCTTGGCCCCAGTATTGCAGGGGTTAGGGCGCATGTGTCGAGTTTCAGGGGCCGCTGTGGTATGCTCTTCGTTAATTAACCAAATCATTATTCATCAATCTATGATGATTTATTTTAATGACTTCGTCCTCCAATTTACAGATTGCTGCTGTTGGTCTCCAAGAGGTTTTACATCCCACCAAAGGTTACTGATTTCTGCTGTTCATGATCAGTTGAACAGTTCTACCAAATGACAATACTAACAAATCGCTTTTCAATTCATATTTATTTTTCCTGTGAGCTGTAATATAGCATAAGGCACCAGACTTTTCTGAAGACACTGAAGCACAAACGTACAAATGTTCCAGCGATTGAACTCAGAAACGATTGTGAAATTTCCGAAAGCAACTAACTCTGTTCGCAATCTCCGCGCATTTAAATAAACGCCGGAGAAACATCCAGAAAGCCGCTAATAAAGCCGATTGATACATCTCGAAGGGCGACAAATCAGCCAGTAATCGAAATCACATTAAAACAATCGTAATTGCTACAAAATATTTCACAATCATCGCACGAAAAACACGTTAATGTAAATTAAAGATATTTCCTTACGAATTTATCAACATAAACCAGTCCAAACAGTTGAAAAATATCCTCTAAACATCGTGGCTCACTCCTCAAAACTTACAATTATAAACTTTTAATTAATGTTTCATACATAATACTGTCCTTGTACGTATTATATAACATTTACATAGTTTCTCCCCACAAAACAATGTTCTTTATACAAATTCATATTTACACGAAAAATTAGGAATCCACAATTAATAAACTCCCGTCTTGGAATGCATAATTCTTAAAATACAATTTCATAAAAGGCTTTTGTCTGAGGGCCGTTATAACTGTTTCTAGTCCGTCATAGGACATGCACGATTTTAACAAAGTGCTGTTGTGTTTTATGTATTGTTCTAAATTCTAATATTGTACAAGGCATAATGTATACAGTAGAATAATCAACAATATTAACTTTTGTTTTTAAAAATTGGTAACTTTGCTTAGGTGGTTGGTCAATGAGAAGAAACACTTCGATGATGTTCTTTTCCGAGTCTTTAATATAAAACATTTATGGGTATAATCTTGCATCAAGATATGATGATGGGAGCGTTCACTGAAAATTTGTCGAACAATGTAATACACAGAAGTCGGTCTCAACATTTTTTTTGCTCGTATTATGATCTGCTTTACAATAATTTACTCTTCTTCATAATACATGAATTCCTATATTTTTTATTTATACTGTCGAATTCTTGCCAAATGCGCAGTTTAAAGTAATTGTGTCAAATGGGTGCTACTTTTTACTACTGAATTAAATTCTTTTTTCCTGGACCGTACCCTGTAACCTATTCTTTCTTCTCTGAAACATGGGAAATTTCTGACTCGATGTAAAACTGAGGATAATGAGAAATATTAAATCATTGGTTATTTACACTGCGGAAGTAACTGTGAAATTTCTTTGACTGCCAGCAACACTTATTCTTTTTTCTATATGAAGCCGTTTCAGAATGCATCGAGAAACCTTCACTCTAAATTGTCTTCCTAGATACTGGGTCATATTTCTACCGCAGTTGAAGATTGGAATAGAATTGTATTTGTTAAATTCCAGATGATTTGTATTTTCTTTAATTTATATGGTTGCACATTGATTTGAACCTCATGCAGTGTTTTATTGATTGTTCTCCACCTCTTTCATTTAAATCTTAAACTTATTTGCATTTTGGTGTTCAAACCATTTAATATGCTAATTTTTTTATTAAATACACACAAACTAATATGATCAGTCTCAGAACATCAGTTACGTACAACCCCCCCCCCCCAAATCCTTCTTTTTTTATATAAAAATAAAGCACTACATTTTCACATAATGTTTGAGATGGCGATATCTTTGAAACAATATAACATGCCCGCTTAAGCGATATACCAATTAACGGACGAAGGAATAAAGGTAATTTTTTTGATATCATCAATCTCTCGTCCAGTTTAATTAAATCCTAAATCTCTTCCTACCTTGTGCTGACCTCTTCATTTCAACATTCCCCTTATACCTTACGTCGTCAATTACGTGCTTCATAGATTCCAATCTCTGCCTTCCTACTTAGTTATTACCTTCAACTGTTCTCTTCACTAACAAATTAACCAACCCCTCATTTCTTAAAATAATACCCACAATCCTATCTCTTATTTCTTTAAGACTCTTCCACAAGTTCTATCCTCACCCATCATTTCCAAAACACGCTCATTTCGTACTTTACCTGTCCACTTAACATTAGCATCGTTCTATAGCACATTTCAAATGCTTCAATTTTCCTTCTTTCTGGTATATCTGAAGTCCATGCTTTACTACATCAATATGCTGCGCTCCACACATATAGTGACATCACTCAGCTTTGGCCATCAGTTGTAATTTTAATTCCTAAGAGAATTCATTTACTTCCCCATTGCTTCCAACTCTATTTTAATATTTTATGTACTACTAATCTCAAGCCCGTCAGTATTGACGGGTTTAACGGAGTGTTCTGACAATTTATTTCTTTGCAGTTGATTATCTAAATATAATTGTTATGAAATAAAGCTCAATGTAATTTATCGCTTCTTGATTGTTGCAAAAATTTCGGTTGTCAATTTGATCTAGGTTGAATTTCAGCCTAACCACATTCGACGCTAATATTGCCACTAGAAAACCAAAGCTTCAATCACACACGATTTTATACATTCCCTGTATCTCATGTCATTGTCATCTTGCAGTGGGATATAAATTTGACCCAAACTTTTCATGGGTTCTCACATTTTTCTTTTTTGTTATATGTGATGTAGATCGATATTTTAATGGCTGACTCTTCTTATATGGGCTGAAAACGAAGGATGCCAAAAATAAATTTTAACACCTTACGCTATGCCAAGTAATATTAGTTTTAAATGGCGGACGAAAGGAATGATCTAATAATTCATTTCTCTGCGGTTACCTAAACAAATTTAATCGTTGTTATGTAATGTTTATGACCTTATTTTGTAATTTGTACATATTTCGGCTGTAGTTTACACAACGATACAGATGGAACTTCTTCTGAATGAATGATGTCAGAATTAAGAAACTAATAAAATGTAAAAATAATTTAAGAAACCTTAAACCTTATGCTATAGTGAGTGATATTGGTTTATTTCTGCTCCAAGTCTCATTCAGCACGGTAAATACGGAACTACTTCCATCCGTATAACACCGTAACTTCAGTAACTGGTAACTTATGAAAGCAGCTTAAATTATTAAATTATTTATAAAACTAAATTCATTGTGAATTATTTTGTAAAAAAAAAAAAAAAAAAAAAAAAAAAAAAAAAAAAAAAAAAAAAAAAAAAAAAAAAAAAGTGTCAGTTGTCATTCTGGTCTTGTCTGCACTTCGACATAATCACAACTTCTACTAATATTGTTGTTCAAAATTACTCGCGTACAAATTCACTCATTGTATTGCGATCTAAATCTGACCAACTGGAAATATTTACATGTGTCTGATATAGTGATATCAGTAATATAATCAACTAATAATTAATACATTAATTTAAATGCACAACGTTATTTCAGTGTTTCGGCAAATCAGTTCTACCAGTATATTACAACAGTGACTTAAAATATCTATAATGGATATAAATATCTTGTAAGCCCATCAAAAAATCGCGTTGAATACAGTGTTTTAGCAACTCGCAATCTTCGCTGACTTTAATTTAGCTTCTCATTATTGTAGAACAAACTTGGAGACAGAAGTAGTTGTCACTTATGTTAGAAATGGTTATAGATTTGAAGATATAAGTATTAGCAAGTATTGTCTTGATCAACATTTTGAAGCTTGTGCTACACGGCTAAATTTCAATAATGAAATTTTCATAATAGTAACAGTATACAGAGTACCATCGCGAAAATTTTCTATTTTTATCAACCAATTTGAACTCTTATTAAAATTTTTAAGCAGAAATGAAGTCAACATAGTCGTATGTGGTGATTTTAATGTAGATTTTCTTAATAACTTACCCTCTAAAGTCATGTTAGAAACATTAATCAGTTCATTCAATTTAACTAAGGTAGTTAATTTTCCAACTAGAATAATGAATAATAGTAACTCAGCTATAGACAATGTTTTCCTAGATACCTCAAAATTCAGTTATACCATCAAGCCATCCATCAATGGACTATCGGATCACGATGCCCAGGTATTAACTATAAACACTTAAACAGAAACTAGCTCTAAGAGTAATGTTTTTAAACTTCAGTGTGTAATGAAAGATGAGTCAATTACTTGTTTTAGAAAGTGCCTCAATACCACAAACTAGGAACACGTTTACAGTGTACAAGGTATGGATGAAAAATACATTTTAGTAGCATTGAATTAAATTAATCTGAAAGTTGCTTCCCCTTGAAAAAGTGGCCTGCTTCTCGAAAAGAACAAAAACCTTGGATAACTATTAGCATTTGAACATCATGCATTTATAGAAGGAAGTTGTATATTGCCTCTAGGAACAGGGAGAATGCTAATATTAAAACACATTACAAACAGTACTGCAAAATACTGAAAAAGGATATTAAAGAAACTAAAAGTATGTTCTCCAAACACAAAATTCATGATTCTGAAAATAAAATTAAGACAATATGGGACATTGTAAAAAAGAAAATAGGTAAAAGTAATCAAACAAGTAATGAATTTTTTATCAAAGAAAATTCAGTAGAATCTAATTTTTCAATGGCTTATAAATTTAATAAACATTTTTGTCAGTTGCTGATAAATTGACTAATAGCTCAGTGACACACAGTATGGATTTTGTCAGAACAAGCTTCGAAGAAAAATTTAAATGTCTGTAAAATTAGCTACTCCAGAAGAAATAAAAAATTTCATCAGGTCCTTTACGAGCAAATACTCAAGTGGTTATGATGGGATTTCCATCAGATTAATCAAATTGTGCTCCACCGGATTAAGTAATATACTAAGTTATTTATTTAATATATCGTTACTTGAAGGAACTTTTTCAGAAATGCTTAAGTATGCTGTGGTTAAACCACTCTATAAAAAAGGGAGATAAGGCAGCCATATCGTCTTACCGACCAATTTCATTACTAAAAGCCTTCTCCAAAGTTTTTGAGAAAGCACTGTACAATAGAGTTTATAAACATCTTAAAAACAATAATATTCCAACTAAATCACAATTTGGTTTTAAAAAGGGTAATTCAACAGAACAAGCTATATTTGCATTCACTGACAATATTTTAGAATGAATAAATGAAAATTTAATTCCTGTTGGAATTTTTTGTGACTTATCTAAAGCATTTCACTGTATAGATCATAAAATTCTGATACAGAAATTAAAGTATTATGGTATAGATGGCATTATTAATAAATGGCTTAGTTCTTACCTTCTGAATAGAAAACAGAAGGTGTCAATGGAGAATTTTAAGGCTACCTTGAGAGGTCCACTGTTTTCTGAGTGGATATTAATCAGATGTGGTGTACCTCAGCGTTCTATATTGTTTTTAATATATATAAATGATCTACCTTGCGTTTCATCTAAAAACTCAAAATTTTTCCAATTTGCAGATGACACAAATATAGGAATTAAAAATACTCCAGATTTATCTACAGAATATATTTCAAATTATGTCTTTGAACTTATTAATAAATGGTTTACACCTAATTGCTTGTCTTTAAACATTGATAATACTCAGTATATGCAATTCAGTACATCACACAGATAAAGACATAAAATTTGCAGGCCAGTCCATTCAATAGGTAGAGTGTGTGAAATTTCTAGGTTTGCATACTGATCATAATTTAAATTGGAAGGCACACGTTTCTGACTTACTAAACTGATTGGTTGCAGCCATATTTGCAATTTGTACAATTTCAGTTATAGGTGATCTCCATATGAGGCAGCTAGTTTAGTTTGTTTATTTTCACTCCTTAATGTCATATGGAATAATATTCTGAGGCAATTCTACCAATAGAGGTCAAGTGTTCAGAGCACAAAAACGAATAATAAGAATTATGTGTGGGGTTAGTAATATAACTTCATATAGAGAGCTGTTCATGAAGTTAGGGATTTTAACATTGGTGGCTGAGTATATATACACATTAATGTCCTTTGTAGACACAAATTATACTTTGTTTGAAACAAATAGTAAAATACACAATTATGGCACTACAAGTAAAAATGATTTTCACAAGGATTGCAAGTCATTGTCATTTTTTTCAGAAAGGGGTCCGATATTCAGGGATACATATCATCAATAAGCTCCCAACACATATTAAATGACTAGCAGATGATAAGAGTAAATTCAGGAAAAAATTGAAAGAATTTTTAATTGACAACTCCTTCTACTCTGTCGAAGAATTTATTTCTAAGGTATCTACAAAATAACTGCCAGTAGCTTGTGTAAATGTAGTTTACATAATTAATTTACCATGTATGCTATGACTAAACATTTCCTGCTGTATGTATTATTTTGTTATGAAATTGTGTAACGTACCATATATACTATGACTGTACATCCACTGGTTTAAGTATTATTTTCTTATGCAACTGTTTATCTGTAAATTGACAACTTTCCACATCCTACAGAGCCAGTCTATTATATTGGGATCAATGAAATATGAATGTATTGTATTGTATTGTAATATGTCGATTTCAATGGAATACATACTTTTCATTCAGTTTTCTGACAATTAATTTATTCACAGATTCACGGATGCGCATAATCTCGAACATCTCCGTTCGTTTTTGTTGTGCAGCGGAGGCAGAATGTGTGACGTCATAATCGAACGCCTTAGTGTGACGTCATGCCGTGACATGGCTATATCGTGACCAAGAGTTACGTTTTATAGGTATAGATTAATGCTGTTATTTGTGCTACATTTCATGATTTCTGTCTTACTTTGGTTTGTGTCTAGCCAAAAATCCCCCTTCGGTACATCTCAGGATGCTCAATCTCTTCTGCTAACAGGACAATGTCATAAATACTAACATCGGCTTTCGTCAAAATCCAGTGTTTCATACACACTGAGCCGGCGTCTCTAGCGGCAATAAATCTATCACGGTTTGAGATTTACTAAATAAATATTTATACAATAGTTAAAATTACTGTACTTTAGATTCATATTCGCGAATAATGAAATTTGTAGATGTGGATACAGAAATTTGTCACAATTATTTTATCCCCTAGAACCGAAAAAGGGAATAATGAAACTGTGAATAAAGATCTTTCACTGTAACTAATTTTATACTTACTGATTTTTCAGAGTCAGATCTATAGGGGTTGGGGGTCAAACGGAGGTGTTTGCCCCGATTGCTACCTTCAGGGGGAGACAAAATTATGTTTTAAGGTGCGGTAAATGGCAAATTCATGTATCGAGAGCTAGCAATCTCAAGTTTTCATCCCGGCTCGAAAAATTCGTAGATCCGCCAGTGTGACTTTAAAATAAAAGACATGAAATTCAAATAAGATATGTATGCCTTCTAGCTGACTCAAATTTGCGACACATATCGTAAAATTTCAGCACCTCGTAAAATCACTGCTAATTACTTGTCACTCTATTCATATAATTTTTACAAATGACCTTGACAAAAGGAAACCTTAACCCTCAGACATGTCGTCATCAACCCAACGAGGATGAGTGGTTTTACATGACAGTAGCTACACCTTCCTCTGTTCACAGTTTGAACACCTGATCACCTCTCGGAAAATTTTAGTTTTATGCGTATTAACTGTATACTGCATTCAAATCAGTTTTTAGATCTTATAAATTCTAAAGATACGACGAAATTTTAAAATAGAATTGTTTAGTATGATTCTTTAAACATTTATGTTTGAACAGTACCAAACAAGCGCCTGATTTTCGAAAGAATTTAATAATATTAGATTTACGCCAACAAAGTAAATATGAACATTGATTCATGATAATCTGATTTCTTTATAAGAATGTCGTGAAAGGAGAATAGTAAACTATATTTTTATTTTATAGCAATTACCATGTATCATACATAAATCTACGAAAACTACGTTCAAAATTTATAACATATCAACAGAATTATTGAAAGAAGATCCATACCATTCCAGGAAAATGACTAAATTTTCACGTACCTATAAAAATCTGATTAGTAATACATAATTCCCCTCCTCCAAAAAATCTTATTAGTTATGAGATATTGATTTGAGTCAAGTCTAAAATGGGTATTCACTTTACGAAATAGAATGGCTTCTCTCGGTGTTGTGGATTGTTGATTTAAAGATAAAAGATAACAAATAAACATTCAAGTGAGTTGGCCATTATGCATCTAATAATGTTTACTGAAACGCAAAGCATAATGTGTATGATATACTCTAAGACTTGTAAAACACGAAAGAGCTGAAATGGAAATCATGGCTTTTCTGTATTTATAAGGCTGATATAGCAGCATAATTACGATATTTCTGTAGGTAGGAGTTTTACTATGTAGTTTATTAAAATATGGCACGCATAGTAGAAATGTTATTTGACTTTTTTATCTTTAAATCAACGATCCACAACACCGATAGAAGATACCCTGTTTCAGAAAGTGGATACTATAAACACTGTAGAACGTAGACTTGACTGTGAACAAGATCTCATAACTTTTAATTAGGAAACAATTACGAAAATTAGCACTATTCTTATAAGAACTGTTTTTGTGGGATTTCATTTCTTTTTGTAAGAGCAGTCTGTGGCTCAGTTATTAAGGGGACTGACTTTATTTCCAAACGTTTAAGACTGGAATGTAATGATGTACAAATATGGGCCGAAGCGTTTCACGTTTAGCGTTGCCATTGGGCAAATACAAGGAAAATCACCAATATTTGACTTTTCTTTTGATGTGGGGGTGAGACCATATATGAGCAACAACAAATCACCTGAATCTAGCAGCACGGGAAGTAGTGTAGAGTAATAGTGACGGTGTATGTTAATCGGTTACAAACTTTGACTTGACTTTGCATGTCATGCGCCCAGAAAGATTTCGATACTGCCGATTTCGTACAGATCAAAATTTTTATCTGGGTTATACCATTCATTGATAACCACGATATATCCAGAGGGAGAGAGGGGAAAAAAACGAATCAATGTTGACAATAATGATTGTTTCGAAGAGCTATCTGTCTCCCCATTGGATGGATACGTCCTCCTGTAGTGATATTTTAGGTAATTTTTCGACAATGTCTTCAGGCGAATAATGTCTCGCAATTATTAACTGAATTCTTGAAGTTCCTTTATGGTACTGTGTTGCTTCTGCGACAAATTAGGAACAAAATCTGAAGTAAAATTGAACTTGTAATATTTGGCTACCTTTATCAGCTTTCTTTATGTTTCATTTAGACTTGGTAGTGGTCATTTTGGCATTATTACTTCCTACCTTTTTCATTTTATAGTGAGTATACCTATACACGGTAGGGAAATAAGCACCACGGAATAAATTTTCCTTAATTGACATTGCTTAGTCAGTTAAATCAATCTTCCGTTATGCTCACCACATCTCTTTTTACAGATATTTCCAGACAGAAACAAATAAAGCCTAGTGAATAGCGATAATTGTATCAATATGTTACACTTTAAGCCAATATTCCTTTTCATTCAAGCTATCAATACCACTTGAATCCATAACACTTTCAATAATAATAACATATGCATGAAATCTGTAACTGCAGGTCAGCAATGGCACTTCTGCTTTCCTCATGGTTGTCGGAACTGGTGCTAGTACTCGCTGGAGGGTTGGTGGTGCTTTACCTCTGGCTCTCCCATAGATTTACTTATTGGACCAAGAAAGGAGTTCTTCAGTTGCAGCCTACTTTCCCATTTGGTAACCTCGGAGAAAATCTGTTGGGACGAAAAAACTTGGGCATAATTATTAAGGAATATTACGACCAGCTGAAAGGTATTTCCTGAATCCCTAATTTATTAATTGTATTGTTTCTTTAAATTTCAGTCTGTTAGTGAAGGTTGTATCGTTCTGGTCTGATTACCTGATATGAAAAAATAATTAATGTTATTATTTTTATTGAATTTACCATGAATAGGCAGAACTTGCGTGAACAAAATTATCAATGGTTTTATTTCAATTACTGACATGACATTATAGTACAGGATATAAATTAAAATTAATCATCAGTTCTTCTGTGGGCGCCAGGATATATTTTTCTAGTTGTGTATTTAAATTATAAATAAATATTGTTAATAATTAGTTTTTTGCTGTAATATTAATTTAAAACTCTTAATTGTAATACATTTTAATACTGTGAGTGTTAGTGAAAGTTTTTATTCACGCAATAAATTGTTTATTGTGATTTAGTGCTGTTAACTGTGCCGTGTTTACATTTTTATGTTATTTAGATTTTTGAACATTAGGCATAATATGAGATTTTTTTAGCAAATGTAATTATCGTTTAAATTTTATTCGCTTGCTAGTGGTCATATTATTAGAGTTCTCATTGATAGGTGGTGTTATGTGCATTTATGTAGTGAAATGTAGAACTTTTAGCTAATGTTTACTTTTCAGTTAATTTAGCAGTCAATTTGTAAGGTTAAGTTGGAAAATTTTTTATCTCCTATTCTGTAATTTGTTTTTATAGCTGCTTTCAGTAATTGCTTGTAATAATGATTGAAAACTGTGGACATTGCCGTAGATAAATGCAGGCAAAAAAAATTTGCGAGGTGTGTGGAAATGTTTCAGTGGGTAAATTGTATTGGCATCGAAAATGGTGAAACTGAGACGATTCTCCCATCGTTCAGTAAAGATTTTGTTAAAAGCAATAAGATATTTGAACAGGAGGTAAGGATTAGTACCATTGAGGCAGAACTAATATATGCTAAAAAGGAGTTGGATACAATGTGGTGGGCTGGAAACATAGATGGCTGGAAATTGGCAAAGGGGAAAAGGGCAAACAGAATAAGGTGCGCTTCTGATGCTATTGTTGTTGGGGTGAAAAATAGGAATGACCGGTTTCCAGAGTTAAACAGGGATGAACCCTCTATTCCTGTTAGTATATGGAAAACGCAGCAGACTTGTAGGAAAGTTGCGTAGGTAAGTAGGTGTGTAAGGAAAAAGAAAGTCTTGCTGCTAAGCAGCAGTCATGGAAGAGGAGTAGATCCATTGGCTTAGGAAAAATTAGGATCAGATTTCCAGGTCATGAGTTTCTTTAAACCTAGTGCTGGTCTTGCTCAGGTGGTAGAAATTATAGGCTCCTTATATAAAGACTTCACAGATCTGGATCATAGGAGTAGCGGGAAATAATATAGACAGGAACGATGGTTATAGTATTAGAGATGTCCTGGAGAAAATAAGCAAAGCAACTACCACACTTGGGTCAGTATGATGTCAGTCCTGAGATGCTATGTAGTTTACAGATGAATGCAGCCGTGAGTTGAGTGGATCTGGAGCTGTAATGGCATCTAATGTCTGATGTCGGTTGTGGCACGAGACTAGTACCTGCTGATGCTATTGATAGGTGGGGTTATATTAGTCATGGCTCACATCTCAATAAATAGAGGAAATGGGGTTCTTTCATATTTGATAGCCAGAAGTTTAACTGAGGCCACTGCTGTTAGGGCAGCTTCTTTATTAGATTAAAGTTTTAATGCAGAAAGTATTAACAGAAGTAATGAGTTCTAAGAAATCAAAATTAAAAATTGAATTAATATATACCACATATAAATATCAGAAGGTTATTAAACAAAGTGGATGAATTGCTAGTTAACATAAATGAACTGAATGCTTTCAATAGAATTCATGTTTTATACTTGTCTGAATATACTACAGGAATAGATATGTAAAATATAACAGACTTTAATTTAGCTTCTCGCTACTGTACAACTTACTTGAAGAAAGGAGGAATTGTCACTTATATTAGAAATGATTATAATTTTGTTGCTATAAAGGTTGATAAAAATTTTGAAGCTTGTGCTACATGGCTAAATTTTCATTACTGAAATTTTGCTATAGTAATTATTTACAGAGCACCCTCTGATAAATTTGCTCTTTTTCTGAGCCACCTTAAACGTTTGTTAACATTTTAAGCATAATAGTAGCTAACATAGCCTTTTGTGGTGATATTAATGTAGATTTTTCAAAATAACTTATACATTAAAGTTATGTTGGCATTATTAGGCAGCTCATACTATCTGAATAAGGTAGTTTAATTTCTCACAAGGGTAATGAATTACTCAGCAATAAGTAATGTTTTCCTAGAAACCTAAAAATTCAGTTATACAATCAAGCAATTAATGATCATTCAGACCATGATGATCAGTTATTAACTATCTATAATTTAATAGGAACTAGCTCCAAGAGTAAATGCTTTTAAGGCTCAGGGAGTAATAAATGAGGAATCAATTAGTTACTTTAGAAACTGCATTAATACCACAAACTGGAAACATGTTTATAGTGCAAAAGGTATGAATAAAAAATACATTTTTAGTAGCATTATTTTGAAAGTTACTTTCCCTGAAAACGTGTCATACTTCTCAAAAAGACAAAATCGTGGATAACTGTAGGCATTAAAACATCATACATTTTTGAGAGGAAGGTATATATTTCCTCTAGGAATGTCAAAATACATTAGAAGTAGTACTGCAAAACACTGAAAATTCTATTATAGAATTTAAAAGTATATACTAAAAACATAAGATTCATGACTCTGATAATAAAAATAAGACAATATGGGATATTTTAAAAAATGAAGAAGGAAAGAATAATCTTGATAGCTAAGACATTTACGTAGAACAAAATTTCTTAGATTGCAATTTTCCAATTGCTGATATATTTTATAAACATTTTTTGTCTGTTGTCATTAAGTTGGCTACCATTAGCTCCGTTACTTGCAGTATAGATTTTGTGAATACAAGCTTCCAAGAAAAATTTGACACGTTGTCCGTAAATTTAGTTTATTGTCTCTTATGAGGAAATACTCGCGTGATACTGATGTGATTTCCAGCAGAGTAATTAAACTGTGATCCACAGAATAAAGTAATATATTATGTTATCTGTTTAATATATCTTCACTTCAGGTTACCTTCCGAGAAATGCTTAAATCTTCTGCAGTTAAACCACTCTATAAGAAGGGGATAAGTTAGTCGTATCAAATTACCATCCGATTTCATTACTAAAAGCCTTATTCAAAATCTTTGAGAAAGCAACATTCAATAGATTTTGCCAACACCTAAAATATAATAATATTCTAACTAAATTACAATTTAGTTTTTGAAAGCATCATTCAACAGTAAAAGCTATATTTACATTCATTAACAGTATTTTAGAAGGAATAAATAATCAAATAATGTTCTCGGGTGACTAGCCGAGTTATAGACACGGCTAGTCACCCGAGAACATTATTTGTATTCTCAACGCCGAGAAAGGTTACGTAATTATATATGAATAAATAATCATTTTTTTGTGACTTGACTAAGGCATTTGACTGTATTGATCATGAAATTATAATAAAAAATTAATATATTAAGAAATGGCTTAGTTGTTACCTTTCGAATACAAACAAAAAAGTATCACTCGAGCATTCTAATGCAGTGGTTCATTGTTTTTCTGTGTGCGGATTTATCAGATGAGGAGTATCCCAGGGTTCTATACTGGGGCCACTATTGTTTTTCATATATATAAATAATCTACCCTGTGTTACATCTAATAAGTCAAAATCTGCAGATGACATAGGAATTAAAATACACCAGATATATCTACCGAACATATTTCAAATTATATCTGGAGACCATATTAATAACTAGTTTTGCAACTAACGGCTTGTCCTTATATTTTGATAAAACTGACTATATGTATTTAATTACATCACACAAATTACCACGAAATATAGATATAAAATTTGCATTCCAGTCAGTTCAAGAAGAAGAGAATGTGACATTTCTAGGGTTCCCTATTGATCATAATTTAAATTGGAGGGTGCACGTCTCTGAATTACTGAAGCGATTGGGTGCAGCAACAATTGCTGTTAGAACAATTTTTAGAATTAGGTGATCTGTGTATAAGGAAACCAGTTACCTTGCATAGTTTCACTCCTTAATGTCATATGAAATAATATTCTGGCGCAATTCTACTCATAGAGGCAAATTATTCATTGCTTAAAAGCAAATAATAACCATTGTGTTTGGGGTTATCAGTAGAACTTTATGCAGAGAGCTGTTCATGTTTGGGATTTTAACATTGGTGGCTGAGTATATATATATATATATATATGTATACATTAATGTCCTTTGTATTCACAAATTGTACTCTACTAGACGACCCGTGCGAAAATTTTGCGAATAAAATGCGATGAATAGTGAGGTTGAATGCTTGTAATATAATGAAAAGTAGAACCGTACTTTTGTAGCAATTTTTGTTTGTGTGTGTGTGTGTGTGTGTGTGTGTAATAGGTACACATCAAAATACTCGTAACATATTAAGAAACAGTTAGGAAAATTAAAAACATTCTGTATATATGACAAACTGTCACTGACCTTAGCAGAATAAATTAAACCTGAACAAAATGCGCACAACATATCAATATCTCTGAAATATTTGTTGCTGTGCGAGGAAAATAAATACCTGGTGACAGAAAAATGCGTTGTAAAAATACTAATACTTTTGCCCTCTAAGGTCAGAATTTTGAAAAATTTCTTTCTTAAAATGTGGTAACGGAACCGAAGACATTACGAAAACCTCAATCTTTAAAATGATACCTCGTTTATCAATTTTGTTTAATTGTTAAGGGAGATAAATGGCTCCAGATACAAAAAACGCATTTTAGAAAAATTGACATTTTTACCCTTTAAGGTTCGAATTACGAAACATTCCTTTCTTAAAATATAATGTTACCACGGCAGAAAACTTATTCTATAAAATGATACCTCATTTATCTATATCTGTTAGATATTAAGGGAGATAAATCGCTCGTGACACAAAAATGCGTTATAGAAAAAAATATACTTTTTCCCTTTAAGGGTTGAATTCCAAAAACGTTCTTTCTTAAAATATGATGTCATAAGGCTGAGACAATATATTTCATAATCTTACTTGATTTATTGATTTTGGATAGATATCCAGGGAGATAAGTGGCGCGAGACACAAAAAACCTATTTTAGAAAAATTGTAATTTTTGCCCTTTAAATGTCGAATTACGAAAAATTCCTTCCTTAAAATATAATGTTACCATGGCGGTGACCTTATTCTTTAATATGATACCTCATTTATCTATATCTGTTAGATAATAAGGGAAATAAATCACTCGTGACACAAAAATGCGTTATAGAAAAATTTATACTTTTTCCCTTTATGGGATGAATTCAAAAAAAAAATCTTTCTTAAAATCTGATGTCACCAAAGCTGAGACAATATTCCTCATAATCCTACGTCATTTATCGATTTTGGTTAGATATCCAGGGAGAAAAATGGCTCAAGATACAAAAAACGCATTTTAGAAAAATTGACATTTTTGTTCTTTAAGGGTCGAATTACGAAAAATTCCTTTCTTGAAATATAATGTTACCACGGCGGAGACTTCAGTCTTTAATATGATACCTAATTTATCTATATCTGTTAGATGTTAAGGGAGATAAATCGCTCGTGACACAAAAACGCATTTCAAAAATATTGATACTTTTGCCCTTTAAGGGTCTAATTCCGAAAAATTTCCGTCTTAGTATATGACTTCACTAAAGCGGAGATCTTAATCTTTAAAATGATACTTCATTAAACGATTTCAGATAGGTATCAAGGGAGATAAATGATTCATAATACAGAAAACAGCATTTTAGAAATATTGACATTTTTGCCCTTAAAGGGTCTAATTCCGAAAAATTTATTTCTTAAAATATGATGTAACCAAAGTGGAGACCATTTGCTTTAAAATGACACCTCATTCATTGATTTCGGTTAAGTATGAAGGAAGATACAGGCTTGTGACAAAAAAATACCTTATAGAAATAATATATATTATTAGAAACAAATAGAAAAATACACAATTTTGTCACTAAAGGTAAAAATTATCTGCACAAGGATTTCAAGTAATTCTCATTTGATCAAAAAGGAGCCCGTTACTCAAGTATAGGACTACACATCTTCAATACGCTCCCAACACGTCTTAAATGTCTAGCAGGCGACAAGATTAAATTTCGGGAAAAAAATTGAATGAATTTTTAATTGAAAACCTCTACACCATCGAAGAATTTGGTTCTAAGGTATCAACAAAATAATTGCCATTAGTTTGTATAAATGTAGTTGATATAATTAATGTATACATTATGCTGTGAACTTACATATTTTGGTGTGTATGTATCTACTTTGTTAAGCAATAGTTTATCTCTAAACTGACAACTTTCCATATCCCACACAGCCAGTCTCTTATATTGGGAACCATGGAAATTTAATGTATTGTATCGCTGAGTAAACTTGCTTCACGGGTGATGAATGTAAATAAACTGGGGCGGAAGGTTTCTATGAGGAATTAAAAATTGGTTATGGGTAATAGTCGGAGCTACTATTGCAAGTTTTGACGTTAATATGCCATTCTTTAGCCAAACAGCCAGTGAAACAACAAATAATGTCTGTAACTTATTGTTTTAATAGGCTTTCATATGATTTTCTCGTCTAATGCAGATGAAATACAAACTTTGTTTTGCTGATTAAATCATCATCGGAGCCCTAAAACAAATTATGTACCCTTTTCATGACACCAAAGTTGATTTAATAAATTTAAACCCGTATACCAAAACAAAGTTTTTGTTTTAGTTCTATTAAAAAAAACATTATTAGCTAAGCAGGTAAGGAAATAAACAAGGTAGACAACTTTTCTATATACTCCTGAGAAATTCGACTAGGTACTGAACTGCTTAACATTTAATTTAGGTAGAAACTACTAATTAGTAGTCAGCTGTTACAACTGGTATTTCGGAATAACGCTGATCTACTGTGGTATCAATATGTTCCTCTTATCTGTCCACGTCGCGTCCGTTGGAAGTTGTGTGGCCGCAACTCCTTCCCCCGCACCGGTAGTCCCGCCGAAATCGTGGTCTCTGATCGATTCATACAGCTCGTCTTTCCTGCTCATTTGGTGTAGCCGACACCTCTCCGCATTTCCTGAGGTTCAATTCTTCTTGCATTCTGCATGTTTTACTCCCACTTTCTCACTTTGCACTTTTACATTTTCGCTGTCCAAGTATTTCAATTTTTCTAAATTTACTTTTATCCATCTTTAAATGGTCTTAAATTGTCCGCAGTAGCATTTTAGATACGAAACAATATTATTTGGGTTTAAGTCAGACAGAAAAAGAGTCATGTTTGCTCTTTAAGGCCACTTGGTGTGCTCTAATTCACTGCTCTGTTATCAGTTCTATCCCAGCTTTGTCCCGCGTCATGATGGCAGCCGGGCGAAATGATAGCTAATTTACTTGTTCTTTTCAAGATTCCCCTATTGACAGCCGTTCACCCTGTAGTTGTTTTTTAGTACTAACTGTTTCAAACTGGACATTATTCATCTCGCATGTAATTCTGGGATATTACGTGGCTGCGTTTGGGGATGACATATTCACATAAAAAGCAAATGTCATTTTCCTTGCAGAAGGATAATTGGCGTACTTCCACTATACTGACTGTTACTCTGTCTGCTGTAAGGTGATTGCTCTAGTTCTTGTCCAGAGACACAAGTCGTTTACAAAAACGACTGGATTCGCTTCATAAAGAGCAAGATTTTACACGTCACCTGTCTCCCCACTGCCCATTAATCAACTATCATATTGCGAGCCGCTATAGGCAATTCTTGTAGAAACAGGGCGTGTAATTTTTGAGGTCGGGCCACAATATTCTCTTTTTTACACTTGTAAGCCGTCAGCTCGGAAATTGTAAGTATGTATCTAGTACATAAATAAAAGAACGTTCTGCTCGAGAATTTGTTGCTTTTTATTACTATTCTTCACTAACACATTTTCATACATTGTAGGGGCTGCTCTGGCAGCATACACCCGTCTCTTAGCGACAGCACACACCGACTCTGACTAACTCAACCCTGCGCCTTTATATATATATATATATATATATATATAAACAGGCGCCCAAACCGAGATCTGATTCATGACAGATGGCTTGTCAGGGTAGCGGATTTATACTAATACAAATACACTATGCTACCACTGGTTTCTGTCATCATATCTCCATGAATGATATATTTAACCACAGTGCGTTTTTCTTTTCTTCTATTTCCGCATTTAACATACCACTCAATAGCTTTCAGCACCTGTAAGAGAATGAAGGATGTTGTAAGACTGTCCTTTTATATAAGACCAAAGAATTATATGATATTTTCGCAATTTTCTTTCCGATCAGGCTATGAATTTACAAGACGACTAATGTATTTACAAATTTGTGTTACAAGTAGTGTTGCCAGGTCCAGATTTTTGAAAATTGGGCGGAAGGTAAAAAAAAAAAATCAGGATATGGGGTTACAAATCGGGACATCCCAAAAAATTGATTTTTGTGTAATTCACGTTTATATCAATAATTTATGGAAGACAGGGGTATTTCTGAAGGTATCTATTATATGTTAGCAACTTATGAATCTTATTACTAAATATTAAAATAACAAATGGACTTGTTGAATATGACTAGTAACTAAGTATTATTTTCAAGTTAAATTTTAAGTATTTGTTTATTCCATTAACAAGTATTTATTTTTTATTAAAATGGTATTTAATATCAGATTTTATAACTTTTATAATAGCTTTAATTTTTATGATAATTATAAAATTCGCTATTAGACAAATTGTAGCTGGTTTTAACTTGTATCTCTGCTTGACGTGATCTTAGACCAAATTACTATATTAGCATTTCATTTGCCGAGTTTGAAACCGATATTAATGCCATAAAAGCAAATATTCAATTTCGTGCGTCTCATGATAGTCTTTTAAAGTTTAAGTTCGTTTGGAATTGTATGAGAAATGACTATGGCTTTTCAGCATGAAATTCTGCAGTTCAAATTTTCTAATTTCCAGAGCATATTTTACAGTCAATCAAATTGTGTGCAGGACATCCCACTGATATAATTTGTTCATTATCTTGGTGCAGTAACTGGACAAACTGAATTGCGGCACCAAATGTTCACTTCTACGTTGTCTGTATAGTAGCTAATGAGATATTTAATGTCAATACTGGGCTCCTTCAGTAATGTCATTAAATTTTTATATGTGTCTGATCCTGCTACATTTGCATCTTCAATAAAGCTCATGTTTTTGAATTTGTAGTTGGGCTGTAATATCTTACCATCAGCGGAGAAAATTTTTGTACCACCGTGATTGAAAGCATCATTTTGGACAGTTTCGATCGCTTCTTGAGTGCAATCCCTCTGGAGTTTGTTCTTCCAACTGACAATTTCTCAGCAATTTTAGAACCGTTATGCAAAGTGCGATAGAGCTTTGATTCACAATCTAGTGAATTGAATGGCACTGTGTGCTTGGCCGAGTCTTAAGGAACTATCACTTCTTCTTGATTGTTGGATGCTCATTTGATTGGGGTTAAAAATATATTCAATGATGTTTCTAAACTGGCACTTCTTTCTTTTTTCTTGTGTTCATGACATTTCTGGTGTTATGTCATTTTTGTCGCCATGAGATGTGCTAAATTGTTTTTGTATAATGTGCTGATTAGTGTGGTCAGTTGTACCATAAGCCGTGAATAGTACTGCTGTTTGGATGTGATGCGTCTGACGTGGACAAGCTATTTAATTTTTTGCTTTTATCACTTAGCTAAAAAATCGATGGTAAATCTGCACCCGACCCCTGAAAATCGGGACATCCCGCGCAAATCGGGACACCTGGCAACGCTAGTTACAGGTTTTTATGCAGTTAACTATATAGGCCTACAAAGGAACGAAATATGTTACAAGTTTTAAGACTGTGATAATTAATGAGAGAAAATGAACAATAAGGCAGGCTGAAAACTAATTCAGCAATGAAAGTAAATGGAATGAATTAAATATAAAATTTTATCAAAACTAATACAAGATGGAATACTTCCTCCGTGATGAATGTGTGTAAAATGTTTTCTTGTTTAAAGCCGCGTAAACAATGTAAAATAATGGGAGATTTCAGCGGTTCCTGTTACCATTTTCTGATGAAATGCTGTTTGATAACAAGCTGCGTTACGACATTGCGTGAGATAGTACCAACCTGCAGCGCCGTTTCTAGTATGTACTGTATCGCCGTACTTACTTGGTTCAATACATAACACTTGATTTAAGTTATGAGAATTATCGTAGAGAAAAGTAACGGCTTTAATCCATTTTTTACATTATTTCCCAGGCTGACTATTGGAGACTGGGGTCATTGATGGTAGAATTTGTTTACAGTGTTTCACAACTAAAGCAGATTAGTATGATTACCTTCAGTTTTGATGAGTTTCAGTACATAATATGGGGGTATACATAATGAATATCTGAGAATATAAAACAGCTTTTGAGGTTTGGAACAAGCTATTCGATTTTACTTCAATTAATAAGTGCCATAGGAGATAAGTGAGTCTAAATCGACCGGTGCTGTCAGAAGGTCGTGTGTCACTGGATTTCTTGATGATGCTAGAGAGACAATTTTGTTGCAACTGACTTGTACCCAATAGAGACTAGACGAGAATAGTTCCTTAACAATCAGAAGTAAATAGCAATGGTCGCTATCAAAATAGGTGAAAGTGAAATATGTCATTTGCCTACGGTTGTTGATTAATTTACTTGAAACTTTCATTAGACTCTTTACAGATATAGTTGATACAATAATTAATAGAAACAAGCAAGGGAAACTGTAATAGCCCTCATTACCTGAATTTTGAATAGTATTGTACTGTATGAAGTATTTGTAGTGAGCTGAAGTTTGCTTGGATGTGATCTGGTATGTTTATTTTGCAATTTCTTGTAAATCAGTGTATATAGACTTTGTTTTATGAAAGCAAATTATTTGAAGTCCATTTAATATATTTAAGAACCGAATTGTGCAAGAGAATTTCTTTAATGTCTGTAATTCCATGTATTAATGCAAGTTATGATGTCTACAGGACATGTTTGTACAGTTTAAAATGATTTCTGTAAATAATTTTGTATTTAAGTATCTCTAATTACCATTTCTGATCATTTTGTAATGATGTTAAGTGATTTTGTGTTAATTCCGATTGTTTTTAATATGTTTAATTGTTTGAGTAATTGTTAATGTTCGAGAAATATCGGGCGGATGCCTTGGAAGAATTCCATAAATTTCGATAGAGACTATATAAACAGATCAGCAGAAGGACAGAGTAGTATACAGTTTTTAGTTTGGTTTTTCAGTAAGTTCACAGTTGAGTTTGCATCTGCCAAAGACTGCGCTAGTCTCTTTGGATTGTATCTTTGCTTGTGACAAATACCGCTGACTGGTTGTTTTTGGAAAATAAACAAACATATTCAAGATAACCTTCTGGTGGATTATGTTTTAATTAATCAGTATAAGTAATTTAAACCGCCGAAGACCTTAACATGGCGAACGTTGACACGACAAGAGTCATTAAACATCAGTAAGACCTAACATGGCGACTGTTGACAGCGACGAGAGTCATTAAACATCCGTGAGATGTTAATCTTCTAAAAGAATCTGCAGCAAATTACGACGAATTATCGGCAGACTACGACAAGTAGAGGTTACAAAAGCTACCCGAGTTGGAGGATTTCGACGATTGAATTATTCGGCGACAACTTGGAGCAGAGTACGAGTGGCTAAACGCAGCAGTCATCGGAGATTTTTTATCGGCATCAGGAATCAGCAGTAATTTTCCGTCAGCGAGCGGGTTTTCTTCGGCCCTAGAAGACCGACATCTTCCAGCAGTGGAGTGCGAAAAGTGTGATTAAGTGTTTTAATCAGTGAAAAAAGTGGTGTTTAGTGCGGAGAAAGTGCTGCTATCTGAAATTTAATATGAAGAAAAGTATTTAAGTGGCATAACAGTAAGTTCTGAATATTCAAATATTTGTTTTTTGGCTTGTTATTTGGTGGCAGGTTAGAAAAAAATTAATTCTTCTTAACTTTGTTTTCATGTTTATTTTTGCTAATTACTGAAAATGGCTGATAGAATTTACAAGCATTTCTACAATCTTTTGTAGCCAAACTTGACAGCAAATTTTCTGAATTTACGAGTGAGCTAAGGAGTGATAATGATAGCAAATTTTCTGAAATTAATTCTAAATTTTCTGAATTGGAACAAAACAATGATAAAACATTCTCTGACTTCACTAAATTTTTTGATATTAAAATCGCAGAGCAATTTCAGGGTTTTAGCTCTCAATTCAAGGAGGATATTAACAATTTAGATTCTAAATAGGGGAAGGTAGTAACAGAATGTCAGGAGAAATTTGAAAACGTTACAGAAATTTGTGAACAGGATAAGACTGAATGTGTAAATTTGATTTATAAAGAAGTCAGTGAAAATTGTGATAAGATGAGGGAGGAATATGTCACTTTATTCCAAGCCAGTGAAGTTAAAGCCACTGAGTTAAGACAGGAAGTATTGAGTATAGGGAAAAATGTTAATGCATTGGCACATCAACAGGAACAGTTAGCGAGTGGATTAGAAAGTAATGTGAATCAGTTAGAGAAAAATTTTGCTGGTTTGCAGATTCAGTAAAGTCAGGTTCCCTTAACAGTTAATACAATTCTCAGTGCTGATGTTAAGGAATAATTTGAATTCTATAATGACAGTGGAAGACTTCACCCTATTGAGTTTATAGATAATTTTGAAAGGTCGGACTATTTTAATTTGTTACCCGACAGTAAGAAAATTGCACTTGTGTATAAACATCTTAAGTCTTCTGCTAGAACATGGGGTGATAGACAAGCTAGGGAAGTGAATGACTATAAGCTGTTCAAAAAAAAATTTCTAAAACAGTTTTGGTCGACTAGTAGGCAGATTCAGGAAGAGAGAGAGTTGATGACTGGTAGTCCCTATAAACTTGGTACCGAAACTCAGCATGATTTTTTTCATAAGTGTTGGATCCGTTGTAAATATTTAGACCACCCTTATGGGGAGGAGGAATTCATTGATTTGATAGGAGCTAGGCTGCCTCAGCAAACGTGAAATTTAATTGCTACTTTGGATGTAATCAATGTAGATAGGGTTTCTGAATTGTTGATACACTTGTATGCCCAGGAGTCATTCAATGAACAACATTACCACCATCAACACCATAGAAGGTGCAGCAGGAGTCCCCCTAGAAGGGGTAATGGGTCAAGGGATGGTCAATCCAGGGGAAGAGGTCGTGATAATTACGCAAGGAGGAATGATAATGGGGGAGTAAGAGAACAGAACCCTCAATCTGAACGGGGAAAGGCAGCACAGGGTGCAGGCAAACTAAAGACCACCCCTGTGTTTGGCGCCGCAGTGGTGGACAAGAATGTGGGTCCAGGTACCAATTGCTATAGAGTAAATACCATTTTTATGAATAATCCTCTAGAAGATTTATTGGAATAGGTGGAGGATAGGGATGAAGTTTCAGATAAAGTTCTCACCAATCAAATTGAAGTGTTACCCGTTAATAGTATGACAGTTATTACAGCTACTGGTTCTCGAAGTAAGAGAATTAAGCAGGAAATGTCGATGGAAGGGTGTATGGGGACTGCAAATGTAGAAATACCCATGTATGTAGTCCCTAAGCTGAATTTTAATTGTATTTTAGGCATGGATTGGCTTACAAAAGTAAAGGCTTTGGTAGACTGGGGGGAAGGTAACTTACGGAATAAATTAAACAATGGGGAATACTGGGTTGATTTTGAGAAGACTGTTTGGAAAGGGATGCAAGAAGTACATCATGTGAGAGTTAAATATAAGAATGCTAGTGTAGCTAGAGTTTGTGACGAACTATTACCACAGATTTGCATAAATATCTTAAGGGGGTAGGTACACCTAACACATACAGATATTTGATAAAGTTGAGATGTCATTTTCTCCAAATCTATTTAAATTTGAGGGTTCAAATTTCATAGCTCCATAGAACTGTTATAGCTAGATATAAAAATTTATTTTTAAAATAAAAATATTGTTTAACAATAGGATAATGTACCATCCAAATTGACAGTGAAAAATATAGTTGTAAAGGGTTTTAAAGATAAAAGGCATAGAATTTGATATTTTTCAGAAATTTTCTTTTAATATTGTAAAATAATATCAAGGCAACAAGTTGAACCTATAATATAATATATTTAACTCTATTTTTTTATTAATAAATTTTTTTGTCAAGAAATTTTTTGCTTAAATATAAAGGCATATTTTTCATTTGGGAAAAGCTACATAAACAATAATGGTTCCGACTGTAGTAATTAGTATGTAGAACATGTCCTGCAAATTTGAAAAAGATCTATGTATATTGAAAAAAGTTATCTTTAAAACCATTTGATGAATTGCTGTTTTGAGATATTTAAGGTTAAAGATTCGGATCACCTTCAAGTGCAGTAAGATTTAAATGGCTGTCAATCGTGCAGGGCATTGCTTAATCACACATAATTCCCACACTGTTAAAGATATTGAAATAATTTTTTCACTAAAAATGAAGCCAAAACTTTAAACTGTTTTTATGAATAATAAAAAAATCATTTTTGGAAACCTGATAAGTGTACCTTATCTGGTTTCAAAAAAATGATTTAAAGAGCAGTACAGGCAATTTAGAAATCAAATAAATAGGAAATGCAAAATAGCAAAAGAAAAATGGCTACAAGAAAAGTGTGAAGAAGTAGAAAAGGAAATGGTTGCAGGAAAAGTAGATGTTGCATATAGAAAGATCAAACAGAATTTTGGAGAAATGAAGAAAAGAGGCATGTACATTAAAGCTGCCGATGGGAAACCTCTTTTAAGGTCAGAAGATAGAGCTAACAGATGGAAGGAATACATTGAGAAACTGTATGTTGGGGACGACTTGAACAATAGTGTATTGGAACAAGAAGGTGATGTCGACATGGATGACTTAGGATATCCTGTTTTGAGGACAGAATTTAATAAAGCTCTGAATGACTTGAAAGCAAATAAGGCAGTTGGAATTGATGAGATCCCTGCAGAACTTCTTAAATCTCTAGGAGAGGAAGGAATCGAAAGATTATTCAAGCTGATATCAAAAAGTTATGAAACAGGAGAAATTCCAACTGATTTTAATAAAAATATCATCTTCACACTTCCAAAGAAAGCACAAGCTGACAAATGTGAGAATTATCTCACAATTAGTCTAACAACACATCCTTCAAAATTACTGACCAGAATAATATACAGAAGGATGGAAAGGGTAGTAGAAGAGATAGTAGGTGAAGATCAGTTTGGGTTTAGGAAAAATCGCGGTACAAGGGAAGCAATTCTGTCTTTAAGATTAATACTTGAAGGGCGGATCAAGAAAAACAAAGATACTTTTATGGCATTTGTTGATTTAGAAAAAGCTTTTGATAATGTTAGGTGGGACAAGATGTTCAAAATTTTAAAGAAGTCAGGTCTAAAGTATCGAGATAGAAGAATCCTCTATAAACTATGTAAGAATCAAGTGGCTGTGATAAAAGTAGAGAATCACGAGAGACATGCATCAGTTAAAAAGGGTGTGAGACAAGGTTGTAGTCTATCCCCGTTAATATTCAACTTGTATGTAGAAGAAGCAATGAAGAAAGTTAAAGAAAAATTTCCATGTGGCATAAGTTTTCAGGGAGAAAAAATCAGTATGCTACAATTTGCTGACGACATTGTCTTATTAGCAGAGAGGGCTGATGATATTGAGAAGTTATTGAATGGCATGAACAAAATACTGAAGGAAGATTTTGGACTGAATATAAAACAAAGTAAAACAAAAGTGATGAAATGTAGCAGAAATGACACCAATACTAGCAGATTAAATATAAAAATAGGATCTGATGCAATAGGAGAAGTGAGTGAGTTCTGTTACTTGGGAAGCAAAATTACAACCGATGGCCGAAGCAGGAATGATGTTAAAAGCAGAATAGCACTAGCAAAAAGAGCCTTCATGAAAAAGAGAAACCTTTTAGTTTCAAATATTGATCTAGGAATTAGAAAGAACTTCTTAAAACTCTATGTGTGGAGCACAGCACTTTATGGTAGCGAAACATGGACTTTAGGAATACCGGAAAGAAAGAAACTTGAAGCATTTGAAATGTGGTGCTACAGAAGAATGCTGAAAATTAGGTGGACAGACAAAGTAAGAAATGAACGAGTTTTAGAAATGATGGGTGAGAAAAGAAGTTTATGGAAGAAGCTTACAGGAAGAAGAGACAGGCTGGTAGGTCATATTTTGAGACATGCTGGATTGGTTAATTTGTTAGTGGAGGGAACAGTTGAAGGTAAGAACTGTAGAGGTAGACAGAGATTAGAATATATGAAGCACATAATTGAGGACGTGGATTGTAAGGGGTATGTAGAAATGAAGAGGTTAGCACAGGATAGGAAGGGATGGAGGATTGCATCAAACCAGTCTAAAGACTGACGACAGCAAAAAAAAAAAAAAAGTGTACCTACCCCCTTAAGACAGAGTAATGAGAATAATAGTCTGATTGAAGGTCAGGAGATAAGCGAAGGAAAGGTTATTAATTATCCAAACAGTATCAAACTATTGCCGTCAGACAAACAAGAAACGCTGAAATGTCTAATTGCAGAATTTAGGGACGTATTTTCTGACAAACTAGGTCTGATCAAAAATTATGAGTGCAAGCTTATTGTAAAGTCTGAAGAGCCTTTCTTTATTAAGCCATATCCAATTCCTTTGACCAAGAGAGATGAAGTTAATAAGGAGATAAATCGAATGTTGGAGTGGGGGGTAATAGAGAGGTCAAGGAGTCCTTACAATAATCCCTTGGTTGTTGTAATAAAACCGGACAATTCTGTGCGACTAGTGCTGGATGCTCGCACATTAAACAAGCATTTAGTAACAGAACGGGATCATCCTCCACCTATCAGTGAGTTGTTGCACAGATTTAAAGGTAAAAGATATATTTCGTCTATCGATCTGACTGCGTCCTATTGGCAAGTCCCGCTTTCAGAAGAATCCCGGAAATATACTGCCTTTCTATTTGATGGCCATTGTTAGAATTTTCGAGTTTTACCATTTGGGTTAAATATTTCAGTGGCTACCTTTATTCGTGCTTTGGATAGTGTGTTAGGAAAGGAACTGCTTGAACAAGTAGAGATATGTAGACGATATTCTTATAATGTCAGAATCACTTGAGGAACATTGGGTGCTACTTAGAAAAGTTTTAGAAGCATTGAGAAAGGGGACTATGACTATTAAGTTAAAGAAATATACATTTTTGCAAAACGAGGTTGAATTTTTGGGCCATCGTAATACACCACAGGGGATCTTGCCTAGCAATGAAAAAATAAATGCCATTAAGAATTTTCCCCGACCTAGAGATCAGAAACAACTAAAGAGTTTCTTTGGATTATGTGAATATTATAGGAGATTTCTTCAGGGACAAGCTTTAAATAGCCCAGCTTTAAGAGATTTGGTTAAACCAAGTGTCAAGTGGATGTGGTCCTCAGAATGTGAAAGAGATTTTCAAAAAATCAAAGATGAATTGTGTAATGTCAATATCCTCTATTAGCCAAGATTGGGATCTAGATTTTTGCCTTGCCGCGGATAGTTCTGACTACGGTTTAGGAGTACATGTCTTCCAGGAAGTAGAAATCAATGGAGAACCGGTTTCTAGGACTATTGCCTTTGCCAGTAGAAAACTACAGCCAGCTGAAACTAGATACACAATCACTGGAAGGGAGGCCTTTTCTATTGTGTGGGGTTTGACTAAGTTTAGGTACCTACTGTTAGGTAGAAAAATTAATGTCTATACAGACCATAAGGCTCATTCATTTTTATTAGAGTGTAAATTAGTCCACAGTCTGTTAACCCATTGGGCATTGGTTTTGCAAGAATATAATTTAGAGATTCGATATAGACCTGCTAGTAAAAATCAAGTTGCAAATGCTTTGTCACGTCTACCGTTAGGTCTAGATTCCGAAAGAGATGTCTAGGACCACAGACTGAGGTTAGAATTGCTTATCTAAAAGGAGTACCGTATGAGACTGAGGTTAAGTATTTCTTGAGACAAATCAACGAGGAACAGGACAAAGATATAGCTATAGCAGAAGTAAAAACTAATCTTGATAATCCAGAATACAATGATAATCTTCAGAAATATTATTCTTTGCATTGAAGAGTATTATTTAGAAAGACCAATGAAGAGGATGATGGTTGGAAGTTATGGCTTCCAGAAAGTTTGGTTGAAAAAATTGTTTGGCATCACCACTATAGTCATGGGCATTATGGGCCATCCAAGTGTTACCGAGTGTTAAGGGAAGATACATATATCTATAATATGAGAAAAAAATTTCTAAGCTATTAAAATCTTGTGAAGTGTGTCAAAGATCTAAAATAGATAGTGTTAAACCAGTGGGGAATATGCAAATTATCATCCCAAGTAGTGTATTGGAATTAGTTTCTGGTGATGTTCTTGGCCCCCTACCCATGTCTCGGGGAGGGGTGACCCAGGTTTTAGTTTTATTTGATGTTTTTTCCAAGTTCATTAAACTTTACCCTGTAAAGAAGTCTACGGCTAAAATTTTGGTTAGAAAAGTGATTGCTGAATATTGTCAGAAGATTGGTAAACCTTAGTGGGTACTTTCGGACAATGCCCCACAATTCACTAGTAAAGTGTGGACAGAAAAACTCGAACAGGAAGGGATAGAGGTTGTACATACTTCTGCTAATCATCCAGCATGAAATCCCGTAGAACGCCTAATAAGGGAAATAGGACGTTGGTTTAGGACATATTGTACAGACCAACACAGTAAGTGGGCATATGAAGTAGAAAATTTTGAAAATGTAATTAATTCTATACCTAGTGATACAACGGAAATACCACTCATTGAGTTGATGTTTAAGAAACCGGCTACAGATTAATTCGAGAATGTGTTAGTTTTCCAAATAAGAGGAGTTTCAACTATGAGGAAAAGGTAACTTTAGCTCTTAAAAATTTAAGGGAGAAGGCAACAAGGAGAAAGAAAAAGCAGGATGAAGGTCAGAAATGTACCGAAAATAAAGTGGGTGACTTGGTGTTAGTTGAAGTCCATAGTAAGTCATCAGCTTTGCGACAAGAGACTCGTAAGTTTGAAGGCCCTTTCAGGATAGAGTCTATACCAAGGGAAAACTCTTATCAGATAATAAACCCCGAGAGTGGTAAATGCAAGGGTGTGTATAATGTTGAACCTTAAAACCCTTTTATGAATAAGTGGTCACTTATGAAACGTGTCACTATATGTGTAAATATCTAATTTTGCAAATAAGTTTGTCAATTGATGTACATAGATAGTTTGTATGAGTACTAAAGTTCAGATGCAGATGTAATAATACTGAATGTTTAAGATGTAAGCATTTCACTGTATAAAGCAATTTGTGACAGTTTTGTGTAGAGACTTTTGGTGTTTTCATGATGTTGTGACTTTCTACATTGTGGTGACAAATTATCAGCTGTAAAATGTAAACAGACTGTTGTCATTAACAAGCAGACATCAAGTGTGTAATTTGGAGTGAAAATAATTAATTGTAACTTAAGGTGATGGCATTGAATATTTGTTGTGTAAAGCAGTAACTGAAAAAATGATTGAATCTGTAAAAGGACATTTATTATAGACAGAATCAGTGTCATGAGCTATGCACAGATGATTTAAGTAAGGATTGTATATGTACATTGCATAATTGTAAAAGTCATTATGGTTGATTGATTGTAACCTGTTTGTGTTGGCATTATGTGTACATTCAACCTGCTTAGATTCATGACGGATTCAATCAATTTTAATCGTTTAAAATTAAGTTAATCCCGAGGAGGGGTTGTAACAGCCCTCATTACCTGAATTTTGAATAGTATTTACTGTATGAAGTATTTGTAGTGAGCTGAAGTTTGCTTGGATATGATCTGGTATGTTTATTTTGCAATTTCTTGTAAATCAGTGTATATAGACTTTATTTTATGAAAGAAAATTATTTAAAGTCCATTTAATATATTTAAGAACCGAATTGTGCAAGAGAATTTCTTAAATGTCTGTAATTCCATGTATTAATGCAAGTTATGATGTCTACAGGACATGTTTGTACAGTTTAAAATGATTTCTGTAAATAATTTTGTATTTAAGTATCTCTAATTACCATTTCTGATCATTTTGTAATGATGTTAAGTGATTTTGTGTTAATTCCGATTGTTTTTAATATGTTTAATTGTTTGAGTAATTGTTAATGTTCGAGAAATATCGGGCGGATGCCTTTGAAGAATTCCATAAATTTCGATAGAGACTATATAAACAGATCAGCAGAAGGACAGAGTAGTATACAGTTTTTAGTTTGGTTTTTAGTAAGTTCACAGTTGAGTTTGCATCTGCCAAAGACTGCGCTAGTCTCTTTGGATTGTATCTTTGCTTGTGCCAAATACCGCTGACTTGTTGTTTTTGGAAAATAAACAAACATCTTCAACATAACCTTCTGGTGGATTATGTTTTAATTAATCAGTATAAGTAATTTAAACCACCGAAGACCTTAACATGGCGAACGTTGACAGGACGAGAGTCATTAAACATCAGTAAGGCACTAACAAAACAACTGCTGCGACTCGCTAGTCTGATTATCTATCTAGCCCAGACTTCAGAGTATGCAGATTGCAATATTCAGCTTCTCCTTTCTGTATCTTGCGTCGTTTGAACAAAAATCTCTGCTTAATGAAACAGTTATGCTGTTATGTCACCATGCTTTGTCTAAACGCTGAATGGGTAAGAGAATAACACTGATATCGTGGTGAGAGCCAGTAGTTGTTCTCTAAACCCATATTGGCTCATAAATTTCGATGGGTTTCTCTGTTCATTTACAAGTTGAAACAAAGGGTCTGTCAATAGGAAGGTATATTTGTTCCTGGACGCTCTCTGAAAATTTGTTCACTAATTTCTCGTCTTACATGATTTTGTTAACCACCTCATAGGGACACAAATTGTTTACTAGATTTTTATAATTTCGTTATTAAAATAACAGTTGGTATTATTTGTCAGATATACCAAGAACCAAGGATTAGTTTTGTAAGAAATTACAATGGTGAAGTTAGTAGATGTCCCTGCTCATTCAAAAGAGTTCCGTGAGTATAAACTGGAAATGATTTATGTCATTTAACATGGCTGTCAATCAACACCGTTTCTGCAATTTTCCACCTCGACACCACTTTGTCTATGCTTTAATTTTTCACTCACTTCCTTGGCGAAGGCGTAACAACGAGCGTAAAACGAACGTAAGTCTGTTTTTCAGATTTAAGACAAGTGTAGTAACAAATTGCTGGCTAACTTGGTGAGTTAGTGCAATATTGCAGGGATTTTTTTACTCAAAAAGCAGTATAGTTAGAAATTGTAGATTGCTCCGAAATTTCAGAAAGCAGTGCTTGTATGATAAAATTCTTGACACACAATTGTGAAACACATGATTTAAACAAAGAATAACTCGTGCAAATGATGCGCAACTTGTTGACACCGCATACGAATCGATAGAAGGACACAGGATAATAAGATCATGGTCACTTGAGGAATTTTACTAATGGAAGACGAGTGTTGCTCATTAGGTGTGTTTTGCTGGTGGAGTATAAGGGTTTAGCACTCATTGCATTTCGGATGTATGGTATGTTTACTCGTCATATTCGGTTGTTTCATTCATCATTTTATTCGGTTTGACTTGTTAATAGTTTAATATTCAATGTAGTTTTTAGTCTTTAGGCTTTTATGTTGATTATGATTCAAACGAGTAGCTTGCGCAACACGGAATTAAGAACAGTGAAGGCCGAGATACATAGCTGAGCAGAATGAATATTTACAAATACAGAGAAATAAAGGAAATATTTTGAAAACAAGTTTTCAAGATTTTTAAAATATTTGCTCGAAACTATTCCGCGTGGTAAGAATCGATTGAAATAATGTTCTATTTGAAGGTTGGTAATTTAAAGAACAATTCAATAAAAACATTAAAATATGATGAACTTTTCAATGAGGGCTGCAGCACTGTTTATAAATTAATAGGGGTAGACAATAAATTCAATTACTTTCACCAAAGGTTTTTGGAAATTTACGAAAGGTGTCTACCCACAAAACTAGCTCCAATTGGTCAAAAACGAGTAAATTGGGTTACAGTTGGTATTAAAACGTCTTGCAGACATAAAAGGGAATTACATGTAAAAGTTAGGAATACTGATAATATGCTTCTCAGACAACATTACAAAACTTACTTCAGAATTTTAACCAAAGTAATAAAAGAATCTAAACGTTTGGCCATAAACAATGAGATTAGTAGTTCAGATAATAAGATAAAAAGTATTTGGAACATTATTAAAAGGGAAACAACTGTATCATCCCTTGAAAATAAACCTATACCTATAAGCGTTAATGATAAACTTGTAAATGACCTCTCTTATATAGGAAGTGCTTTCAATAACTACTTCTTAACAGTTGCTGAAAAAATAAAAGGAAAATATATTGGTAATATGGATGCTATAGCAATACTTAAATCCTTGTCACCAAAAACAGCACCTATGTCTTTATTTCCCACCAGTCAAAATGAAATTTAAAAAATTATTAAATCCCTCAAAATCAAAAAGTCATTTGGTTATGATGAGATTTCAACCCATGTAGTGAATCAATGTAACACCAGCATTAGTAGAGTTATTAGTCATATTTGCAATAGTTCTTTTGAAGAAGGTATCTTCCCTGACTCACTCAAGAAGTCAATAATCAACCTGCTTTATAAAAAGGGTGATACCTCAAAGATCGAGAATTACAGACACATTTCACTTATACCGGCATTTTCAAAAATCTTTGAAAAAGCAACGTACAGAAGGGTGTATGCACATCTACAAAAGAATGACCTACTTAGTAAAGTTCAGTTTGGTTTTAGACAAGGGGTTTCAACAGATTCAGCAATTTTTGCTTTTGTAAACAACATACTGGAATCAATGCATAAAAAATTAAATTCCATAGGTATATTCTGTGATCTTGCTAAGGCTTTTGACTGTGTTGATCATGAGATTGTACTAGGTAAATTAGACCACTATGGAGTTAGTGGTAAGCCAGGACTTTGGTTTAAATCATACCTGGAAAATAGAAAGCAATGTGTATCACTGAAAGATGCTAATACAGGAAATGTTATAAACTCAGAATGGGGTATAGATAAATCTGGTGTGCCTCAGGGTTCAATTCTTGGGCCTCTGCTGTTCTTAATCTATATAAATGATCTCCCACATATACTAGGTGATAATGAACACATGGTGCTCTTTGCAGATGATACTAGCATATCTTTGAAAGACCCATCAGCACAAAACCTCGAAAACACAGCAAATGATGCTATAAAGAAAATTAACAGGTGATTTAATGTCAACAAACTAATACTTAATGTAGAAAAGACACAGTTACTTCAGTTTGTTACAAAAAATAAAACAAAGGAAAGCTATAATGTGATGTCAGAAGGAAAAGCAATCAATGACAGCAGTTTCACAAAATTCCTGGGTGTATATATAGATAACAAATCGAATTGGAAACAACTTCTTAAAAAATTGAATTCTGCAACATTTTTACTTAGGGTAACATCTAGAATAGCTAATATAGATACCAGAAAGTGAGTATATTTTGCATATTTTCATTCCCTGCTCACTTATGGCATCTCATTCTGGGGAAACTCATCACAAGCACAGATGGTATTTAAATTGCAAAAGCGTGCTATAAGAACTATTCGTGGAGCAAGCCCACAGACGTCGTGCAGAAATCTATTTAAAAACCTGGGTGTACTAACAATGCCAGCACAGTATGTATACTCCATACTATCATTTGTAGTGGAAAATCCTAAACACTTCAATCTTAATGCTGACATACATAGCCATAATACTAGGAATAAATATAATATTCACAATGATTACAAATCACTGTCAATTGTACAGAAAGGGTTAACATTTACTGGATCTTCCTTATTAAATGTATTACCAACAGAAATTAAATGTTATCTACAAAAACCCAACTACTTTAAATCCAAACTGAAAGAGTTTCTGCTTCAGAACCCATTTTACTCTGTGAAAAAATTTTCTTCTTGGAATTTGGTAACTAAGAATGACTGATAAAATAGTATATATGGTGTATGGAAGGGTAAGGTGACAAATTATCCACAATTACTAAAATGAAGTATGGTTTTTCTTTCTGTTGAAACTTTTGACAAATGAAGTAATTACACTGTTTACAAAATTTCACTCATAACGTGGGAGAGCATGCACTGCTGTGAAAAATTATGATACTAACAGGTTTTTAAGTAATTGTTTGCTTATGAGTTGTTGGTAATATAATTGATATGGTTAATAAGAGTGTGTACTGTTCCACGTAAACAGCAACTAACATGATATAATATGTAATTGCAAATTACAGTATAACCTATCATGGTAACTGGTTGGTAAGAAAATAACTGGTTGTTAGATGCTGGTAACAAGTGTATAAACTGTTCCACATAATAAGTATTAATTAACTCGGGATTGTATTTCTAGATTACAGGAGATATTGGTTATACTAATGGATTGTAGCTAACTTGTTGTCAATATATAATAATATTATCAATGATATAGTAATACTAGCCGGTACCCGCGACTTCGTACACGTGGATTAAGAATTTTTTTGTCAGAATTAAATATAGAAAGTTGTTGGTAACGAATGATTGGTCCCACGCAATATCGAGTTGGAATAATATGACAGGAAAGCTATCACTATATCATTGTACCGTCGAACCTGTCTCTTGAAGAGAATCAATTTCCAATATATTTCTGTCACCATTCGATAAGGTTTCAAAATTTCGTGACTACAACTGTTAATCATTCTGGAAAAAATATCCTGTGCCCTTCGCACAGATTACCTTATAAAATTCCATCACAACGATATAGCCATTTAGTCGTCAAAACGTTACAAAAAGGCAGATACTTACTTCCGTATTTATAATAATATTACTGTGGTTCACACTCACACACTGACTGCGAACAACACCTGAGGGATGTTATAACGTAAAAAAGTATACACCTACAACATTGCAAGACTACCTACGATTTGCCTCGTATTGCACCCCTAAGTTTCTAATGTCTACAGTTTAACATTCAATCCGAATAACCTACGGCCCAGACCTGACTCATACTCTCACGGAGATTTGAACTGGAGACCACGACGTTCGTAAGCAAGCGCTTTAACCACTCAGCTGGCAGTCCACTACACGGGAACACGGTTCGTTGACGTCCACATCCAACGTGTCTGTCTATCGCCGTATTTGGAAGTTATGAGACAAAATGTGTTATTTATACAGATAATTTTTCAACCAAATGTAGATAGTATTTTTCTCCTTGTTTCAAAGCATAAGTGTGCAAAGTGTCATCGAGATCGGATGAAAACTGTGAATTTCTATGAAGAACAAACAAACTAACAAACAAATAAACAAACAAACAAACAAACATACATTCATCTTTATATATAAAGATTGACTTTACTAATAAGTGTATGTACTGTTCCACATCCCCGAGATTATTCCCACATGGGATCAAAGTGAACATATCTATCTATCTATCTATCTAGTTCTGATCGGACTAACATTAAAAAATATATGCGTCCAAAGACACATGAGTAATTTGGTTTATTTGTAGCCTTGTACCTTTCAGACATAATAATTTCGGATGGATTTTGGGACACATTTAAGAGACAAAAAACATAATATTAGTAACTATTCGTTCTGGCAGTCAGGTGGGCGAAAATTTTACACATGAAATCTTTACTTAGAAATTATCCATTTTACAACTACTAATTTTACTCCTTTGGATTTATCCATGATGAGGGGAAGAGAAACCTTACCCACAAATTATGGTCTTAATAGAGCAAGATAATCTTTTACAACCTTTAAATTACACACATAAACACATTTCCTACACTAAACTAGCATAATAATTTCACACATATATTATTTTGGATGGAACTTAGGTTCCAGATAATCTGGTAACATATGAAGTTGGTTGACATTTTTAGAGATTTTAACCACACATTTCTTTTTGGCTTTCAGGTCACCGGTTTGGCGGCATTTACGGGTTCGCCACACCCTTGTTTATTGTTCGCGATCCTGAGATTATCCGCCATATTATGGTGAAGGATTTCAACACATTCACTGACAGAGGATTCTTCGCAGGTGACGACAAACCTATTAATAGACATCTGTTCAACCTGACGGGGCATAAGTGGCGCCGATTGCGTGTCAAACTATCGCCCACGTTCACCTCTGGAAGGCTGAAGACAATGTTCTCAGTGAGTTTCAGCTGACGCTACATCAAAATTTTCCTGATAAAGAAGAATATTATGCCCTCACACTGTACTCAACACACTCATGACACGTTTTTATCAAACGTCTAGCTACATAAGAACGAAGCTTCTCTTGGCGTTAAGAATATATCGTGTGATAACACTTCCTTTATTCGGCTAGTTACCCGAGAGCATTTCATAAAAACTTCTAGCTACTTCAAAATTTTAAGACAGAACTGAAAGATATGTCCGTCCAATAACTGGTGTTGTGTTATTATTTTTTCGTTCGGCTTTGACACAGACATTAATTTCGCATGATGTCTTCTCACTACCAGAATAAAGACAACAATAGTCAACTGTAAGAAAAGAGGCATTCAAAAAAAACAAAAAAAAAAAAAAAAACAGGAAATTAATAGCACATAAATTTTAACAGAGAATTAAGTAGGCTATTTAGAGATACACAATTCCTCTTCAACCACGGCAATTTTCTCCGGAACTGATTGTTCTCATTTACGTCAAATTTAGTTTGAATTTACACAGAGTTCCGTTGTGAGGTGTCGTTGTTCACAGTACATCTGCCTTGATTAAACGGCATTTGGATGCAGAAGCCAACGGGAAACCACTGTATTAAAGAACAAAAGGGAATGCCGAGGCCATGTAATCCTCTCAAGTTACTTGCAAATTGATGGCTTCTGCTTGTGTAAAATATTCCGGAGATAAAATAGTCCCCCAATCGGATCTCCGGGAAGGGACTGCTCGGGGACGAGTCATCAGAATAGACAGAGACGCTCTACAAGTCGGAGCCTGGAATGTTAGAAGTCTGAATAGGGTACGCAGATTAGAAAACTTAAAAACGGAGAGGGAACGACTTAATTTAAATGTCATTGGGATTATTGAGATGAAGTAGTTTGGGAGCACAGAATAATTAACACAAATGCCGTCAGTGGAGTAGCTGGTGTAGGATTTATAATGAACGAGAGAGTAGAAAAATGGGTGAGTTATTATGAAAAGTTTAGAAACTACGCCCGCTCCAACACAGATAGTACAAGTGTACATGCTAACGTCCAGAGAGATGATGAAGAAATAGAGAATTTGAAGGATTAACTCAACATACGAAGGAGGAGGAAAATTTAAAAATCATGGATGATTGGAGCGGAATGAAGTAGGGAATTTTGGACTAAGAGAAAAAAATGAACAAGGTAGAGGTTGTTAGAATTTAGTGATAAATATAAACTCGTCGTCGTGATAATAATGTTTAAGAATCATGCACGAATGATATACACCTGGAAACGTCCAGGGGATACAAATAGATATCAGCTGGGTTATATCATGGTCATACAGCGATTCAGGATTCAAATTCTAGATTGTAAAGTATATTTAGGACTAATATTCCTAACACAATAGAATAGTTATGAAGTACTAGCTGAAATTCAAAATGATAAAGAAGCAACACAGGCAGAATTGATTGGAAGTGAACAATTTTATAAAATCTAACATAAGAGAAAATTTTTTAGTTACGGTAGACCTGGGTCTGAGAAACAACTCTGAAAGAAGACGAGCGGAATGCACTGAAGAGAGAAATAATCAAAGCTGTTAAATAAACATTAGGCTTTAGGAAACCCCCCCCCCCTCGAAAACTTTTGTTCACAGAAGAATTCTTGCAGCTAATTTATCAAAGGAGAAGGCACAAATATGCTCAGGATGAAGCAGGAAGAGAGAACTCCACACATTTTAAAATCAATTGAACAGGAAATGCAAGAATGCAAAAGAAAAGTGGCTGGAAAAAATGTAGGAAGTAGAAAAGGAAATGGTAGCAGGTAAAACTGATATGGACTATAGGAGGTGTAGTGACCCTGCCAGCTGATTGATACGAGCCGACGGAGTAACCTTCCACTGGAGCCGTGGACAAGGGCCGATTATAGGAGATCGACCATGGTTCTGATATGAATATTCGTCATGGGCCCCTACTGAAACACCTGAAAGGTTTTATAGCTCAGTACATTCAAATATTAACATAGAAATGGAGGTTAAGTTACTGTAAACGACAATTACAATATTTACACATTTATTTGCATGAAAATGACTGGTGGCATGCGTGAATAAATAATCTCCCTGAAGACTATGCCAAAATGACTCTGACAAAATGACTGTATATCTGAATGTCCACACCCGGCTATCGCAGCATCTTCTTGTCTGCACTGTCGCCCCGGTGGCGCCGGCGTCGACGCCCTCCGCGTCGATATGGTACGTTGAAAGACTTTCGTAGAGAGACAGACCAACAATCAGCTGCCCCCAGGATTTTAATAGAATATTCCCTTCCTATTCTCAGTGTGTGGAGAGGGCATTACTCCTCGTCAACCTGCTGTATGAAGTAATTTTACCAGCATTTTACCAGCTTGCAATAATTACTGGCGCTTGGCAATTGGCGACTTACAAAACTGGCGACTTACAGCTTGCTACTTCTACAGGTCATAGCTGCTATTGCTTAACCTTTTTATGCTCGCCCGCCCTGGATACCGTCTTCGAAATTGATATGAAGTATTTGGGCAAGTGATAGCCTAGATCACTACAGAGGAACAAACAGAACTTTGGAGAATTGAAGGAAAGACGTATAAACATTAAGGCTACTGATGGGAACTCTCTGTTATACTCAGAAGATAGGACTATCATACATAAACGAACTGTATGGTGTGGATGATTTGATCAACAACGTACTAGAGAAGAAGGTGATGTTGGTATTGATGACTTAAAATAACCTGTTTAAAGGACAGAATTTAAATGCACAAACTGACAAATTTGATAATTACCGTACCATAAGTCTAACATGACATGCTTCAAAATTACTGACCAGGATGAAATTAAGAATAGAAAGGATAGTGCAAGATATAATAGGTCAGTTTGGGCTTATGAGAAATCTAGGTAAGAGAGAAGCAATTCTGGCTCTAAAATATACTTGAATGGCGGATCAATAATAACAATGATACTTTTATGACTTTAGTCGGTTTAGAAAAATCTTTTGATAATGTTAGATTGGAGAAAATGTCGAAAATTTAAAAGAAGTAAGCCTAAAATATCGAGACAGAAGAATATAACCTAAGTAATATTCAAGTGGCTACAATCAAGGTAGAAAATCATGAGATTTGTATTAGTTAAAAAGTGGGATAAACAAGGTAGTAATCTATCCCAATTAATATTTAATTTGTAGTCTGTTTAGGGGAAGCAATTAAGGAAGTAAAAGTGAAATTTGAATGTGACATAGAAGTTCAAGGAGAAATGGTCAGAAAATCAGTATGCTACGATCTGCTGGTGACAAGTGTCCTGTTAGCTGATTAGACAGAGTACTGAATGGCATAGTAGGAGGATTTTGGAGTAAATATAAACCAATGGAAGACAAAACTGATGAAATATAGTATAAATAATAGCGACAATAGTAGACTAAATATAAAAATAGGATATGAGACAATTGGAGATGTAAGTGAATTATGTTACTTGGAAGTAAAATTACAACTGGTGGTGGAAACAAGAACATCATTAAAAGCGGAATAACATTAGTAAAAAGAACTTTCTTGAAAAGAGAAATCTTTTAGTTACAAATATTAATCTAGGACTAGGAAAGAACTATTTAAAACTCTATGTATTTATGTATAAACTGCTCTCGGGTGACTAGCCGAGTCAAGAGTGCGTTGCTACACGATATTTCGGCGACTAGATTCATTGCCGCCATCTAAGCCGAGTCAAGAGTGCGTTGCTACACGATATTTCGGCGACTAGATTCATTGCCGCCATCTAAACAGTAAGAGGAAAGAACTGTAGAGGTAGACAAACATTAGAATGCGTGAAACTAATAACTGAAGACGTAGGTTGTTAGGGGTATGCTGAGATGGAGGATTTTCTGCCATTTGGAAAATATTTCAGAATCCATGACTGTCTGATTCTGTTAACACAATATCAATGCTATTTGCACGCTATGTCGTAAGGCTTCGAAATACCATGGAACCAATGGCCACAGTTTAGGAATAAGAACTACCTGTTGTTTAACCCTGCAGTTTACTCTACCGCACGTAATGGCAGGAAATGGTTATCTGTTAAAAAGAAGCAATCTTTGGTAATTATGCCTGCTAATATTAAAAATTTATTTGTTCACTTACAGTTTTGAGGTTATTTATGCAGTGATATTCGTGGAGCAATTTCAAAATCAAGTTTATTAGAAACACTTTTTTTCAGCATCAATGCTCTTATATGCAGTCAGCTCTTTTGTTCTGTATTTCTTATTCCAGCAGAGGAAAATAATTACTATTATTTCAATTACGTTCATGACACATAAACAGCCGAAATATTTTTTATTTTATAGCTGTATATTTGTGGGGAGTAAAATATTGTTGAAGAAGGAAAGAAGTAAAATGTAGTTTAGTGTGTAGGTAAAATGGTGAACAAATACGTGAATTCACAGTTGGTCTCTCCAAATATATTCTCAGCCCATTTTTTCCAGAAAAAAACACAGGGTCAGCGGAACTTTCCATGTGCATGCTATAACTTTGATCTGCTCGTAGTTTCTATTAATTGCTGGTAGTCACCTATGTTGTAGGTTGTTTAGTTCGTCAGATTTTGGGTACAAAACGTATTTTGGATTAGACAAAGATTTGTATTGATGCTGTTGAATAGTAGAATTTGGAGACTACAAATGATTTCATTGACCTTAAGTAAGATATTTCAGATGAATTGCAAGAGGTAGGCAGTAGGTAGACAAGGATGAAGCTGGGATTTATACCGTTATTTGACGTCACAAGTGGTGGTGGGGCCTCCCCCCCCTCCCCTCCATTCCCCTCCCCTCCGGTTGCAGGCGAACAATGGTGACCAAGGTAGTATAACTAGATGGCAGCACATCCTAGCCCAAGCCACGGAAACCTGAATCTGCACATGCGCCGGCCTAAGAGAGGCCAGAGACATTCCACTTCGCCACGAGAGAGAGAGAGCGCTAGTTCCTCTATCCTTGTCTTGCGGGGGAAAACCCACGGCTATTTCTGTTCTGCAATGCGGAGCTGCGTCAACACGCTCAGGAACCTCAGTTCCGGCGCATCGCCGCAAGCATACAGCTATTTCGAGCTTTTCCGTTACTTAGTAATTAGGACGCGGAAGCAGGAACCTCAGTCTGAGTATTTCTGACACGACACCCCCGTGGGCGAACAACGGATTCCATTAGGTGCTATTCCGAGTGTGGAAATGCGTGCGTCATGTCTAGATGGATGATTCATGGACTCGGCTACTGTCCACAATACAATTTACCATATGTGACTGGGTATAAATTCTGTGTCAACATTCTTCCCTTATAATTCATCAATTGTTTAGTTACCATAAATTATCTTCTAAAAGTAAATTTTTACCAGACTATCATCACTTTTGATCAATAACACTGAGCTGAGATCCTCTGATTGGTCAGGCAAAGTTATTCTTGAGACTGCCCTATAAACCCAATATGAACATACAAACAACAATATGATATATACATTTTGTAATGTGTGGTGTATAAAATGAAACAAAAATGAATTAAATACAATATGTTTTTATTTATTCTTCCCACATACAAGTAGTACCATCAACACCCAAATTTTTAATTACTTTATTACTAACCTCATCAGATATTAGTAAATTATAACAAGCAATAAGTTCTTTTCTTAGAAGTGTGTAGACGAATGATGAACTGGGCGTCATTGAGCTACACGAACATTATTAATATGTATATCAATCAGTTTTTGCTTTGTAGCCATATGATAGTCACGTAGCACTTTGTTAGCAAAAATGTCCACAAACTCTGTATAATATCTCGAAACTAGGTAGCCCCACTTCTTGTTGATGGTCAAGGAGCCGGTAACTGCTGGTGGCTGCGCACTGATGAGGTTCCTCCAAGACGAATCGCCTAAGAAGACACCGCTGGTAGGATCAGTATTCGGGACGTTATAGGTTCAAATGCCCGTCCAGCCATCCTGATTTTGGTTTTCCATGGTTTCCTGAAATCACTCCAGGCGAATGCAGGGAAAGAGACATTTAAAATTCCATGGCCAAATTCCTCACTATTCCCTCCCCTCATCTCTAATGACGATGGCATCGACGAGGCACAAAGGACGGAAAAAAGTCTCATGTGCTGGAAATACTATACTATGTTCAGGCAGGAAAGGTGGCCCAAGATCAGTCTGCTCTATCCCCACTCTGTTGCCCCAGCCCCTACACGCGAAGGGAAAACAGCTGCCGCGTATGCGCAAACGTCATCACAAAGTATCTGGTACATTGCATCTAATTTGATAATTTCTTCAGTATAATCGAACATTTTAACTATTTTTCGTGACGAAAATGAGTGAATCGTATGTCATAGAAATTTCGTGTTTACCAACTACAATTTCATATGTTAATAAATATAAAAAGTATTTTCAAATCTATGAATAAAACTTACTGCTTCCAATTAATATTTTTAGTTTTAAAAGTGCGCAAGACATTTCGACGATTAAATCCAATTTTTAGATGTCTTAATTCTCTAAACAAGTTTAAATTTTGAAATGAAAGCGATATTGACTCGAAGCGATAGTTTCTGTTTACAGAAATCGTTGATGAGACCACCACTGCGTTTAGAGTGTTGCTAAATAAACTTCCTTGCGTTATTTTGATTTACCCATGTCTCGTCAAGGTAGATGACAGGTCGAAGAATGTTCCTTCCTTAAATCGTGCATTTTTCTTAAAAATGAGGCCCTTGCTGCAACAATGTCTGTCTTTTACATCAGAAAACGTCTACCGTCATTACATTTTCTGTATATGAATAACTTATACGCCTCCAGTATAGTCAATTTTCTCTTTCAGTACCTCCCTCAATTTTCGTAAGGTAGGATATTCACCTCGGTCATAAAATTCTAGAAAGGAACGTCGAATGACATCTTTCTGAAAGTCATCCATCTCCGTCCGTGACCAGTTTTTCTCGGTGAATGTTTTTCTTTGGAGAAGAAAAGGATGGCCCTGGAACACTCAGCTAGGCTTCGCTACATACACGCTGCACTGTTCGTAACGATACGCCACACGCCTCTGCTGTCATTTTTTGCGATTCCCTAAAAACTGTATTAACTTTCTCATCAGAGTTTTCTAACGTCTTGTGAAAATTATACACATAAAAAATAATTGATTTGATTGTCGCCTAATATAACAACTATCTGACGCCATTTCACTTATAGCGTTTTATAACGGTGTATCGGAATAAACAGTACAATACTGCGACAAACGACAATGCCTGTAGGCAGCGGTCTGCTCGGAGGGGAAGGATCTGGAGGCGGTGGTGGGGTGAGGCGCGGGGGGAGGGGTACATGAACCTTGACTCGCCAGATGAGAGAGAACGTAGTATAGAATTTTGGATCGCCGTTGAAATTTCTCATGTGTAACGATAGCAATATGCCAGTAATAATACACGGTAGATGGAGAAGTTAACGATAGCCGCGACAAAAGCCTAAATTAATAAAAAAATCATTCACAGACCAAGGTATGGAAAAACAACAACTTTTCGAGTTCTGTAACATGACACATACTTTATGAAGTTTCTAGACGAGAAGGAGCTCAACAGCAGATCAGTGGATAATACGTATATTCTCACATTTGGAGCAGGAGCAGCACTAACAGACCATTAAAAATTGTTCTCATTGGGCACTAACCATGCGACATAAACTCATTTGACATAGACTGCATCGTTTCTCTCAAGTGATCCTGAGACAGCGAGTACTGTATGGTCAGAACAGCATGATACAGGCCTTAAAATCTGATAAAAGTGTATAGGAAACATAAGAGCCCACATGAAAATATTTGTAACATGATCAACAAAGCCTTTCCCACACCAGTTCCAAGGCTAGAAAAATCAGTTTCCAGTTTGGAAATGGCAAAATTCATGGAATGGAAAGAAGGAAGAAAGAATTCATATAAGCATCTGTACGACACCTTATTTCTCCAAATCTTATCTCTGCTGTCGTTGGTATGAAATATTTCATCGCACTCGTAATTTTTGTCAACATGCTCAAACCTATATAATCTATCCACTCTGACCACTCTATGTAACATGTCTTTTATGCTTTTGTAAGAACTGTGCCAAGCAATCACAAATTAAGAGCCCTTAGCTGTACTTTGTCTAAAAATTCAATCAATCCCATGTAACACATCAGTGATTCACTAGAAACAGTGAGATATACGCTGTGGCATATATTTATCCAGCTTTTACTTTCGTTTTAACTGTATTTTACAGCACAGCACGTATGCTCCAGGAATGAAACACCGTCTGTTAATCTCACTAATTTCATCCCTTTAGAATCGGTCTGCAGCAGAGTACACCAGTCCTATGTGATAAAAATCGAGTCACTCTAAGGCAGTGCTAAGCACAGAACATGCTGATTCGTCATAGAATGCCTGAGACTCGCCTGTGGCCAAGGTGGAGATATAGAAAATTTACCCACTCCCTTGTGCATTAAACCAGTGGCAGCTCCTACTGAAAGTCATCATTACTCTTTTACGCACTACTCCTAATTCTTTCACCAATATCCATCCCTAGCCTCATCGCCAACATATATCGTATACTCCCCCAGCACTTTCTCAAACCTCCTTCTGTTTTCCAATGATTCCCAATACAACCCCCTGATTTACATCTGTTACTGACAGGGTTACCCTTTGTTTGTAATTTAAAGTAAACCAAAAATTCAAAATTCGTAGTCTTCTCCTACTCAGTAACAGGGGTCCCAGGTACAAAAATGTAGTTTCATGGTCACCAAACAAACATCATAACCCACATTTCCAAAGAAGATCTTCACACTTCGACAAGTATCCAAACGTCACCATAGGTGTAGACAATACTTCTATTACGCCGAAGAAAGCGCCCACACTTGAGCTGTTGTAAATTGTTAGGTCATTCCTATATGAAAGTGGGTGTTTGGATATTTTATCCACTCAGGCCTCATCACCTAAAGTCTAGTGCCAGATTGTGGTCATGGTCAACTTAGACTCCAACACCACCCAGAATTATTCTACCAATATCCATTCTAACATCATTATACGCCATATACAGCCCCTAACACTCTTCTATCTTCCAGTGACATCCAGCCCAGCTCCTTTATTATGTCACTTGTTGAATGTTTTCCACTAATAAATCTAGCTGCCCTCCTTTGCACCCTGTAAAAAATGTGGACTCCATACTACACCACTATATGCAAAAATGGTCTGACTGTGGGTTTGAACCCAAGTCCGCTTCTCTGGTACATCCCCTCAGCACCCTCTCCAATAAGTGATTTTTATCCCGAAGTGCAGATAGTGAAAAACGTGAGAAACAGTTCGTATGCCAACACAAACGGCAGTAAACTGTAAACAGCACAAGAAAATGTGAGAGTGCCTAAGCCCTGAAACAATGGTTAGAAGCGCACATTGATGGTAAGTATAATTGTATAACCATATATTGTAGACTCATCTCCACAGAGGAATAACACGCACACATTTCCATGCCTACAACGAGCTCGACACAAGAACCAGCACCAAGACAGAGCTCCAACAGAAGAAGAAGACACATACACACACACACACACACACACACACACATTAGTGGAGGAAATGAACAGCACATCCTACATCCAGACGAATGAGTTAAAGGAAGGTCTGACCATATTTACGCAAACATACCCAGAGAAAGACATACACACACACACATGTATATGCATACAGCGAGTTAGACATAAACAATAGCAAACATCATGGAAACGATGAAGTGGGACATGATTGTCGTTATCACTGATTAACTGGACAGAGCTCTCGTTACAAAGATCATCAGACAGACCAGTTAAAGTCAGGTATCACCATACTTACGGTTACATACATAAAGAGAGACACAAATACACATGTCCATCTCTACAGCGACTTCAGCACAACTACCGGCAACAATCATGGAAACGAAAAAATGGTGCAGTACGCTCTTGCCTGACCATCAAGAAGATGTGGGGCTACCTTAGTTTCGAAATATTATACAGAGTTTGTGGATATTTTAGCTAACAAAGTGCTACGTGATTATAATATGGCTACAAAGCAAAAACTGATTGATATGCATATTAATAATGTTCGTGTAGCACAATGGAAGCCAATTCATCATTCGACTACACGCTTCTAAGAAAAGAACTTATTGCTTGTAATAATTTACTAATATCTGATGAGGTTAATAATATAGAAATACTCAGGTTCCTGCTGTCGCGCCCTAATTACTGAGTAGCGGAACACCTCGAAATTCCTGGAAATTGAAATAAGAACACATTGACGCCGGTGTGTAAGACCCGCCATACTTGCTCTGGACACTACGAGAGGGTTGTACAAGCAATGATCAAACGCACGGCACAGCGGACACACCAGGAACAGCAGTGGTGGCCGTCGAAGGGCGCTAGCTGCTCAGCGGTTGGGCACCGCCGCAGTCAGTGTCAGCCAGTTTTCCGTGGCATACGGAGCTCCATCTCAGTCTTTAACACTGGTAGCATGCCGCGACAGCGTGTACGTGAACCGTATGTGCAGTTGACGGACTTTGAGCGAGGGCGTACAGTGGGCATGCGGGATACCGGATGGACGTACCGCCGAATTGCTCAACATGTGGGGCGCGAGGTCTCCACAGTACATCGATGTTGTCGCCAGTGGTCGGCGAAAGGTGCACGTGCCCGTCGACCTGGGTCCGGACAGCAGCGACGCACGGACGCACGCCAAGGCCGTCGCATCCTCCCCCAGTGCCGTAGGGGACCGAACCGCCACTTCCCGGCAAATTAGGGACACTGTTGCTCCTGGGGTATCAGAGAGGACCATTCGCAACCGTCTCCATGAAGCTTGGCTACGGTCCCGCGCACCGTTAGGTAGTCTTCCGCTCACGCCCCAACATCGTGCAGCCCGCCTCCAGTGGTGTCGCGACAGGCGTGTATGGAGGGACGAATGGAGACGTGTCGTCTTCAGTGATGAGAGTCGCTTCTGCCTAGGTGCCAATGATGGTCGTATGCGTGTTTGGCGCCGTGCAGGTGAGCGCCACAATCAGGACTGCATACGACCGAGGCACACGGGGCCAACACCCGGCATCATGGTATGGGGAGCGATCTCCTACACTGGCCGTATCGTCGAGGGGACACTGAACAGTGCACGGTACATTCAAACCCTCATCGAACCCATCGTTCTACCATTCCTAGACCGGCAAGGGAATATGCTGTTCCAACAGGACAATGCACGTCCACATGTATCCCGTGCCACCCAACGTGCTCTGGAAGGTGTAAGTCAACTACCCTGGCCAGCGAGATCTCCGGATCTGTCTCCCATTGAGCATGTTTGGGACTGGATGAAACGTCATCTCACGCGGTCTGCACGTCCAGCACGAACGCTGGTCCAGCTGAAGCGCCAGGTGGAAATGGCTTGGCATGCCGTTCCACAGGACTACATCCAGCACCTCTACGATCGTCTCCATGGGAGAATTGCAGCCTGCATTGCTGCGAAAGGAGGATATACACGGTACTAGTGCCGACATTGTGCATGCTCTGTTGCCTGTGTCTATGTGCCTATGGTTCTGTCTGTGTGATCATGTGTTGTATCTGACCCCAGGAATGTGTATATAAAGTTTCCCATTCCTGGGACAATGAATTCACGATGTTCTTATTTCAATTTCCAGTAGTGTAGCTGTATGCCTGTGGCGATGCGCCGGAACTGAGGTTCCTGAGCGTGTTGACGCAGGTCCGAATTGCAGAACAGAAATAGCTGTGGGTTTTCCCCCGCAAGACAAGGATAGACGAACTAGCTCTCTCTCGTGGCGAAGTGGAATGTCTTTGGCCTCTCTTAGGCCGGCGCATGCGCAGATTCAGATTTCCGTGGATTGCGCCAGGATGTGCTACCATCTAGTCATACCACATTGGTCGCCATTGGTCACCTGCAACCGGAGGGGAGGGGAGGGAGGCCTGCGCCACCACCTGTGACTTCAAATAACGGTATAAATCCCAGCTTCATCCTTGTCTACCTACTGAGGGTCAAGTTGTTAGCTTAACACTAGATCATTCCAAGGCATTTGAGAGAGCGAACCATAAAAGGGTTTTAATTATTTTAGTGTCGGGTTAAAATTGTTTGTTGAAGGCTTGATGTATAAATATCTAGGCATAATGTTTGATAATAAACTCAACTGGGCAGAGCACATCGGGCAGGTGGTAAGAAAAGTTTACAAAATCCTACATATACTGGAGAGGGTGATGAGAGGATGTACCAGAGAAGTTAGGGAAATATGCAACAAAACTTTGGTTAAACCGTTGGTTGAATATGGTGGTGTAGTTTGGGACCCACATATTGAGTATCAAACACATCAGTTGGAGGGCGTGCAATGAAGAGCAGCTAAACTTGTTTATGTAAATAATCGTAGGACCCAGTCAGTATCTGGTATATTAAATGAGCTGGATTGGGAGTCAATGGAGAGAAGGAGGTTGGTGAAGAGTGTGCTGGGAATGTACAAGGCATACGTTTATGATGGAATTCGGAGAGATATTGGTCAAAGAATTAGAAATAGTGCTTGGAAGGGGAAACATGACCATGACCACAAGCTAGCACGCGGTTACAAAGTAGGATAATTTTCTTTTCTAGTTAAGGGTGATTGGAACAAATCACCAAGAGATTAGTAATTTACCAAAAACGCTGAAGGGATTTAAAATTAAAATTTATAATCGCAAAACTAGATGGGGAGGATTCTAACGTTCAAATTATATAAGATAATTAAAAAAATAAAAAGTTGTAATTAGATGACTAAGGGAATTACCACTGGAGCGTGTGCTCCATCACATTTAAATTAAATTAACTATTTATCAGAGTTTTTTTATATCCTATAATCTTGGATGCATTAAAAGTGAATATTCGATGATCACTTATTCCAGTGCATAAAAATTGCATTTTAGTAGTACGGAATTACAACTGTTAGTTAAATCGTTTGTGGATACCTAAAAAGTATTTTAAAAACTAGTATACTATCATTTAAAGTCAAATAAACAAATGTGAATTCTTTTTACCTGAAATGCTGGTATTATCTTATGCAAATAAGGCCTAAAAGCAATGTAAAAAAATTTCATTAATCTTCAGACAATTGACGCTTGCGGCCGTGAGTTGGCCGAAGTGATGGAAGAGAAGGCACAGGAAGGAGAGGTGTTGGAGGTGACAGAGGTTGCTGCCCGCTTCACCACCGACATCATCGCTTCAGTTGCCTTCGGCATCGAGTGTCACTGTCAGCGAGATCCAGACACCGAGTTCCGACGTTGGGGACGGGAGTACTTCAGACCCACATTCAGGGGTGTTGTAAAATCCCTACTATCTCTCATCTGGCCATCCCTTGGAAAGAGTCTCCCGTAAGTTTCCATAATAACTGATATCTAGCTTTACTTATAAGTAATAGCATAAGAAGACCTAAATTAATTAATGAGGTAGTGAATATTGTTCACGATCCCTTGGATCATTTAGCCTGTGCAGTCTTACCCTAGTACTCTGCTTTTTAGATTTTCTGACGGAAAAGAGGACGTTAACGAATACTTTTATAACATGGTGACCCAGGTAGTCAATTACCGTGAGAAGAACGATGTGTCACGAAAAGACTTCATGGATCTGCTCATACAGCTCAAGAACAGAGGGGCTCTGGATGACGATCAAGTATCTAAAGATGGATCAGCGAACTGGAGTGGTACCAGTGGAATTAAGTATAGCTCTGCTGTCTTTAGTAAGAGCAAAGAACTGTAATTTTTTTCACATCAGAAAGAAACTAGCGTAATGGTTTCACACGACTATTTGCTGAGCTGCTTCTCTACTATCAACATGATAGGTTGGTATACTTTCCAGATTGTTCGCCATTCCTCACCAGCATATTTATACACGTTGGTTAAAACACAGTACTAACAAAAAAATTATAGTAAGGAAATTTTATTCATACCTGCACTGACATGAAAATACAAACAAACTTTCCAAGTTTAAAGTATATTGTAGAGATGTTTGATGTAAAGTCGGTGACATGAGAGCTAGCACAACTCGAATCCAGTTCTAAATACACGTTTCCTAAATATACATGTATATTGCATCAGATCTTCTTAATGCTGTGGAATGGTGAAAATACACGATGCTCGTATGAATAGTGGTCGCACGTTGTTAAACGTGCCGATGGGAGTGGCCAGAGCACTAATTCTGGCACACTCTATGAAGACTCCAGTATGGTAGCAGTGAAGCGTCGGAAAACAACGGTGTTGGAAACTGCGTTGAATAGATCATTGTTAGGCTACGGTATAAACATTCCCCAAGTCACAACCAGTTTGGAACAGCTAGTCTCAAAGAAAGCAGCTTATTCTATTAATCTGTTCTGTGCGCACTCCACGTTCTAATGAGTCTCACAAATGCTATTTTCACTTACAACGTTTGCTCCTAGTGAGAAACATATAATAACATGCAACTTGTCATGCGGATTATCTTCTCTGTCTAGCCGATCACAGTTTTTACAAATTCAACTATTTTTTATCTGTTTTCTCTTGAATCACGGGGTAGTTGGTGTCCACTAATATATATAAGCCTAGGGTGCAACATTAAACGAAGATGCAAGATGATATCTCGTGACAGTTCTGAAAGGACCTTATATATTTAAAATAGAATCCTTGGCGGGATTCACCATCTTAAAGAACCACTTATATTTTTCAGTAATAAAATATAACAGTCGCTCACGCACTGGAATCCTACGAAAGCTTCTGGCCTGTGCATTTTAAATAAAAAAAAACTTCTCACCCTGGTTCTTCTTCCTTTACATCGTTCACTTGTTCCTTTCCCTTCGGTCGATGGTCACTTCAGAGCTTCCTCTGAAATTCACAAAAGGTTAGAAGGAGCTTAAATAATATCCACTAAGCCTTTAATGCACAGATTTCTCTTAAATGTTTTAGACTCATCGACCAGAATACTATTTAAATTACTATCAGAAGATTCCTTACACAACAATTTTTTTTCACCAGGTAATTATTTCTCTCCCTCAAAAAAATCGACACACAGTTCTGCTGCGACTACAAATAACCCCTCGTAGTTCACTAACAAACACTAACCACTTCTTTCAATACCACACAAACTGTGCAACACTGGAAATTTGCGATTTTGCTATAACTTAAGTTCATAGTACTTCCTATCAGTTATATACAAAAATATTGCGCAGTTATAAATAGTAACACGTTATTCAAAAAATATTTGATGGCTGATTCACAACTTCGAAACTGGAGCGAAGACCTTTATGAATATAAACAGCAGGAAAAAGTGGCGATTTTTTAACAGTTGAGCAACCGATAAATGTTGACAAATAATAAATTTCATTGGTATTTTATTGCATCCCTAACTGGACCACTTATGGCCGCTCTTAATTAAACTTTTGGACGAAAAAACTAATTGGAGTGATTATACTAAAATCATCACATTCGATGGACAATAACAACAAAATTTACCAACCAATCAACTTACTCCCCATACATGACAATAGACCAACTTAGCCAGTTACCTCAAATAACTAGATGCACATGCTAATTCCAAACACTTCCACAAAATTAAATCTTTGCTCTGGACCGAACGTCCTTCAAACGGCGATCACTGGTGATGAAAGAGCCACTATTGGTTTTTTTTTTTTTTTTTTTGTAACTGCTTTACGTCTCTTTTCAACATCGAGGTCTTTAGAGACGGGAAAGGATGGGGGGCAAGGATGGGGGCAAGGAATGGGAAGGAATTCAGCCATGGCCTTTTGAAGGAAGCATCCCGGCATTTGCCTGGAGTGATTTGGGGAAACCATGGAAAACCCAAATCGCCACGATTGATGATTGCACTGTTATTCATAGAATTCGTCAAACCAACGCTTCTTCTGATGCAATCCCACGAAGCGCTTACCCTCCCGCGGAGGATCATGTAGCAATATTTTATCTCTACAGGTGAATCCTAATATTATAACTCTCTCACAATTCATAAATTTCAAGATAAAACTCATAATAATGTTCTAAAATTATGTAAATCCCTAGAGCTGCCACAAACTCTGCGCGCTTCAATTGGAAACTTTCAGAAGTTGAATGAATCCAAATTCGAGCATTTTACGATGCAACAGATGACTTACTAAGTGGTTCAGATGTTAGTTTACCAAGAGCTACTGACCATGAACTATTTTCGTGAATAATGGGATAACTCAGAATTAAAGAAAACTTGTAACTAATTCATTTCAGACAGAGAGAATAAGATAAAAATTTATTACATATTTCCTTTTAATACGTTCTGCTGTGTAATTCTAGAAAATTTAGTTACAACAAGGGGAAATTAGTTCCGAAGCAGCAATTAGTGAAAAACGTTTTAGCTTATAAATAACAGCGAATAGTGCTTTACTGTATTCTGTGATGGGACTCTGTTTATATGCGTGTGGTGTAGGGTTTGAGTCCCGCAAATGACGCCAAAGTTTCGTTTAAGGTGACCGAGTGGATGTTGATTGATTGATTGTCGGACGTGTGATCACTAACCTGCCCGATAGTATCGTCTTCTTGATGTTTCTTCTTGTCAGGACGACGGCCTTCTGTCTGACACCAGGCGATTGTTGATAACGCAGTATGGCCAAACTGCGAGGACGATAGCTGCGAGAACAGCTATAGTCTGTTAAAGATGTTAAATATTTTAAATGGAAGGCTGCGTAGAGTTCTTTGGCTTGAGTGATGTTAGCCTGATACAGATCAGAAAGGTTTTACGGAAGGAAACAGAAGTTACAAAACAGTTACGGTTTATTGCCGTTGTTCAAACACAGACAGTTTTACAAACACAATAACGTAATTTCTGTTCCACGCAATTTGTTAGCAGCACCCCCGCTATCTTGAATTTAGACTCCAGTTGCCAAAATGGGGTACAAAGCGATATTATTGGTAATGCTGACCACTATCTGCAGAGGCATAGTGTTATGTTGCGCGGCGAGCGCGCTGTGACTCTAGCAGAGAATGAATATTCACTTCGCTTTTGCACAATATTAGGGTGATTTATTTGGTCCCCTTTCAATTCATTATTAATCCTGTACGCTTTAAGTTAAGTGATGTCGAATGTTAAAAAAATTTCATTAGCTCTGGGTCTAGATAACACACGATTGTTATTCTTCCAGAGTTGTCGACGGATGATGTCGCAGCCCAGGCGTTCGTATTCTACCTCGCTGGCTTCGAAACGTCTTCGACGACAACTAGCTTCGCCCTGCTAGAACTCTCTCTTAACAAGGGCGTCCAGCGCAAGTTACAGCAGGAAATCGACACAGTCCTGCAGAAACAAGGCGGCACTATTACCTACGATGGCATCAATGAAATGCCTTACTTGCATAAGGTGGTCTCAGGTAAGATCACATATACCGAAAGTATTTTTTTATTATTATTATTGATGAATGAGTGAGAATAATTTGCGTTATGTATTAAGACGTCGTTGCCTTGGAATTGAAAAAGTGCGACAGGGATGTGTCATATCCGGTACCTATTTCTGATGATGGGTTTATATGTGTTCTGTCATTATATTTAGTAACACTAGCAACATTATACATCTCCCCTTCAGTAACATAATTTACTGTTTGTAGTCAGGGCACGTTAGTAGCGGTCTATTGACCGTCAAAAGCATCAGCTTAGTTTAGAACCACATTTTTCTTTTAATGATGTAGTGTTGTTTATTTTATTTTTTGGTATTTACAACGTGTAATTGTAGCACGAAAGGATTTGGCGGTACTGGTTGACGTATTTGGTATTTGTTTATTTGGCTATTTGATGCTATCTCGCCTGTAACGTACTGAGGAAAATCTGATAAGCAACCGCTATATCAGGGAAATTTTAGAGCCCCAGGCAGTGCTCCTCCTAAAGACAGCTCCGTATGTTATATTTCAGCAGGACAAGTTGCGAGGAACGTGCAAGCCTTATTTGAAGATCAGTACACGGTTTCCCTGGACTGTACATTCTGCTGATATGTCGCCCATCGAATATGTCTTCATGCTGTCGGGTGGTTGCTCGGCAGTTTGTTAGTTCTGCTCCTCCTGCAACGATTGACAATGCTTTGTGGAGGCGCCTACAAACCGCGTTCCAGTCTCTATCCCAGCAGCATATCCAGTATCACTAATCCCATGCCATAGTCTGGTCGGGCGGTAGGGGATTTGAACCTGCGTCCTCCGGAATGCTACGTCCGAATCCGAATGACGGAGCATTAGTATACTTCACACAAACTTGAAATTATTGCCATAGATGAAGGTCGGGTTAGTTGCAGGTTGGACAGTGAACTTGAAATTTTCACAGTGGTGCCTTAGCACAGTGCTGCCGGATCTATTATCGAAAGTAAGGTGGCGAGATACCTGGTGGGAACAAATAAGTAAGATCTAGGTCTGTAATGGAGACGTTTTACAATAGAAGTTGATCGAAAAACGAAAGACCGCTCGCAACATTTGCATTCTCTAAAACAGATTTGAGACCTCACATACGTTGCCCAATGGCGCAGAAATGTTAAAAGTAGTTCTTTCACATTGAACCATCTAATTATGTTGTATACAAAGAATACCAGGATATTTGGAAACAAAAATGATTGATCACAACGTTCCAAATAGATTCTATGTGAATACGTTCTATCCGGCCCAAAGCAAACAAGTAACACGTATAGAAAGAAGAATCCAGGAAAAAACTTAGGGAATTATACCTTTTATTATGGAAGTATGTTTTGTCACCACGCTCTGGTATTTAACTATACCGGATCCAATACAAACTTGGAAACTATTTCTACCTGATGTGAAACGATTTTTAGTATTTATTCATAATTTAGAGGTAAATCAGATTGTTAAGAGACCATGAATCGGCCTGGAGCCTTCCACAAAATGAACTTCACTGGTTTCACCTCTTTATTTCCATCGTCTGTGAGAGTTAGAATCATATGGTCCTTATGGCTTAGTGAAATATAAGATAGGGTCTCTTCTTAATTAAACCAAAACATGCTACGTTCGGCGTGTGCCTATTCATTAGCTCTTCTAGCTAAATAAGATACCGGGAATGTAAAACAGCATAACGATAAAATATGATTTTTGAAGGTTGGTCCGGGTTATTATCTTAAAACGGCTTAAACAATATTTAACATGAAACTCACTGAGCGGAAAGGAATCAGTAACTCCAACGCAGCCCTCGTGTGCTCAAATTTCATTGACCAGTGGTACCAATACAAATTTTCGTGTTACATTGCATGGCTGTTAAAAATTTTGTAGCAGACAGCGTGAGGTTAACTATGTTTCGAATACATCTTTGTATGAGCTGTAGGGCATAAATATTCAAAATTCATTGAATCTCTGTCACCTTGTATCGAATCGGCCTCGCTGGGTACGCAATAATAGCTTGGAATTTGATGTTACTAATGTTGATAATACACCTATGTGTGTTGATTTTCCGTCACAGGTCACCGTTATTACTTAACACATGGCAGGCAGGCTGTATATCTGGCAGCTGTGGGATGCGTACATCAATTTCCCTCATGCACTTTACCTAACAAGTGGACGTGTGTGTGGGTGTAGTTTGCCAACCTGCCAAGATAAGAGATTTTTAATTGTGTTTATTACCACTTTTCATCAATACTTTTGTCATATCTTACAGCCAAGTCTAAACATCCTTTGATTGCTGTGGGTGGTATTAACTGGAATTATGATCACTGGAAAATACAATCGTGCTTTTTGTGTAAATTTTCAGGTTAAAGTTCAGTTGTTTTCAACCTATTATTCCAATTAATTTGCTTTTACATCCTGGATATTTTTTTCTCTTTTTTCTAAAAACTGATTTTCTGTGTTGAATGTGTCCAGTATAAACATGAAGAACTGTTTTCTCTTTAATGATTATCAATCTCTTATTATATTTTTATGATTTTCGTACTGGCATGTTATATAAAAGACTGTAATAATTTCATCACGTTCATAACTAACATGACGATCCTTGGCGATAGTTAAACTTCGGTTACTGGATTTTTGTTTCATTTTCACTTTGACGCTGGCCATATACAGGCGGTAATAAGACTTTAAAAGTACGATGACTTGAAACATGAAGTTATTTTCCCTTTTTCAGCTACCGGCCACTGACAGAAGAGATTTATGACCTTACTTTAACAAGCATTTGATGCTTATAAAAAAGTTGTTTAGATGCAATTAATTAATTTCGTTTAATCTAGCTACAGTAATTCGATAGTTATATGATGACGATAATAATTTAGCAACCTGGATTTTTTTTCTTTTTTTTAGTAGGATCACAGAATTTCCTCTGCTTCTAAATCCTTCGGATTCTTTTTTAGGGTAGTGCGCAAAGATATTTTTATACTGGGTTAGTAAGGTGCCATGCATTCAACTGTGCTTAAGAACGATAAATACCTCAGTGTAAAAAACAAATAATAATAAAAAAACCCTACCCCTTAAAATACAGTTTAGGCTACGATGTGTACGTAGCTTTATTTCACACAAAAAGTAAGCTTCTACATAAGATTAAGTGCATCTGAAAATTTATGATTATCTCCGGTATAGGAATAGTGGACTAATACAGACACATCACTGATAAGCCACAATCCCACTCAGCCGACAAGAAGGAAAAGAGTCTCTATGGATCAACTTAAGGATAGAATTTATACAGATCCTTTTGACTTCAGTGCAGGAACTCTATTCGTTTCATCCTTACATCTAACATGTGAAATTTTCAACAGATAATGAAATTCTACTTATGGGGAAAAAGAGTTACTTTGACGGGTCAGTGTAGTGTAATAACAGTATGATTACAAATCAAAACGTCACAGGAAGCCACTAGCTTCAGTAAATCCACTATACACAGCAATATGATTGCAGTAATAATCACATACTGAACTTGCGTCTGACAGCGACATATTATTTTATTTTAATTGTCTTACGTGTTCCAGAAACGCTGCGTAAGTACCCAGTGGTGGGTGTACTTCTCCGAGAGTGCGGCGAGGATTATCGGATACCAGGCAGTGACGTAGTCCTAGAAAAGGGCACCTCTGTGTTAATGCCGTTGCTTGGACTCCAGAAGGATCCTGAATACTTTCCGGACCCTGAGCGCTTCGACCCTGAGAGATTCTCCGAAGAAGAGGTAGCCAGGAGACACCCATACGTATATATGCCTTTCGGAGAAGGACCGCGGATGTGTATCGGTAAGTACTACTTTAGAGACTATTGTATCAATATCTTAATGTGATAAGTGATCATTATTCAAGTAGACACTTACAACTATGCCCTAGGGATACAATTATATCGTTGCTTGTTGTAAATTATATTGACATTGGTTTAGAACGCCGTAAAAAATGACGGAAGTTTCGGTGATATCAGTCAATAATTTGTGGCGATTTCCAGAGACATCTATGGACAGAGAACGGATTGAGAACATCTTCGGGCGTCATCGTCTTGTTGAAGATGGCCGAACAGCGTGACCAAACTGCCCTTAAAAACGAATAACGTATAATTATTTTCTCATTTTATTTGTTTACATAGTACAGCTTTCAACAGAAATAACATTTATATCGCGTACTTGTTGATATGATTCGGGTAAACTTTCTCTGATTTTTTACAGCTACATCTTCATATACACAGTAGATCCAAAATATCTTCAGGCTTTATAGGCAAAAAAACTTTTAATTTCCAAGTTAAACTTATTAAAATTATACTAGCCAAGCAGTTGTCCATTCATTCTCATTCTGAATTCTGGTGGGCAGTTAAACCAACATGATCGATAGGTCACTGAAAGCCAATTCTTTTTACATGAAGGAACACAATAAGCTGTAAATTCTTTCCTCTGAATAATACAATGCCACTTGTAGGTTAAAATCATTTCGACTGCAAAAAGTAACTTACCTTTAAGCGGATACTAATTTGTGGACACTTTTATTTTCATTCCTTAGCTTTTCCATGTTACACTAAAATAAAAAATTCATTAATCTACTCATGGAAGCACAGGTTGTACATTAATCGAAATCCGATCAAAATTCTACAAGTATTTCTTTGCATGAATTGCATTCAAAAAAAAAATTAACCCAAATTTATCAACTTCTCGATTTTACGCTAAAAAGAAGCACACTCTATTTCACCAGCGGTAGCACGGGCTATCTATTAATCAAATTTTCATCGAAATCGAGCCAATAGTTTTTGCACGAATCACTTTTAAAGAAAAATCGTGCTAAATTTCTCAGCTTTTCGGCATCTCATCAAAATGAGACATATCCTGTTTTACACGCTGAACTTCATCGCGCGGCATTTAATGTTTGTTCTGTTAATTCACAAATAAACTATTAAGAAAATATGAATTGGGTTGCTAGATGCAGAGGATCAAGTCAGTTTTTTTGATCTCCTAATGTCGTTATAAATTTAAATTGTGTGAAATGATTTAATCACGCCTGAGCACATCATTCGTTCCTTCCTCTTCTTGAAATTACCACCCACAGGGAAAGTTTATTTTTGTTGATTATCAACGGGCACACTTCAATGTTCGTTCACGAGGCTTCTCTGCATGCAATATTTGAAGTGGTGCCATCTAGCGAGTTTGCAAAAAGATTGCTTTATTTATAATGCATTTCAACTGTGGTAAAATACTTATAAAGAATCTCAAAGTCGAACACATCATCACCGCATATATAGCACTTATCGAGGTAGACATTTCCACTGCGAGAAAGCTCAGCCAGACAATATTAAATGGATATCAAAAACTCCGAAATTAATTGTATTTTCACTAGTATCGTGGACGAAATATGGTACTAATCAGAATGAAAAGTATCCTGTATGTTAATTGATGATATGGGCTATCACTATGCTAAATTTAGTTAAAATATATTCATTAGTTTTTGCGATAAACTTCCACAGCAATTAAAAAAATTAAAAAGAAACTTCCACACTAATAAAAAAAATGTGTAATGTTATAATCAGGATAAAAAGTATCCATACCAATGACATAAACTATTGACAAATAATTTTTCGTTGAAATCCATTCACTAACTTCTGTGTGATGCGTGGACAGTCAGGAAAGAATTGCTAAATTTACAGTTTTAGATTCTCATACGGGAGTAAGAAGTGTCCCATATCCTGACCGACGAATTAATCTATCACTATATGCAGTTTAGCTAATATCAATCCATTAATTAGTATTTACGTGATACGTTAATATACAGACACATACACAGAAATTTTTTTAACGGTTTGTTCATCTCTGTCATCAGTAGCTTACATTGCAATTATTATTTTTCAAATCAATTTGATCTACTGTACAGATACAATATTTCTACAATTCTAATATATAATATAGATGCAATACTTTAGTCACGTTTGAGCGCATAGTATGTTTCTAGCTCTCCTTGAATCTGCCACTAATTGTTAAAGTTTACATTTTTGACACTTCAGTGTTGGGCACATGCTTCTCTGCAAGCAGTATTTGAAACAGGGATGTCTGGTGTGTGTACGGACAGATTCATTTATTTCTATGTGTATAAACCGTGGTGTAAACATTCTAATAGAATCGCACAGTCGAACAAATCATCAAGGTATATACAACAGTTATCGCGATAGACATTTAGATTACTAGAGGGCTCCGACAGACAATAAACAAGACTGGTGACAGAGTTTCTTACCGGATGCGCCTCTATCGTAGGCGTCTAGCCTAATCTGATAATCTTACAAGATATAAGTGGCCTATAACATAACGTGGAATACGAACCACCTAGCGTGCTAGCATCAGTACATTAGTTTTTGTTGTTGTTGTTCATGATGCTTTAGGGTGCGTCGACAGCGAGGTTATTAGTACATTAGTAATGCAAAGCTTTGCCATAAGGAAAGATCAATTTAATGGACCAAAGAAATTCCAGCCGGGATCGCAACCGAGGATATTTCACACCCCACTCTTGTGCATCAACCAACTGAGCCAGCACAACGCATAGTAGATAATAGTACGTGGATATGCAAAAATTCCAAAGTTTACCGTTTTACCCTGTACATCACTGACGAAATATGGTAGAGGAAATTGCCCTATTCCGGACCCCTCCCCCTAAAGAGGACCCCCGGTCTCCTGCCACTGCATTGTACTGAACTCTAGCGGAATCAAGTGTAAATAGTAGTTTTGGCTTCTACCACTCTGTAACAGAGAGCTCGTGTTGCTCACTTTTATTGTTGATCGCCAAATCACCATTAAGTGTTTTCTCAGTGAACCAAGTCTTTACACTGTGCTATATTTTTTGAATTTCTCTTGGAAATTGGCAGGTAAGCCTTCCAACCAATATACACTCTTAAATGATAAAGTTTTAGATTAATGTTTATCACTGAACTGTCTTGTCACAACGTTAGGTTAAAAATCTATTGGGTTAACAAAATACAAGCTAGGGTTGCGTAAAGTGGACCCCAGTGAGTTGCCTAAACCGGACCCATTCTTTTTCACGCTTACAAGTGCGCCTATATCTCAAATAGAGGGCGAAAGGCCTGCATTTCTATGATCATAACATCCACGCCATAAAAAGCCCAATTGATGGAATCTAAAAGAGCTAAAGAAGTCAAGGAAACTCAACAGCAACCACGAAATCATGATCGAGGATGCAAAAGTAGCGGCGGTCGGAGGCATGGTTCAACAGTAGGGCTTTCTAGAAAGGAGAAAGAGAAGGTGCAAAAGCGCCTTACTTTTGAAAAGAATGTGAAAGGATCAAGCACTGCGGTTGAAATGAGTACATCCTCTGGATCATCGGAATTGGAGCTTCTTCCTGGAGTGTCCCCATCCAAAGATGATGACGCTTGCTGCATGTTCTGCGACAGGAAGTTTTCCGAAGATTCAGAAGGAGAACTATGGGTAATGTGCGTTATAATTTCGTTTTGGGCCCATGTGGATTCTGCTGGGGCTGAAAAGGACGTGTACATCTGTGACTTTTGCCACTAAACAATTTAATTAATGTTGTATTTTCCGTCTTCTTATATTGTAATCAATATATATAATATATATGTATTTAAAAAAAAATGTTATTATCATACTACATTTGTGCCTTAAAACTATATTATGTTTTTTTGTGATACAGTTCATTTTTATAATTTTATTTAGTGTATTTTTCATAACTTTCATGAGGGGTCCCATTCAGGAAACTATTTTTCAAATCACAAAAGTGTAAGGTTTTCTTGGATTTTTGTTTTCGTAATCAGTTATAGAGATAAGTTTTGAAATTAGAATGTAAAAGGTGTGTAACATAGTGAAGTAAATATTTCATGCTTTAAAAACAGTTTTTTAGTAATATCTATATATTGTTAATAAAAAACAAAATGGGGGTCCGCTTTTGGGCACTTTCCTCTATTAATCGGGGTAAAAATTATGACACTAAATTTCATTGGAAGTCCTTTATTTGTTTTGGGAGTAGCTCTGCAACAATTAATATTCGTTGTTTAACTTCCTAACAGCGGCTTGTGATTTAGTAAGTAGAAAAAGTTCTATATGCCTTCAAGGTTACTGAATTTTACCAATATAAAAATCATTAAACAGGATGAAAGTACTTCTAGACTTTAACCAAATTAGCATGTAATCAGCTCCATAACTAAACGAAAATAAACTTGTAGCAAAAATACCTAACTTCTAGCAGGTTGAAAATACAACTAAACTTCATCCTACTCTGAATATTACCATTAAACGAAAATAAAACAGGAATTTAGGTTATACCAATTTTAAAGCATGACCTGAATTCTTTTTCGGCACCAGTTTATTCAACAATATGATGGTCCAAACCACAGCGAAACCGCTGCTAACTCTGTCTTCATTATTTTTTTCTCTTTATTTTTCTTCTATTGTGCATGCCTCCATCATTCTACTTAAGTGCAAACATTTACTGAAGTGCGTCGGTTACATTATAACCACAATAGACCGTCATAAGTATCGAAGTCAGATAACAGACTCAAAACAGTGAACCACCTGCCAGCAGTGAGTCACATCAATCATAAATCGTTCTCGAGTGTTTCTTAAATAGAGACCAGTATTTTTGTTTTCAACGGCTTGCCTGGTCTCTGAAGTTAATGGTTCAAAAATCCTGATCATACATTGGTCCTAAACTGAAATATCCACATGTATGACAGCTGTCAATTTTTCATCACTCCCTTCAGCTACATAGCTACCCTACCAAAGTATTAAGGGATTGGAAGTACCGAATATACTGTAGATAAGATGGAGATTGAAGTTTGTCTCTTGAGTCTATTAATATTTTCCTTATATCCTCTGCCATTCCGTTTAGTTTAACACTTTTTTCCGCGTAGTGCATTAATATCAACGAAGGTATCTTCTGGTTATGTCTAAGATTGTAAAGCACGCTGAATTTGGCCTCCATGTTTCTAGCTATACTTTTATGCCGCATTTAGAGTCTCGCTACGCGCTCGTGCACGAACGCTGACACGAACTGCTGTTTACACACTCGCAAGAATTCATCCATGGATAACTAGTAGGCGTGCCAGCTTTAGCGATGGGCAGTAGGGGATTTGTTCGATACTGAAGCACTTAAAAAAAAAAAAAAGTGTTTTTTTTAAAGATATTTAATTATGTTAATTAGCAGCTTCAAGGAGCTAATAAAACTCTTATAGGTTACCAAAGTGTTGTGTGTGTAATTATTTATTGACAAATGTTTACTACTGCGTTATAATATATTGAAAAGAGAACTTCATCGTTTCCTGAATTATTATCTATAAACGATAATATAACTCCAGAGGATATTAACAGATTTAGTAGCCACCACAACCAACTTTAGATACGGAAAAACGATTTGAAAATTGAGGTGTATGACTGGATGAAAAATCTTTCTACCTCAAATATTAAAGACTCTGATACAACTTGACTAGAAGAATTGTTAGAAATGAGATATGATGAGGAAAGTAAATTTAAATTTGATAGTGATGGATTTGAAAACCTATGGCAAAATGAAAAAAAAAAAAAAAACGCCTGTCATATCTAAATGTATGGTAACTTGTCAAAGACGTGCTGTTTGCTGGGGTGTGCATACAGTAGTACTTTGAGCTATAACCGTGGTCGTGGTACCGAGTGGTTCTGTTCCTTGGTCGCCAATCGCTTGTTTAAATAATAAAATAGGATACCACAAGAGATAAAGGTATGTTCATGAATTAAAACTCAGTAGACTTTCTGATAAATTAAAATTGATATATTGTGCAAAAGTTCTTTTACAATCTCGGTACCAGCGTAATAAAAAGGCATCAGACTTCTTTCCAAAATTAAAATGATTGCAGGTTAAAACATTTACACACAACGTAAGCAGCTTCCGATGAACCCCATATTGATTAAACGTTTATAAACATTGAAAGCGCGACATCACATCAACCCGGTGTTGATGTTAGTTATTTGTGGAGGAATACTCTACATTTCGATACTGCTCCGATCACTTCGTTCCAGCCCGGCACATGGCGCGACTTACACCCCCGCGTTCTCTCCTCGCTAACAAATTTGCTGAAAGACTGAAGCAAGAATGAAGAATGCCTCTGGCAGGCCACCCTCTTAAATAGGCTGGGCGTTTTTTGTGACACCAAGCAGTGGGATTTCCCACCCTCTCTGTCTAATCCTGGCTGCTGTCTCTCTCACACTGGCGTTGGGTTACAAAGGCTTCCCCCCTAAGTTTTTCCGATTTTCATGAAATTTTGTAGTAACGTAGAGTTCATCATTCTAATCATTTTCTATCCTTATAAAATTTTTCGTATCTGCTCTCCTATTTTTGTTATTAATTTCCAAAGTTCAATAAACCTATTTTCCAGATTTAGTGTCCCAACTATTTGTTCTAGCGTGTTAATTCTAATCTTCAGGAATTCTACATATTTTGACGATTAATTTGGTGTATCTCACTACCTTCTAAAAACCTTTCATTAAAAAGATATCGTCTCCCAAAGTTTTCATCCCTTCTAGCGGCCATTATGGAATGCAGAATAATTACTTTGAAATTAAATATCTTATATTGAGAGTGCATTGTTTTGATAAAACTTTCTGCCAAACTTACTTTAAAAAATTGCTCTTTCATAAAAATAGGGTGCCTCCCAGATATTTTGTCTAGTTTTTCTTGACATTTATTTCTGCCCACTCTAGACTGTATATTTGGCTACGGTGCGTTAACAGCTTTCGCTTTGAAATTGCTTTTAAAATACTTCCACTCAACTCAACGATCTCAAACTGCTGTCATCATCTTTCCTCAAGAAGACCTTTAATCTGACATAATTTTCTTTTACTACTTATTTTATTCTTGACTTACTATTTTTCCCTTTATTAAAAAAGTACCTTAAAACTCGTCATATTTCCTCTAAATTTCGTTTGAGAACATGTTTTCTACTTCTAAACTAAAACTCGATACTTTCATCCCAGTATCCTAATTCATTTACTATTATTCTTTCATACCCCTATGTAACTCTGATCTAACTATATTTCGAAATGTGTCTTAAATATTTGAAACCACCAAAAATTACTTTGAAAATGTTCTGCTGTTCATTTGCTATATGCTTGCAGCCTTTTAACTGAATTTTGTAATATATTGACAAAATTGAGGATATATCACAAACTGATATTCAGTTTAATGAAACATTTTCCTATTTCATATCTCATGTAATCAGGCTTTAGTGCTGTTAATCATATTACCACCAAAGAAAGAAAGCGCCTGAATATTTCCGAAAGAGGAAACCTTCGTTCGTTCCTTACAAAAATTGAGCTAGATAACTAGTTTTTATTTTAGCAGCACCATCTTTAGGAATCTCATTAATAAATTAAATAATGAAAGGTAATTTCACCGTACTTCATTCTTTTATAAAGGCAAAGTATAAATAAAAAGACAGATTTTACTACAGTAAGTCATTTTACGAAGACTTTTTCTGCCAAACGTAGGGAAACTCCGACATAAAGTATAATGCAAGTAATTGTTATTATTGGGTTTAACCTGCTGTACATCTTCTTCATAAGTTTTAAAAAGTAAAATTTCTTCCCTGATTTATGTATCACCATTACTGTGGAACCGGAAGCGGTTACAAAATTTTACTACTAATACCGATACAAAAGTGGGCAGTAGGTAAAAAAGGTTAATTACCTCTGGTGTAAACAATGTGCTCGCACCTTTGGCTCTGAGGCGAGCGGCACTCCCGAGCAACCACGCGAGGAGAGACTACGCGAGCGCACCGTGTTCGTGCTGTCTCGCCTCGCCTCGTGAAACTTGCGCGAGAGTGAAAAGGTGGCATTATACCTTTAGTGACGCCCGTTTTCTAGAACTGCTGAATGTCACTGAAAGGCTGAATGAAACAGGGATCGCCTATTCGATCATTGCATTCGGTTCCACGAGAGTCAGAGTTGAAGTTGTTTCTACAACAATTGTGGGAGGTACTAGACAATAGTAAAGGGCATGAGACTGGTTTCTTCTAATTATTACGCTCTTTTAACTAAAGACATACAGGGCTAGACAAAAGGATTGCAGCGATTTCACGATTTTTCTTTTGGCTGTCCTATTATAGGTACGATGGTGAGGTTTGCTGTTATAAGTAAACCCCGGATTCTTAGGTTCGAACCTATTTTGTTCCCAACCAAATATTCTCGAAATTTTAATATTCTTTTTCATCTTTTGTATAAGATAATAATCTTCGTAAATTTAATAGAACCTAAAAGTACCTCATTTGTATGTTATGACCTAAAAGGACCTATTTCTATTTACTGATCCAGTCGGACTGTAATTTTGTTACTTGAATAAAACAAATGACCGACCGGATTAGTTCAGTGCGAGTAATTTGAACTCGGGAGACACCCTGGATTCGAGCCCCACCATCGGCTGTTCTGAAATGGTATTCCGTGGTTTTCCTTTTCCGCTCCAGGCAAATGCTGGAACAGTGCCTTATTGACAGGTTACTGCTGTTTCCATTCCCCCCCCCCCCCCCTTCTCAAAAATTTCGTTTCCTTCTTCTAAATCGGTCCAAGTTAATGACACCTGGGCGATCCGGCCAGTCACCATCCCTGGCTGTATCTATTACTACGTGAATCCTAAACTCCAAGACACTGCAAATGTGAGCGGTATAGGAATGATTCCTTCGCAGAGTCCAAGGGTGAAGCCGAACTTAGAGCATAAACGGACTACGTTTATGTTTAAAACAAATAGGGTTTATTTTAAAATTGGAATAACTATTCACCACAATATTAAATGATGTGTTTTAACCTCATTGTTGACGGTAATGTTAAGAAAACGGTTTTTGGAAGAATTTTGTACCAGATGAATCAACTTTAAGAAAGAATTACTTGCCTCAGCTGTGAGAAAACCATTGAAGAAATACGGGTGGACATTGCTGATCACTTCATCTGGTTAAGCGTAGATGAGACGGACAGATGCCTGCGGCATATACATAGCCAGCGTTGTTTTGGGCAAGCTTGCATGTGAGGAACCTAGTATACACCATTTCATTATGCGCAGAGAACTTCCAATGACAAACCATTCTTCTGTGGCAATTTCTGTAAGGGATGCATTAAAGGTGTTGTGGCTAGATCCAGAACACGAGGATAAGTTGCAGGTTGTTGGTGACAGACAGTGCAGCTTATATAATGAAAGCTAGGGGAGTGTCTGAAGGCATTCGATCCCAGAATGGAGCATTTCACATGCCTAGCTCATGGGCTCCACGGGGTAGCTGAAAAAATTCGGGAACAGCAGCCCTGCAGTTAACGAGATAATTTCTTCAGTGAAGAAAATATTCCTGAAAGTGCCAAGTCGAGTAGTTACTGTCAGGGAAAAGCTTCCATCAATACTCCTCTCTTCCCGAGCCTAGTAGTGACACGATGGGAGACCTGGACTCTCAGCCGCAATATATTATGCAGAAAACTATGAGAGCATCACGGATGTCATCGATGCATTAGATGAAATCGAAGCTATTGCTATAGTAAATGCATAGGAAGCTGTTGCACTCAGTACCAGCTGTACAGGAGTTAACCTATGTAAAGGCAAATTTTACAACCTAGAAATTTCAATCAAGAAGTTGGAAGCAGGAATTCTACTGTTAACGGAAGCAATTCAAATTATGCAAGAAGTGAGGGCTAAAGTGGCTCCTGCACCAGTTGGTTTGTCTGTAGCTAAGAAGCTGGAGGCTGTTTTAGTCCGCAGTTCAGAATTCAAGAGGATGGAACAAATAGGCCGTGTTCTCTCTGGACTAATTCAACAAGAAATACTGCCTGGGAATCCTAAGGAAATCGCTGATATGAAGTTTGCAAATCTAACCTCTTGTGATATGGAGCGTAGTTTTTTCCGCATTCAAGAGAATTTTAACGGAAGAGAGAATAGGGTTTACTCCTGAAAATCTGTACAAAATATTTCATTGTTCAGTGTCATATTGGAAGTTTGATATGAATGGTTTACAATCCATAATAAAGAAAAAATGTTTTAAATATAATCGTGGTTTATGTCGCATATTTTAATGTGACCGAGAAGTTTTTGAGGAGTACTTGACAATAAAGTCGCAATGTTTTTAGCTCTGTGGTAGTATATATTGCGTGTTTTAAATTTTATTTCCCTTAAAAATGTGTTAATTCCTAAATCAAAATTTTAAATACTTAGAAAAGCCTAAAACGTGAATTGAATAATCTTAATTTTTTTTTTTTTTTTTAGATCATAAAAATCCGGGGCTTAGTTATAAGACAAGCAAGCTTCCCGGGGTGGCCGCTATAGCGCTAGAGAGCAAGATGGCTGAAAGTGAGAAAACGTACATTGTTCTAGTGTTTCATTCGACTCAATCTGTGTTAACTGTTCAGCAACACTTTAGAACAAATTTCGGCAAGGATTCCCCGCATGCTATCACCTTTCGGCGATGGTATCAACGGTTTAAAGCCACGGGATGCCTTTGTAAAGGTAAAACAACGGGTCGCCCTCCTAGATAGATAGATAGATAGATAGATAGATAGATATGTTCACTTTGATCCCATGTGAGAATAATCTCGGAGATGTGGAACAGTACATACACTTATTAGTAATGTCAATATTACTATATAATTGATAATATTATTATATATTGACAACAAGTTAGCAACAACCCATTAGTATAACCAATATCTCCTGTAATCTGCAAATACAATCCCGAGTTAATTAATACTTATTATGTGGAACAGTGTATACACTTGTTACCAGCATCTAATAACCAGTTATTTTCTTACCAACCAGTTACCATGATACGTTTCACTGTAATTTGTGACTACATATTATATTATGTTAGTTGCTATTTATGTGAAACAGTACACACACCTATTAGCAATATCAATTATATTACCAACAACTCATAAGCAGTCAATTACTTAAAAACCTGTTAGTATGATAATTTTTCACAGCAGTTTTTCAGTGCATGCTATCCCATGTTAGTTACTATATGTGAATGAAATTTTGTAAACAGTGTAATTAGTTCATTTGTTAAAGGTTTCAACAGAAAGAAAAACCATATATCATTTTAGTAATTGTGGATAATTTTGTCACCTTCCCCTTCCATACACCATATATACTATTTTATCAGTCATTCTTAGTTACCAAATTCCAAGAAGAAAATTCTTTCACAGAGTAAAATGGGTTCTGAAGCAGAAACTCTTTCAGTTTGGACTTAAAGTAGTTCTGAAGAAACGATTGAACCTGTGCGCGCCAGTTACGTTCGTAGCACACACAAGTCTGCTTCTCGAGCGAGCCGGAAATTAGGTATTCCACAGAAGACCGTTTGGAGAATCCTACGAAGCGACTGGGTATGAAGCCTTACAGATTACAGTTGCTACAAGCACTGTCGCACAGCGATGAAGTTTGTCGTTTTCAATTCTGTTCCCGATGTCTAGAACAAGACGAAACATTCGCAGAAAAACTTGTGTTTAGTGATGAGGCGACTTTTCATGTGAGTGGAAAAGGAAAAAGGCACAATGTGCGCATTTGGGGACCGAAAACCCCCATGCTTATGTGCAGCACGATTGTGACTCCCCCAAAGTGAACGTGTTTTGAGCGATCTCACGAAAGAAACTTTATTGGCGTTTTTGTTTCTTTAATCAGGTGACGATCACAGGGATAATCTATCTGCAAATGTTGCAGAATTGGCTCATGCCACTTCTGGAAGCTGATAGTGTAGATTTCATTTTCCAGAAGGACGGTGCTCCACCCAATTTTTATCTAGTTGTCCGTCATTTCCTAAACACCAGGATTCCAAACAGTTGGATTGGTCGTGCTGGGGATGCTGATCGTCAGCTGATGTCATGAACTCCTCGTTCCCCCGACCTAACCCCCTGCGACTTCTTTGTTTGGGGTTTCGTAAAAGAGTGTTCATACCACCAGTACCAGTTGATCTACCAGACCTGCGGGTTCGCATCACCAATGCATTTGCTCACATTGACAGAGACATGCTGCATCGGGTATGGAATGAACTCGATTATGGACTTGATGGGTGCGGAGTCACTAAAGGTGCACATGTTGAGCATCTGTAGTCACTCAAATAAACTTTCACAGTTTGTTTATATATCTGTGTAATCTTGTAAGTATATGTCAAATAATAAATCTGTAGTAATTTCCTGAAATCACTACAATCATTTTGACTAGCCCTGTATAATCACCTCTGCTAAGGTGATATGGTCTACGAACCGCCTGTGGCAAAGGCTATAGAGGTGTGGGGAAAGTGGCGGTCTCCGATTGAAATTGTATAACATTACGGTGTTTTATTTAGGGCTTTACTTGAGCGTTTTGGGCCATATTGGCCACTTTTAGAGGTGTGGCGCAATTGTTTTAGAAGCGCGAGGGGAAAAAGTTGCACCATCGGTGGTTAGTGGCGTCGTTCGCGGTAGCGTCGTACTCAGATGTTAAAGCAGGGCTGAGCTGGGAGAAGGGGAAGTCCATCGCTGAACGAGAGTGGGAGCATATGTTTCTGCCCACAGGAAACTTAAAGTTGTGCAAGAAATCTTTCAACTGGAAAGAAGCATTATTAGTTTTTTTTGTGGTTTGGTAATTGAATTCTAATCATCGTTTATGGGGTAGTAAGTTAGTTAAGAGTCGTAAGTCCCTGAGACGGTTTGGTAAGGGCTCAGAATAATTGTCTGCAGACCCATAGATTAAATTCAGTGTTTTGGTTTTGAAAGGGTGGTGACTGTTTAAAGTGTTTTGAAGGGCCATACAAACTCCCGAACTAGAGAAGTTTCAGCCAAGCGATTGTAGTATTAAATTTTCGTATTTATCACGATCAGGGAAATAGATTTGCACGGAGAAGTTTTGTTACAGTTAAGTTGATAAGTCAAGTTGCGCAATAGGCTGACATAGTGTCGAGGATATATGTACATGAACGAGAATGAATGTAGAAATAAATTTGAAGGGAACAATGATTTGAAAACAGATCTGTAACTTACAGCTAAGAATTATTCGGACCTTACTGTTGAAACTGTAAATGATAGAAAGTTTAAAATGTGGTGTTAATTTTCTTGGAACTTTGTTGCAGCGAGAATCTTCTGACAATTTATCTTTAAATTTACATATCGGTCGGTGGCCTTTTGAAAGAAAAGATAATTTAAAATAAAGTTTTAGTCTATTATAAACTTAATGGTTTTTTGTCAGAAGTTAAGAAATAGAAACCTTTTGTATTTATGTGTTAGTAAATCAGAATTACAGGAGACTGAAGCCTCTCTAAACATTAGGTAACATCGCCGCCGCCGATATAATTTAAGATTAGCTGCTCTCTCGAATCCACCACTGTCTGCAGGGATTTGAAAGCGTCTTGCAGAAAATTGGGGAGAGTGGGCTGTTACAGGACTTATAATAGTAAATAATCTTATAAGAGGATTTAATTGTTTGTTAATAATCAGCAAATGAGGGACGTTACAATTGGTAGTTGAGCCTACTAGACCACATTTTCTCCAATACTCTTTTTAATACATTAATACAAAAACGAGGGGGTGTAAGGGTATGGGAGAGGCTATACTAGCATTTTCCAACCAAATGTCAACCTCTCCCTCACGTGGTGCACCCTATTTGCACGGACGAGGCTCTGGCGACTGAAAGATTCCCGGTATAAGGAATCACCCACTGCTTGCCAACGGCCTCTGAAAGGAGGGCGGAAGAGCGGGGAACGGTTCAGGGCACCCGCTTGCCCTTGGGGTTGGAAACGGCCTCTAAAGGCGGATGAATCAGAAATGATCAACGGCATGGGGATGCAGAAGGCAACGGGAAACCACTGCATTAAAGACCCAAAGGGTATGCCGAGGAAATGTAGTCCTCTCAAATTACATATACATGATGGCTTCTTCCTAGGTAAAACATTTCGGAGGTAAAATAGTCCCCCATTCGCATCTCCAGGTGGGGACTGCTCAGGGAGGAGTCATCAGAATGGATAGAAACATTCTACGAGTCGCAGCGTGGAATGTAAGAAGTCTGAATAGGGCAGGTAGGTTAGAAAACTTAAAAAGGGAGATGGAACAACTAAAATTAGATGTTGTTGGTATTAGTGAGATTAAGTGGAAGGACGCACAGGATTTCTGGTCTGGGGAACACAGGATAATTAGCACACAAGCTGTCAATGGAGTCACTGGTGTAGGATTTGTAATGAACAAGAAAGTAGGGAAATGGGTGAGTTATTATGAACAGTTTAGTGACAGGATTATTTTGATGAGGTTAGAAACTAAGCCCGTCCCAACCACATTAGTACAAGTGTATATGCCAACGTCACAGGAAGATGACGAAGAAATAGAAAAAATATTCGCCGAAATTGAAGAATTAGTCCAATATGTGATGGGGGAGGAAAATCTAATAATCATGGGTGATTGGAATGCAATAGTAGGAGAAGGAAAAGAGGGGAATACTGTAGGAAGTTTTGGTCTAGGAGAAAGAAATGAACGAGGAAGCAGGTTGCTAGAATTTTGTGAAAGATATAAGCTAGTAGTGGCAAACACACTGTTTAAGAACCATGCAAGGAGAATATACACATGGAAACGTCCTGGGGATACAGGCAGAAATCATCTAGATTATATCATTGTCAAACAGAGATTCAGGAATCAAGTTCTAGACTGTAAATCGTACCCAGGAGCAGACATAGACTCTGACCATAATTTGATAATAATGAAGTGCAGGCTGAAATTTAAGCGAATAAGGAAGCAGTATAAGCAGAACAGACTGGAAGTGAATAAACTGAAACAATCTAGCACAAAAGAAAATTTTTCAGAAATGGCAGACTTAGGTCTAAGAAGTAACTGTGAAAGGAGCTCAACCGAGGACGAATGGAATGCATTAAAGACCGAAATAATGAAAGCTGGCAAAGAAACATTAGGCTTTAGGGAACAAGCTGCCCGAAAACCTTGGATCACAGAAGAAATGTTGGAGCTGATGGATCAGAGGAGAAGGTACAAAAATGCTCTGGATGAAGCAGGAAAGGAGCAGTAGAGGCAATTAAGAAATCAAATAAATAGGAAATTTAAAATAGCAAAAGAAAAATGGCTACAAGAAAAGTGTGAAGAAGTAGAAAAGCAAATGGTTGTAGGTAAAGTAGATGTTGCATATAGAAAGATCAAACAGAATTTTTGAGAAATGAAGAAAAGCGGTATGAACATTAAAGATGCCGATGGGAAACCTATTTTAAGCTCAGAAGATAGAGCTAACCGATGGAAGGAATACATTGAGAAACTTTATGTTGGGGACGACTTGAACAATAGTGTAATAGAAAAGGAAGGCGATGTTGATATTGATGAATTAGGAAATCCTGTTTTGAGAATAGAATTTAATAAAGCTCTAAATGACTTGAAAGCAAAAAGACAGTTGGAATTGATGAGATCTCTGCAGAACTTCTTAAATCCCTAGGAGAGGAAGGAATCGAAAGATTATAAAAGCTGATATCAAAAAGTTATGAAACAAGAGAATTCCAACTGATTTTAATAAAAATATCATCTTCACACTTCCAAAGAAAGCACATGCCGACAAATGTGAGAATTATCGCACCATTAGTCTAACAACACATGCTTCAAAATTACTGACTAGAATAATATACAGAAGAATGGAAAGGATAGTAGAAGACATAGTAGATGAAGATCAGTTCGGGTTTAGGAAAAATCGCGGTACAAGGGAAGCATTTCTGGCTTTAAGATTAATACTTGAAGGGCGGATCTAGAAAAACAAAGATACTTATATGGCATTTGTTGATTTAGAAAAAGCTGTTGATAATGTTAGGTGGGACAAGATGTTCAAAATTTTAAAGAAGTTAGGTCTTAAGTATCGAGATAGAAGAATACTCTATAAACTCTATAAGAATCAAGTGGCTATAATAAAAGTAGAGAATCACGAGAGACATGCATCCGTTAAAAATGGTGTGAGACAAGGCTGTAGTCTTTCTCCTTTAATATTCAACTTTTATGTAGAATAAGCAATGAAAAAAGTCAAAGAAAAATGTCCATGTGGCATACGTTTTCAGGGAGAAAAAATCAATATGCTACGATATGCTGATGACATTGTCTTGTTAGCAGAGATGGCTGAGGATATTGAGAAGTTACTGAATGGCATGAACAAAATACTGAAGGAAGATTTTGGACTGAATATAAATCAAAGCAAAACAAAGGTGATGAAATGTAGCAGAAATGGTATCAATACTAGTAGATTAAATATAAAAATAGGATCGGATGCAATAGGAGAAGTGAGTGAGTTCTGTTACTTAGGGAGCAAAATTACAACCGATGGCCGAAGCAGGAATGATGTTAAAAGCAGAATAGCACTAGCAAAAAGAGCCTTCATGAAAAAGAGAAATCTTTTAGTTTCAAATATTGATCTAGGAATTAGAAAGAACTTTTTAAAACTCTTTGTGTGGAGCACAGCACTTTATGATAGCGAAACATGGACTTTATGAATACCGGAAAGAAAGAAAATTGAAGCATTTGAAATGTGGTGCTACAGAAGAATGCTGAAATTTAAGTGGACGGACAAAGTAAGAAATGAACGAGTTTTGGAAATGATGGGTGAGAAAAGAAGTTTGTGGAAGAAGCTTACAGAAAGAAGAGACAGGTTAATAGGTCATATTTTGAGACATGCGGGATTGGTTAATTTGTTAGTGGAGGGAACAGTCGAAGGTAAGAACTGTAGAGGAAGACAGAGATTGGAATATATGAAGCAGATAATTGAGGACGTGGGCTGTAAGGGGTATATAGAAATGAAAAGGTTAGCACAGGATAGGAAAGGATGGAGGATTGCATCAAACCAGTCGAAAGACTGATGACAGCAAAAAAAAAACCAGCGGTCTGGTAGCTTAATGGCTGAGGTGCTTGCTTTCTAAATGTTCGCTGCTCCGGTCCAGGGCTCGAATCCAGGCAGGCGCAGAAGTTTTGAGAGTTGGGTTTGATCATATGAGCTATGCCAGGACGCTCTGTGGTTCGGATTCCACGTTAAACTGTAGGTCCAGAGGAAAGGAACTGGCCGTCCTAACTGTGACACAATGGCTTAGTATGCCCCCTTCGGGAGGATTTAACCAATCTTCGGGTTGCGGACTGAGTTAACAAAACAAAACTGTGATTAGTCCAAAATATAAACATTATTAATCATAGTAAAATGATATGTAACTGTTAGTGCGTCTCATTTTGCAGGAATGCGATTGGGACTGCTGCAGACGAAGGTCGGCCTTGTACACTTACTGTCGAAATTCAGCGTTATTCCCACAGAGACTGTAAAGATGCCTGTGCAGTTCAACCCACAGTTGGGACTGTTGGTGGCCAACGACGGGATCCAGCTGCGACTACAGAAGAGATGAGCAAATTAACACTGAAGTCATAAAATCCCGCAACTGTTCAAACTATATGCTTTAATGGATATTTCCAAACATCTGAGAATTATGCTTTAGGGTACGCTGACAAATAGATTGCGTTATTGGTTATTTAATATTATTGTGCTATACTTTTGTAATTTTTTTAAAAAAATCTAAAATTTAAATGCCAATATATATATTTTGTGTCTAATAACTGTGGTATTGCTATGGAATAAAATTTTACTGTAAAAGAAATATTGAAATTATTATCAGTTTGATTAGCTTACATGTTGAGCTAAAATTGAAATTAGAAATCTATATTGCCTCTACATTCTGTGACAAATTGAAATAACCTTTATGGTTATTGATAAATGAGCTCTTACTTTGGATAATACTTTGAAATAATGCTTAGTTAGCATGTGTCTAATAATAACTTTCTAATAATGAAAAATAGGTATTATTTAAGAGAATGATTTTTCACAACTCTGACTGTTATATGTACCATATCACAAAATAAAGAAATTGCAATGTTTATCAAGATCATTATCAACTCAACATTTATAATCAATTAAAATGTATTTGGGGCTTCTTCAGTTCTAATGAGGAAAATTTATTTACACCCAAAGTATATAAAATGAAATTGTCTTCCTAAGAAATGTTCCTCCTGTGGCTTCTAACCATATTCAGTTTTTCGTCTTTAGTCAAATACAGAATTACGGCACTAGAAATCAAAATGATCTTTACAACCATTGCAAGTCATTATCATGTGTTAAAAAAAAGATGTCAAAAACTTAACGATACAATACATTCATTTTTCATAGATCCCAATATAAGAGACTGGCTCTGTGGGATGTGTTAAGTTTACAGATAAACAATGGCATAACAAAGTAATACATACACCAGAAGATGTATAGTCATAGCATACATGGTACATTAATTATATCAACAGCATTTACACAAACTACTGGCAGTTTATTTTGTAGATACTTTAGAAATAGAAAGAGTTGTCAATTAAAAATACTTTCAATTTTTTCTTGAATTTATTCTTATCATCTGCTGGGCATTTAATATGTGTTGGGAGCTTATTGAATATGTATATCCCGGAATGTCAGACACCTTTTTGAACAAATGACAATGACTTTTAATCCTTGTGAAGATCATTTTTACTTCTACTGCTATAATTGTATATTTTACTATTTGTTTCTAAAAAAGTATAATTTGCAACTAAAAAGGGCATTAATGTGTATATATACTCAGCCACCAATATTAAAATCCATAACTTATGAACAGCTCTCTACATTAAGTTCTATTCCTAACCCCACACATAATTCTTATTACTCATTTTTGGGCTCTGGACACTTGATCTCTATTGGTAGAATTGCCTCAGAATATTATTCCATATGTCATTAAGGAGTGCAAATAAGCAAAATAAACTCACTGCCTCATATGGAGATCACCTGTAACTGAAATTGTACAAATTGTAAATGTGGCTGTACCCAATTGCGTTAGTAAGTCAGAAACATGTGCCTTCCAATTTAAATTATGATCAGTATGCAAACCTAGAAATTTCACACACTCTACCTCTTGAATGGACTAGCCTGCAAATTCTATGTCTATATCTGGTGTTAACCTGTGTGATGTACTGAATTGCTAATATTGAGATTTATCAAAGTTTAAAGACAAGCATTAGCTGTAAACCATTTATTAATAAGTTCAAAGACATAATTTGAGATATATTAAGTAGATAAATCTAAACCAATTTTAATTCCTATGTCTATATCTGGTGTTAACCTGTGTGATGTACTGAATTGCTAATATTGAGATTTATCAAAGTTTAAAGACAAGCATTAGCTGTAAACCATTTATTAATAAGTTCAAAGACATAATTTGAGATATATTATGTAGATAAATCTAAAGCATTTTTAATTCCTATGTTTGTCTCATCAGCAAATTGGAAAAATTTTGAGTTTTTAGATTAAACACAGGGTAGATCAATTATTTATATTAAAAACAATAGTGGTTTCAATATAGAACCCTGAGGTATTCTGTATCTGATTAATTCAAAATCAGAAAACAGTGAACCACTTAAGGCAACCTTAAAGTTCTCCATTAATACCTTTTTTTTCGGTTTAGAAGGTAAGAATTAACCCATTTATTAACAATGCGATCTATACCATAATACTTTAATTCCAGAATTTTATTATCTACACAGTTAAATGCCTTAGATAAGATGCAAAAAATTCCCACAGGAATTAATTTATGATTTATTTCTTCCAAAATCTGTCAGTGAATGCAAATATAGCTTGTTCTGTTAAATGACCCATTTGAAAACCAAATTGTGATTTAGTTAGAATATTATTATTTTAAGATATTTATAAACTCCATTGTACATTGCTTTCATGAAAACTCTGGAGAAGGCTGTTGGTAATAAAATAAGATGGTAATTCGATATGGCTGACTTATCTCCCTTTTTATTGAATACTTAAGCCTTTCTTGAAAAGTACCCTCATGTAAAGATATATTAAAAACATAACTTATGATAATACTTAATATCGTATTTGACTACTTCTTGAAAATGCTTTTAAATTTTTTATTGGCACACCTTATTCACGGAGTGAAGAGATTTTTTGACGACAGTGCATTGTTTTGCATCAAATTCAAAGACAAAAATTTAAAGATTTTAAAAGCCCGCCAAAACTCTCCATCGCTGCCTGGCGCGTCCCACGACAGTCGCGACATCATACGTCTGTAAACGCTGCTGCTGCGAATAGAGCGTTTCCTATTACCCAAGTTTTCAACTATTTTTATTGTTCGTTGCTGGTTATTTCTTGTTATTAATGAAAGTTCGTTTTGAATATAAAATCTAAAACAATTTGTAAAAGCCTACAGCGGAAAAATATTGAAACTAGACGCCTTAATTGTGGTGCTAACTATAGAAACAACCACTGAGTTTTATTCTGTGAAGCTTAAAAATGTAAAAACATCAATTTGATATTGCGAGAAAGTCACTTACGATTTTCTGTGAAGCTCGTTTACACAGCAATTTCGTAGAGTTAAATGTAATACGTTCTTTTAGGTGATAATTATTATGGTTAGGGTCCTAAGGTTCGATCCTCACATCGGAATATGTTCAATTTGTTTTCTTTTATCATTTTCTTTGGATACTAGTTGCTGTTGGTTGTATCACATAATCATTTTTTCCCGAAAATCCACCAAAACATCAATTTAATTTTTCTCTTATTTTTCTGAAGGCTTCACAACTTTTTGGATAACAAGCGAATTATAACCATTTGAAACAACCAAAGAAGATTTCAAAAAGGAAATTGGACGTTACTTGCACACCGAAACACATGTTTATTATTTTTTTTATCAAAATTACTTGCACATTAAAAGTAAATACCGCCTAATAGACGCAGTTATGTCAGGAAGGTAACCTGCAGTTGTATCGTCATGTAAAATTTCCAACGAAAAGGACACAAAGCGTTCCGGAACTGTTGCAAGATTAGCATAAAATTTCTGCAAGTGATGTCACTTCTAAAATAAATTCCATTATTCACCTGTATTTTTGCATGATATTCTCTCTCTGGTAAGATTAAAAGTTAAAAGTTTTCATGTATTGTAGCAATTTGTTTCAAACGCTTGCATGACGCTTAGAAACTATTATGAATTCTTTGAATATAAACATGGTAGTGCAAAAAACAGCAAACAAAAACGGAAAAAATGCACGCAAAAGAAATTATCCCAACCAAGGTTCGAACGTAGGATATTCTGAATTCCATTACCACTCTTAAATCACGCAGCTTCTTAATTGCTTCTCTTTATGTTAATAGTGTAAGAAGAAGTGAAACGAGGTAGGTAAATGACAACAACAAATATCATTTATCTATAATCTTTAATCTGCAATTAAGAATAATAGCCCACAACATCCAATTGTTCCGAGTATTGTGAGTGAGCGGTTAACGCTCTGGCCTCGCATCCGGGAGGACGTCACACAGTGTGATATTTTCTAAATCTAGAGCGACAAAAGTCAGTTTTGAAAATAGTCTATGCAGGCCAATTAGTTATTTATATTCAAAGTAGATAAATCATATTACTGGGAACAAAGGTTTATTTTCCACGAATTCACGCCTAACAATATAAAAAATATTTTGAACAATGGGCTTCCTGTGATCCACCGATCAAGCGCTCCAATCGGCAGCGCCATTCCACTGAGCTTGGTCGATGATTACGCTGTGTTTCTGCGTGTTGGTAGTGATTTGTGTGTTGTTATTGCTTTTGGCGAGCGTCAAGGTAAGTTTACACATGATTTTTCCGTGATACAATAACATCATTAAAACAAAGCGAGATTATTTTTAATTTAAAAAAAATACTGAGCCAATTTCATATTGAGTTTTAGTACATTATACCACTTTGTGCCAATATCTTACTATATTTATTCGAAAGAGCTACTTATTAGATACAAGAAATACTTTCATTTGTTTGCACATATTTGCGACACCCATACAACTTTTCTTTATTTTCAGCATGACTGCACAAATTTCGCGTACAGAATTTTTCGACATATGGTTTGCTAACGCAAAACATTCAATCTCTAACTTTCAATTTTAATAAAATGAGTCTCAAATTGAAGCTGTTACATTTTTAAGATCAGAATAAAAGTCAGGGGTTATTTCTATAGCAAGCCCCACAAATAAGGTGTCTATTTTCGTTATTTTTCCGCTGTAGGCTTTTATAAATTGTTCTAGATTTTGTATTCAAAATGGAATTTCATTAATAACAGGAAATGATCAGCAACAAACAATAAAAATATTTGAAAACTGGGATAATTTGAAACGCTCTATTCCCAGCCGCAGCGTTTAGAGACGTGTGACGTCACCCAAGTGACCACCACCAATCCTAAAGCTTTTTCTGTCACGTGACCAGAGGTATGAAAACTATAATTTTTATTTCGCTTTTTTATTAAAAATAATCCACTTTTATTTTCAAAATTCAAAAAAATTAGCTTCCTGAAGCATTAATCTATGAGAATGATTTCAATTTATAATAGTTTTTTTAATACTGTCAAATAGCCTATTCTGTGGAGCACTGTTTAATTAATCTGCTGGAAATCCCACCATTTGAGTGATTGCTCTTAAGGGACTTGATAATTTTTCTTATTTCTTCTGGAGTAGCTAAATTTACAGACAAGGTGTTAAATTTTTCTTAGAAGCCTGTTTTGGCAAAATCCATACTGTGTGTCACTAAGCTATTAGCTGTCAATTTATCAGCAATGGATAAAAAAAGTTTATTAAATATATCAGCAATTGAAAAATTAGATTCTATTTAATTTTCTTTGATAAAAATGTTATTACTTGTATGATTATTTTTTGCTATTACCTTTTTTACAGTGTCCCGGATTGTCTTAATTTTATTTTCATAATCATGAATTTTATGTTTGTAGTATATACTTTTAGATTCTTTAATAGCCTTTTTCAGTATTTTGCAGTACTGTTTGTAATGTGTTTTAACATTAGCATTCTGACTGTTCCTAGAGGCAATATGCACAGGTGGGCACAGTTAATCCAAACGTTAACTTCGTTAATCATTATTCCGCTACTTAAAAAGTTAACTTCGATAATCGTTAAAGCGTTAAATGTTTATAAATTTAACGCAAGTTAAAGTTATCCGTTAAAAGTTAACTAGTCAAAAGTTGTACTGATGTATTAGTATTATAGTACGGTAGGTATAACTGCTCTCTATCTCAAGGTGTTATGTACCATGATGCAAGTGTGGATTTATTTATAAAAATTAACAAATTGTGGTTACACTATCGCCACAACAACGAAGTGGTATTCCTGTCTGTTTTTATCTTTGTTGAGACTGTGATCAACATAACACTTGCAAATTGTCTTACTAGAGACAATTAAGGTACTCGTGACTTTATAAAAAAAGTGGTTAAAAAAAAAACCATGAATGCAGAATGAAAAGCAACAATATTATAGAAAACAAGTTGGACTGGGACACCTGAATATGTGAAATCTGCAACCAGTGAAATTTGCGGCCAACCTAAAATCTACGACCAATGCCTGTTGCGGTTACCTTTGTGCCACGGCCTACCTGTGACCTAAAGGCCCCTTTAGACGATCCGGCCTGCTTTAACTAAATTATGGCCTACATGTTTTTACGTGAACAAATAGAACGGAAGTTAGTCAGCGACATCCTTTTACATTACACGGCCGAAACTGCCAAACTAGCTTCTACTTTAAAAAAATAAAAAGATACACATTTGTCAAGAAGATAGGTTATGACGCTTTTTAGTTTATTTACGTTTGCAGAATTCACAATATAAAATAGTCACGCCGCCGGCGTTACGCCGCCGCCGGCTGAAAATGCTCGGCGCGCCGCCGCCAAGATTTTAACAGGCGGCGCCCACTACTACACCGAACATACGAGCAGCGCTGCCAGTACAGCCAACTTATATTATACCGCTGTCTCTTTGAAATTATCCAGAATGAAACCCAATTATACAAAGGGGTCATCCAATGATTACATACGTGAGTGAAAGTGCTGGGAGCAAAAAAAGTCCACGAAAAGTAAACAATGTATACATTGATAAATTTTGAATAACAAAAAGGAAATGGATATGCAGGAAGGGTTGCCAACTCAATGAAACAAAGGGACAAACACTTTCCAAAAGGTGCTGGAATGTACTTTACTTTTAAGTGCTCGTTTTTGTATCCAATTATACAAGGCAATCTGTTATGCAAACAGGATACAAGAGGTAACCAAATTTTACAAGTTTTGTATCCAATTATACAATCTGGCAGCCCTGCATACGAGTGGTGGCGTGGCGCACAGTTCAAACAAACTAAAAGACGTCAACAACCTATGTAACGGACTAAAGTTGACGGAAGTGCAATTTAACGGAAGTTAAGAAGACCGTTAATGATTTTTTAGGTTAACTTAAAAGTTAAATTTTCGCAATTTTTTTAACTTCGTTAATTAACGATTAACGGATTAACTGTTTTGTGCCCAGCTGTGGCAATATGTATAACTTCCTTTTACAAATACATGATGTTCTAATGCTGATAGTAATCCACGGTTTTTGTTCTTTTCTAGAAGCACGGCACTTTTTCAAGGGGATGCAACTTTCAAAGTAATTTAATAAGATGATACAAATATGTATTTTTTATTCCTACTTTGTTCACTGTATACATGTTCCCAGTTTGTGGTATTGAGGCACTTTCCAAAACAAGTAACTGACTCATCATTTATTACACACTGAAGTTAAAAAAACATTACTCTTAGAGCTAGTTCCTATTGAAGTGTTGATAGTTAGTAACTGGGCATCATGATACATGTATTTGATAAGCTCCCAACACATCTTAGGCGCAGGGCCGGTGTTAGGGAGGGGTAAGCGGGGCAAAAGTACCCCAGGTCCGGGCCCCCGAAAGGTGCCTTCCGGCAAGGGTGTCTAGCTAAATAGAAATAAAAAAATACTTTTAAAAAAAAGTTGTTAATTGATTAATTGGATTAAAATTTTCTTACTTTATCCAAAAAAATAAAAGTTTAATGAAAAAAAATTATATTGAGATTGGGGGGCCCGAGGAAATTTACCTGTGGCCCGACAATCCTAGCACCAGCCCTGCTTATGAGCCCTGGATAAGATTAAATTATGAAAAATTAAAAGAATTTTTAAATGACATCTACAACACAGAAGTATTTCTTTGAAAAGTATCCACAAAATAATTGACAATATCTTGTAAAAATGTAGCTGACATAGTTAATATACATAATATTTTGTGACAGTGCTTCTTCTCGTGTATACAATTATTTTTTTATTGTAATTATTTTCTGTAAATTGACTCATTTTCACATCTCTTACACCAGGAATTATGGAAAATGATGTTATTATGTTGTATATCACATGCAGGATAGAAGGTAAATGAAGATAATTATGGGCATATACTAGGCATACACTCATGATGAAGCTTGGTTAAATATTATTGGAAGATTTAGAAGCAGCATATGGAAGGGAATAAAGGACCATCACAATAATTTATCAGTTGATTTCACACATAAGGGAGTGGGAAAGTTTTCATTTGTATGCAGGGGAGTGAGGGATTTGAACAGAGTCCAAAGGAGTTAATGAAGAATATAAAGAATTTTAGGGAAACAATATGAAAATATTGTAAATAGGGACATAGGAAAATTGCCTCTAGGGAATTAGTTTCATCACAATTAATAATGATAGTAGTAATTGAAAGCAGAATTTTTTCTTCCTAACCTTGTGGAATCAGCTTTATTAATTTACAGTGCATGTAAACTTAAACTAAAGTAGCTAATTAATTAACTCTTATAAACATACAGCCTATGGTAAATAACACTATGGTTAAGGATATAAATAACAAAAGAAAAATTCAGCAATATAAAAGTGAACTATAAAAACTGTGAGATGAAGCCTAGTCTTCAAAATATAAACACAAAACTAGACTACCACTTAAAGATTCTTACATAAATAAAAATCACCATTAATACTCACAGTACTAAAATGTTACCATCATTATCATTGGGGACCATCTCCGGTTTGATGGGTGTGGTTTACGAGCCTTCCTGTGTTTCCATCCTGGTTGTAATAGACAATCGTCTTCCACTGTTTCCTGTCTAGAAAAGTTTCCATGTCCATAATAGATTCCCAGTTCCTGCCTCTTCTC